>OY998132.1:17417197-17842844 GCA_963921915.1 Hyposoter dolosus | reverse complement strand
GCATTCATTGGCTTTTTATTATCCAGAGAAACATAAAAATAAAATTGCACACGAAAGAAAAAGAAAAGAAAGGAAAAAATGGAGCAACGCACTTTGTCGCTTGGTTCTGGATCGATCGGGCTCTCGGTTTCTGTCTAAAAACATAAATAAACATAAACCGGGGTCTCCGAGGATGGAATCCCTCGTCCTGCTCGTGATTCCGTTCGATTTTTCATCGAGGAGATCGAGCTGGAGCTAAAAATCATTACTTCGGGAGCCCGGCAACTTTGAGCAGTATACAAGGAGACGGCAAAAATGATGGAGAGTACTTGGAGGTTAAGAGAAAAAAGAGAGAGGATGTTGGCACCCGGGGTTTCGCTTAGGAATCAACGGCATACCGTAAGCTCACCGAACCGCGATCTCGTCAACCGATTTCTTTGCACCTCTTCCTCTCTCATTTTCTGGCCGATGGACGTTTTTATTCATTTTGTTTATTCCTTTATTTATTTATTTACATATTGCTTTTTTTTTTTTCGTCATCCATACATCGATGGGATTTTCTCGTGGTTACTGGTTATTTGTTCAATAGTGTGTCGTCGCACAGTTCGATCGGCGAGCATGAGAGAGAGAGGCTCGTCGGAGGAAGCTCTCGTGATCATCGAAGCGATCCCTCTCTCGTCGTTCACCGCGCGCTTCGTTGTCCTTCTCCTTCTCCTTCTTTCTCGTCTTATTCTCCTCGTCATCCCTCGTCGTCGTCGTGGTCGTCGTTGTCGTCGTCGTCTTTTCGTAGCGTACATTCGAGACCATCCAAGAGACGAAGGAGATTAACCATGGACCAAAGTAGATTCGCCGCTTTAGCTTTCTCTCTCCCTCTAGCTTCTCTTTGTCTCTCTATCGACGAGCTTGGCCGCTCTCGCATACACGAGCGCGAGTGGCCGGTGGTTGTCCAACGTCCACTTGACTGGCCGGCAAACTACGGCAGGATGTCGATTATCGACGCTTTTTGCCATGATTCTCTTGCCTTCGATGCGGCTCATCTCGCTTCATCGTTTTCCCCCTCTCTCCCTCTCTCCCTCGATATATACCTCCAAGAATTGCGCGCGAGCGAACTCACTCGCTCGCGACCGAGGCGCATAATTAGCTTTCGCGTTATTGTAGAAACTGAACCGCGAGAGACGCTTCCGCTCCGCTATATTACTCGATCTCGCCTCGTCCTCTCTCCCACTCTCTCGATAATAAAAATATCCATTTTTTTTTTTTTTTTTACCATCAAAAAATCTCATTGCTCCAAAGTTATGAATTTAGGTCGAGGAAACGGTCCAATTAGGACTTGATAAAAATGTATCTGCGGGCTCGATAAATCGCGAGTTTAGAATCTAGTTTTTCGGGTCAAATAAACATCGTCTTGGAGTATGAAAGTGAGAGAAATCCCCGAACGTTTAGTCAAATAGCTCACGAGGGTTGAGGCTTTGTAAATCAGAAAGCTGGCTCTTCGCAGCTTTCGAATGCGAGGATGAGCGGCCATCTCCCGCAGGCTATGACTCTCCACCACGCGCCCGTTGTACCATGTCATCCGAACGAAAAGACAAATGGGCCAAGGCAACTGGGAGAGAAAGAGAGAAAAGGAGGATGAGCGAAGCCCATAGATAGAGGATAGATGCAGCCTCTGCGTGACGGTAAATCACAAGTGGTGATATTAAAAGGCCGCATATACGCGCGGAAAACATAAGATTTATTTCTACGAGTAAAAGAAGAGTGTGCTGCGTGAGGCGTTCAACAGTCGAAAAGCACGTCCGAGCGACAACAGTGGTTTTCTCATTGCTGAAAATCACACAAAATGAAAAAAGACAAAGATGTAAGAATGCTCGATGAATTTGATTGGTCCAAGAAAAAGGGTTGAAAATTTTTGTAGGCGTAAAGAAAGAATTGACTGAATCAATGTGCCAAATTTGGATATTATTTACCATCTAGTTCAGCAGTAATTAATTATTGAATCTCCAGTGTTTTTGGACTTTCCCATTAAAAATCGATTGAAATATTAAAAAACAAAAACACACAACATTTACAATTAAAAATATATTTTCATTTATTTATTTATCGTCGTTATCGTATGGCCTCGATAATGTACACGTATAGTTGCGACTAATTCGAAACTCTGGTGCGCGGTACATGTTTTGGCTGAATTTCCGTCGGGGAATCTCCAGGGGGTAATAACGCGGGTTATTCGGAAGGAAGAACGGAGCGAGGATAAAAGAGAGCATGAAAAGGGTGACGAGGAAAAATTCCGTTGCGAGAGTTAAACAAAGCATGTTGGTGCGGAATATTTGTGTACGAGCTTCGTGTAGATGGAAAAGAGTAGGAAGAGGAGGAGGGAAGGAAAAAAAAATAGGAGTGTAGTTTGGTCTGTAATAAGGGGACGCGAAGGATATGTGTATTATGTCTACGAGTCGTTGACCATCCACGAGCTTTGGACTCTCTGTTTCGCAATATTTGAACAAGCCTCATAATTAATACGCATTCGGTCGAGTATTGCTGCTCCGTAGCCCGCCAGAGAAAAAGGAACATTTTTAACTCGGAGGTATTATTAGTATTTGCCAGGAGTTTAACTCTCGTCCTCGTTGCCGACGTCTTCCCATTCCACATCGGTCCTCCAAGCTTTATCTCATTTTCATCCAGAGACAATAAAAGGATTCGTACACATTTTCCTCCCAATATCCGTATCCTTTGGGCTCGTCCCTGGCTTTGCTCCATTTTTTTTCTTCATTTTTCCTTTTATTGCGCATTCATATCGAGCCTTGTAAAGTTTCAATTCTGTTCATCAATCACCGGACGTTAATAAAAACTAACGAGATCCTAGAAACATGCAAAGAGTCCCCGCAGATTTGAATATAGAAAGAAATTATTTTTTTTCCACTCAAAGGTGTGCAGTAACTTGTGATTGAGAATTTTTAAATTCGTACACACGATGACTCTCTCATTTCTCTTGCTCTCGCTCTCTCATCCTTGAGAGATATCGTTCTTTAAGGACATTATCTCGTGGGCAATGCCAAGGGGAGATTCCGGCAAAGGAGGAGAGGATGTGCAGAGCAGTGGCAAAAACGATCCGCCCCTTATTTCTCTCTTGCTCTCGCACTGTCACTTTCTTAGGTATGTGAAAAATGATGCAGAACCCCTGATTTCCAGGAGCAACGGTATGGGACCGATCGTTTTCGCGAGAGAGGCACACACGAATCTCCTCCTTCTCATATCGTCCTTTTATCACGTCGTCTCACTTTCACTCTTCTTCTATTTTTCTTCCATACTGGAAGCTTCTGGAGACGCAAGTCCCGAAGGAAAGCCAACAAACGTCGCGTTTGGTCTTGCCTCGGGGCGTTCACGAGAAATCCTACAGTCAATCTCGTACGCAACGATTTTATAAATGTATATAAATATATGTGGGATCGGAATAGAAAAAAATTGAAGACCAGTCCGCTGGGTGAAGGCGAGTCGAAAACATTGCCCGAAACGATTAAGCACCCTGACAACTCTAGTAAATAATCGTTTTGTCGAGTTCTCGAATATTTTGACAGTCTCACCATTTCTCACTCCCCCCCCCCCCCCCCCCCCCCCCGCCGCCAGCTTCCTCTCTTTATTTATTTATTCTTTGAAAAACCCGTTGTTATTCTTTCGCCTTTCAGATGTGCCGAGAAGTTTGGAAGAACACCACCTCCGGGCATACAGAATAGCCAATTGCTCTGCGAAGGACACAGCGGATTTTTGTATCGTCCTAACGCTGCCAGCGAACTGTGAGTACACATTTTCAACCAATCAATATTTCGTCTCTCCTCAATTGCACTCGTTACCAAATTTGTTGAAAAACTTGTTCATTTTCAATTCAACAAAATGTGGAGATTTTTTATTTTTCAAAAAAATCGGTTTTCCGCGTGTGGGGATAAATCCAAGAAAATTCAGCCATTATCGAAACTCTATAAATCTGCGTTTTCAATAATTGGACAAAAAAGAATTGGTCAAAGGTGATCCTATCGTCAGCAGGCCTCAATCGACCTAATTACCGAGAAAAAAATGCAAATTGCGTATTTTTTCAAAGGAATTCTGAGACGACATACAAAAACCCAACTTTCGGTCGCTATAAAAGTGTTTGTAATAGTGGCAATCCGTCAGATTCTTAAAAAAATATCTTATTCACATACTCGACACTTGTAGTGATCGAATGCGTTTAGAAAAAATGATGCTTATCATCCGGTATTGGATGAATCTCGTCACGATAAAGAGACGTCATTTGAATTTCTACACACATATTTCATTGTTTTGACAGATCGACGTTCTGGTTAAGTAATAGAAAGAGGCGGAGAAAAAACCAACGTTGCCTAATATCAAATCTATATAAATGCTGCGTGAATCGTTGGAATACATATTTATCATTTTTCTAATTAAATGTGAACGCTCATTACATTATTTACACGTGGGAAATTAGAGTTATTGAAAATGATTTTTTTAGCACATGTTGAAAATGTCAATTATGCAAGTCTCAAGTATGATGAGTGGTTAAACACTTTTCTTTTTGATACTTGGCGTCAAGACGCTGCCGCGTCTCTGGATTATGAAGCGAGAGTGCATGACCTTCTTGGGACAGAGAGCTGGAGAAGGTCCTTTTCAAGACCGAGGAGACGTGCATGACTTTCCATATACATATATATCTTTCTCTCCCTTTCTCTCGTTTGTTCACGGAAAACGAGGCTTATGATGGATACGCGAAGATGTCAGTCGCATGCCCCGGGGCGAACTCTCGGGAATCCCTCGAGTCATCCGCGTTTCTGCGTCCTTTGCACACGTGACCCCTCTCTCGGACCATTATGCTAAGCCATTGTCCACTATCTGGAGCAAGATAGCGTTTCGCGTCCGTCAGCCCGAGCTCTTCCATCCACTTCCCTTTCGATCTCGCTCTCCTCGCACCTTCTTCACATGACACAACGTTAAAAAATCATTTTTCCCCCATTCTCACTCCACGCTGTGGCAAATATACTCCACGAACTTGATACCTACCCGCTCTTGCCTTTTTCGCTTCTTCCTTCGTGACAAAAGATGCCAATGATTTCCAAAGTGAAAAAAGACTCTCGATCACTCGCGGCGGTTGCGGCGACTCTATGATTTTTCGACTTTCGTGCTCTGCTCTTTTTTTTTTATTATTGCTACTTTGAAAAAAAAAAAAAAAAAAAGAAAAAACCGGATTAACGAATCAGGACCAATTCGCAGCCGCGCGAGAATGTGCGAGAAAGGTTTTGAACGACGAGTGCGCTAATTCCAATTTTTTTCGAGTCCCCATTATTTGAGCGTTAGGCAAATATTGTACACGGTGGATAGCGAGGGAGGGCGAGCGAGGAGAACGCGTATACGATGCACGGCCGCGTTTCCCATGGTTTTTGTCATGAAATCGTACCATTGAACACACACACACAGTGTACAGAGGAGCAGCGAGATGACTTTCTATGTGACATTGGAAAATTCAAATTAGCGCGGCATATTGCGCTGAATCGAAATTAATTCTCCGTCACTAATTATCCGAAGGGCTGTATCGGGGCCGGGACAATTTTATTTGCATTTTTATGACTTTTCGTTGTCCTCGAAAGAAGGAGAAAAAAAATCATTCGATCCTCGATACTTTGTGCGAGTTTAATTCGAAAAATTGACGTTTGAGTAAAAAAGTCGGAAAAGAAGTAAAAAAAATATGGTAGCAAAATGAAAGGCTCGTGTGTATATAGCGCGTCTCCGGCTTCCGTTGATCCTAGTTCCGACGTGTAACACACACGTGAACAAAAACTTGCTCGCCGCAGAGAAAGAGAGAGAGAGAGAGAGAGAGAGAGAGAGAGGGAAAGAAAGGGAAGAGCTAGAGACAAGGAGAAGGGCGAGTCAGGTGGGGCAAGAAATTTCTAATTTGCGGTATAATTAAGGGCGACTTGGCAAAAAGCATCGCAGGGAGGGATTCAACGCGAAATGCGAAGCTGCACAGCCTCCAGGAGGCTTCGCACACTAATACACACAATAGTGTGTGTTCACACACGCGCGTGTCTCTTTATCAATGTGTCGGTCGTATACGTACCGAGAAAATCGGCAATTCCTCGTAGCTGCTGGCCGCTTCTTCAGCGATGGAGTTATTTCGAGCAAACCCTCATTTTTGCCGTTTTTTTTCTTCAAATTCGCGTTCGTTTTTTTTCCACTCATCGAGAATAAAATTGTAAATTAATAAGGAAAAGTCGAAGCAATCTTTGTAATGAGATCGTTAAATCTCAATAGTAATAATTGCAAACTGCAAAACGAGACGTGGAAATTATACTCGTGAGCATATAAATGCTCGCAAAGTTCTGTGAAAATTCATGTTATTGAGCTCCGATAATGGCTGGTGGGAAAAAAAAAAGTTTTTTCTCCTCAATCATTGGTGAATATTCTTGCAATTAAGGTTTTTCAACACTCACATACCCTCGAGAAAGGTTTCGACGTATTTAATGACGAATGTGGGCGTTTCAGATATACGATAGTTACGGCGGAGGAGTGGAGTAAATTGTTGCAATTTTACCAAGCGGACAACTCAATCACGATAAGGAACACGGGAGTGAAAGACAGCGAGCTCGTCACCGAACCCGGTGAGTAGCAAATTTTCCTCTCATTTTCTTTCTTTGTGCATGTTTTTTTTTTTTTTTCTCGTAATATCGCTGACGAGGAAAGGACACTGCGACGAGCTTACCGGAGCAAATCTCTGCTGTTAAAGCCACCGACGCAACGAATAATGCCAGAAGACATTAGCTTCTGATTAACATAAATTCAGGGCGGGGGAAGTCAAGCATGCTCGCGAAACTTTGCGTGTCTCTCGGACCAAAGTGTCTCTTCTGCGCCAAAGTGTCTCATTATAATTACCAAGTATCCTGAAAATTAAGCGACGAGTGAAAGACGAGCGTTGGGCCCAAGAGGCAACAACGACAACAATGAGGAAACAAATAAAACAGGCGACGAGCCCGCCAGTACGAGCTGGGGGCTAATGTAGAGATGAGAGACAATCTTGGCTCCATTAGTGTATACTGTGAAGGCACCATGAAAAATGAGCGTGAAAATCCGGGAGCCGAAAGGCCAAATTTTGAATATTATAGTAAAAGAAAATGCACGATGCTCAAATCTTCCTCTATGAGAAACTATATTTTTTAATTTGGCTTCCTCGCCTAGAGAAGGCTTTGAGCATCGTGCATCTTGAGTATCTTGAGGAAGCAATTTGCAGCGTTTTTTGTATTTCCATTTAAATTATATAACTTCGACAACTTTGCTTCGACAAAGGAAAAAGTACAGACTTGTACACAATATTTTACAAAGTTTGCAGAAATTAGAGTGATTGGATCAGATTTTTGTAAATTTTGAAAAATCATCAAACTCGAACCGTTTAACCGATATTTTCCAAATTCAATACCAATCTTCCTATTATGAGACTCTATTTATAGAAAAAAAAAATTAGTAATAAATGTTAAAATTTGCGGAAGCTAGAGCGTCGACACTCTTTTTTTGGAAATTTCAAAATGCCGTAGAATCCGTATTTTTCTAGCAATTGAAACAAAATTTACAGAGAATGAAGAGCTTGTATAGATTAACATCTGTGTAAAACGGGAGCTATGTAGCTCAAATCGTTCTCGAGTTATGAACGTTTGAATTTTACAGTACCAGAAGATACACCATTCGGACATTTTTCAATGTCGTGAGACATTTCAAGCACATTTACATTGAAAACTGAGAAAAAAAAAAAAAAAAGTTTCACCGTCACACATAACTTGCTCTATGAGTAAGCAAAAGAGAACGAAATTGCTCGACGATTGGAGAAAAATGGATTATTTTGGACGCAAGTCGACGCTCAGTGGGCAGTCGGCAGTTGAGCATATTCTGATTCGTTATCCACGTTCTTCTTATTCGTTTTTTTTTTTTCTTGCGATGCTTGTGGAGTTTGTTACTGGCGAATTTGGTCGCGTGCCTTCTGTCGAAACGGTGTGCAACGCTGCAAGACGTATGCGAGGCATAAAAGAACAATCGGAAGAAGAAAGAGTAGCGGGGGAGGGAGAGCGAAGTAAAAAGGAATGGATGATGAGGGGAAGAAGCGCGTGGAACTCGAGTTGTGGTGATTTCGGATGGAGACTCTGTACACGCGCGCTGCCAAATCGGTTAGTGGCGCTTGTATCGCATTGTGCGTAACGCGTCGAATCCTTCTAAACATCCCATTGTCTTGTCCGTCTCTTGGTACTCGAAGGAACCTCGCGCAGAGGAATGGACGAAGAAGGAAAGAAGAAAGAGGAGGAAAGAGTGCAACGATTTTTTGCAACATTTGTCAGAGCCACTTTCGCCTCGTTCGCTATCTCTCCTTCGATTCCCCGATCTCCTCTGATAGGTGGCGTTGAATTCGTCCTTCCAATCTTTGCCCGAAACATGTGCTGCTGCTTCCCCGCTGGCTCGCGGTCTCCGCAACCCCGGAACGCAAACGTCCGAGAGAGAGAGAGAGAGAGAGAGAGAGAGAGAGAGAAAGCGCGAGAGACAAAGTAGATTTGAATTGCAAAACCAAACTCCAAATCGAATTCCACATTGTCCCGTGCCAGGTCGTTTCCTCTTGCTTTTCGCCCTCACCGCATCTTCAGCCCTATCTCGAACCTCGATTGCTCCTCCTAATGCTGCTCCCTCTCTTTGCCCCGTGTCACCTTTGCTACCCGCCCGCAAACGCGCTCACGCGCCTCCGCTCTCCAGCTCCTTTGGCATGCGGGATGTAGACGTCCTTCGGGAGACCAAATGGCATTTAACCAGCAAAGACCCGAGTCTCCCTTTCTCGATCTTTTAAATTCCAACAAATGGCGACAAATTTGCATCGCGGGCATTTAAAAAGTTTGACATTTGTACAAAGTTTCCGCGGTTCAATTGCTCCTCGCGATTCAACGAGATGACGATCGAAGAAAAAATGTCGAGAAACGAAACGAGTGCTAATTAGCGAGATTCTAGAAATAAGCCAAGATTTTTTTCATCACCGAACCTGTCGTATACACGGATAATCGGGAAAGAGAATAACGAATAAAAAGGGCAGGGTAGGGGATGAAGACAGGCGAACGATACTGAGAAGCGGCGACGGGTCCAGAACAAACAGACAATTTAGCTCTCGCGAAGGGAGATCCGTCCGAGCTCGCTCTCCGCGTGTCATTGAGGAAGAAGCGGGGGTAGTTTGATACGTCGAGGAAAAATCAGGGCTTTGTACGCTTACGTTGACTGATACGGAGACTCTCGTCTCGGCTAACGAGCCCGGCCACTCGACGTATATGTAACTCACTAATACTGGTTGATGTTGCCGAGCATCGCTAGCAAACCGCATTCAGCCTCTTTCTCTCTCCGGCTCTTCCGCGCTCGCCCCCTCGTATCAACTCTTAAAGCTTTAGAGCGTCAGAGGGTGCTCTCTCGACGCGGGGTTAACGCTTCAAGGGGAATCTCCGCACCGGGCCACATTAGCCAACGTCCTCCGGACTCGTATCAATCACCCCCCCACTTTTCTTTTCCAACTTGTTTCGCATCATTGTTTTCGCTCCTTTTCCTCAACGGCCAGCGTAGCAGCAGCGTTAGCCCGATCGCAGAAAAAATTATACATCTTTGTGTTTGTCGGAGGATGCGGTTAGAGCAATTCACCAACCAAGTTGCTTTCCAAAGACTGAGAATCTAGAGTCGTGGTAGCGACTCGGAGACAAGTACATTTGACCCTTACTTGCCACAGCTCTGTAGAAATACGTACTTGCCACCATGGGGTAGATTTGTACCCCAGTGACAAAATTTTTTTATAAAAAATGAACTACTGAATATTTCGACTTGGAAATTGTTGTAGAATAAATTGAAAGCTTTTTTAAAAAGATTCTTTACTTCGTATAGCCAAAAATTAAATTTGAGTACACGGAAACAAATGCTAAAACGAAAAAAAAAGTGGAAAAATGACTATTTTCTCGAATAGGCCTGGGGTAGTTGGTATCCCAAGGTGACGAGTAAGGGTTTTCGTTGCATAAAAAAAAAATTGCACATTTTTGTTTCGTCAACTCTATACACGAGCAGGGCATGACTCTCTTCTATGCCCCCGGTTCTTCAATCGGGTTTGCCACGCTCGTAAATATCGTTTAGCGCCTCGAGTGGACCAGCACCGGCAGGAGAAGCGAGTTCCCTTACGAGCGTTTTCGGCTTTATAGATGAGTGTAAGGTCCGGTATCACAAATCAAAGGGAGAAGCAGCGCTTCGTGATACAAGCAGGCGCTTTCGCTAACAAAACACACAGTCTCCGGTTGGCTGGAGGCGGGAGAGAGAGAGAGAGAGTCTTGCGGTGGAAAGTGCTCGCGAGCTTACACCCCGCAAGAATTAATATTCCTGCCGAGCGTTTAGATTTAGAACATGAATTTCCCCGATTAGTTTGCATTCTGTCTCTCTCCCTGGCTCTCGAGCCATCGGGACGATTGTGTGCCCGTAGTTTTGGCCATAGTTGCTCGAGTATGTTGCGCTCCTCGTTCGCTTAACCGACGACGAAAACGGCGAGCAGTCTGACCCAGCAAAAGGACACCAAGGACGAGAACGCTGGGGAGTCCTTTAGGAAGGATTTACTCGACTTGCCCGCAGAGGGTGGGAAGAAGCCTCTCGCAAATGGAGACTTTAGCTCTCGGTTCAGCCGGACATACCGAGACAAATATTATTTAGCGAAGCGACAAGTGCGCTGGACACGTCGCCCTGCTTCGTAAACGCTGCCTAAAATGTCTCCTTCCTGCGATCGCGTGGCCGACATAAATCACCCATTATCATACATGCATCTTTCCTCTTTCCCCATATCCCGCTATTACTCAGCGATAATTGCCTTTTTCTTTTTTCTTTTTTTTTTTTTTTCAATTCTCCAAGTTTTTGTTTTTGTCGTAGAAAATTTTCTAGCTCTCCCATTTCCTCGCTACGGTGCGCTGGAATTTTTTGTCGAGCTCCTCGGCTCGCCAAAATTATTCCGCCCAACAAAAGCACAGCTGGGCCGCCTTTCGTCTCGTCTTCATTCGATTCGATACACGCCTCGATGAGAAAAAACTAATCGGAAAAAAACAAAAACAAAACGAATTGTGCTTGGAATGAAAAAATTTCTTCGTGCAATTTAGCCCGCGGGAACTTGCCCCGTCGGACTCGCTGCTTGTCCTACCAGCGGGGAATCTAATCGTAACGGAAGTAACAGTCGAGTCTACTTTCCTCGCTCGAACGACACGACTATTTCCAAGAGAAACAAAATTAGCAGGTCTTCCCATGCGAACACCGTTCGCCAAGCTCTTCCACCCCTCCCCTCCCCTCCCCCCCTCCCCCCTCATTTACTCTACAGTCTTTCCCTTATCCTGCTCGCTAAAGATCCCCTGCTCGTCGTCCTGGCACGCTCGACTCCCGGAATCGCCACGGGAGGGCGGCCGCCCTTCGATCTCTCTTTCTCTAGCGCCTTGCCATTTCCACCAGGATTAAATCGAGCGTCTGGATGACCGATGCTCCTCGTTGACCAACTCCCTTCCAACAAGATAAAACAAGGATAAAGCCTGCTTAGTCTCATTCCCTCCCTCAAAGAGAACATGTAAAAAAACATTGGAATCTTTGAGCCAACCAACGACAAAAGTAACGGCCAAGAACGTCGGTCGAAATGATTTGCAGTATTTTTCGTCAAATTTTTCCCCATTTTGCTCCCTCATGTGACGGTGAACATTTTTTTTTTTTCACTTTCAATGTCCGTGTGCTTAAAATGTTGAGTACGAGCTCTTCGTTCTCTGAGAATTTTGTTGCAATTGCTAGAAAAATACGGACTCTAGGGAATTTTGAAATTTTCAAAAAAAGGGTGTCGACGCTCTAGCTTCCGCAAATTTTAAGATTTGTTAATAATTTTTTTTTTTTTTTTGTAAACAGAGTACCGTAATGGAAAGGTTGGTATTTTTGGTTGGTATTTTTCGAACTTTACGAAAATCTGAGTTTTTTGAAAAATCGTCCAACACAAAAGATGGACGATTGGAAGAAAAGTTGTCTAAATTATGTGATTGAAATGCACATACAAAAAAGGCTGCAAATTGAAATTTGCAAATTTTTCAAACTCGATGCGAAAGCTCCTCTCTCGTGGATTCCAAACAGTCAAGATTCTTAAGCCGATTAAAATATTTCCCTGTTGGAGTTTCTACTTTGGTGTGGTCGACGACAACCAAGACGTTCGTTAGTTCAATCTTGGCTGGATCTTTTCGAGATCCTCTTGCTCAAGGAATAATTACACCGTCGCTGGTTACACTCACATACTCTAGAAATTTACCGCGTCTTAGAGGAATTGTTTGACTCGATTTAAACGCACAGAGAGACTAAGAGGAGGGAGAGCGAGAGACCGACAGACAGATTTGGGTTAATTATTTTCGACTTTGATAAGCAAATTTCCGTTTGCCCTGAAAAGACGATTTGTGGTCGTCGTTCATATACATTTTCTCTTCTGGGACAGAAAATCCGTTCCAATTAAATGTCAAAATGCTACGATTTTCAAAACGCATCGAATTCGAAAAAATGAGAAAAAAAATCATCATTTTTTTTTGTCTTTCGTTTCGTTTCTCTTTCCTGCGGGGTTCCTGCTCGAGTTAATGGGCGTTAGCGACCTCTGCCAATTTTTGACAGGATCCTCGCATTAATCACGGCTCCATCAAGAAGCGAGTGCAAGGGATCGAGCAGAGCGAGCGAGAGAGGAAGGGAATTCTTTCGTGCTTCTCGTTATTGTCACCCCCTCTTTGGGAGGCTAGTAAAACGTGGAGAAACGCCAAAAGAGTCGCGCATACACACATGCACACTCTGACAAAATCGTTCTCAATGCCTGGCGGGGCTCGCAGTCTCGGAGACAATTCCCGCTTGCCTCAACCGTGACGAGATCATTTTTTTCTTCTCTCTGCTTCTCCATGTTTGTTTTTTTCGGTTCTTTTCTATCGTTTTTTTTCTCTCCCTCATTCGCAGCATCCATCTTTGTTTTTTTTTTTCATTTCATCTTTGCCATAGATTTCTTTTCGCAAACTCCCGCGATCGATTTCTACGATTTTTGTTGTCTTTTTTTTTTTCTTTTTGAGAGAGCTTCGCGAATCATTGGAAATTTGGGCGCTCCTTGTGCGTATACCGATCCCCTCGAGGATCGACCTTCCATGTCCACCGGTAGCTCGATCCTCTCACGCGCTCCATCACCCGACGGAATATCGCCTTCTTTTCCATCAAAGTAGCCACTGCCAAGGGACATGCCTCTCTTTCCAAAGACCCTTTTGATTTATTGCTCCTAATTAGTCTACGATTCCGTAATATCGATTTTCTCGTTTTGTTTTTCATCCTCGAGGCCTGCTCGAGGATCGTCTCTTTGAAAATTTCCGTCGAATCCGTCAATATCGTACGATCCAATTAACCCTTTTGTATTTCTTCGCCTCTGTGTCTCTCGACTTTTTTGCGTTGCTTGAAATTCCAACGGAAATCCTATCGCCTCTCGGAAGAATTCTCAGACGCGGTTGACAAAAGTTGATGAAAGTAGAGAATAAAATCTGCGAGTTGGAGAAAAGTTTGTTGATCGCTTTCCACGGGCGTTAACACGACGCAACTTTTTCCTTTGCTCTGATCTCTCGCCGTTTGTCGACGTACAACGTACTCTGTCTCTTGATCCTTGGCCCCTTTATGGTTTCACTGCCCTCCAATGGCACTTTAGGGAAATACACGCACGCACGCATCGCCGTTTCTTCCACGTTGAAAATAGCGACGTCTTCCTTGCCCTTTCCCATCTTTCTCTATATTGTGTATCATCCGACAATAAAACTCGTTTCCGCAAGTTTACTCTCCTGTTTACGCCACCAATTGTCCAATTCTCAATGGTCCATTCCACGATATTTGAAACCCCATTCATTCGTCACTCGAGTTTTCCCTCTGTACTGCACTTTCTTCCGGCATGTTTTCGGGCATGCACCAAACAAGGAAAAATTTTTCGAGGGAAGAAAAAACAACTTTCTGTCTATGGAAGCCAAAATTAAAAATATACTTTCGTGAGGAAGCAATTTGCAGCGTTTTTTGCATTTATTATATAATTTCGACAACTGTTCTAGAAAGTAAAGAGCAAGTACAGACTTATGCACAATATTTCACAAAATTTGCAGAAATTATAGCGATTGGACAATTTTGAAAAAAAACTCAAATTTTCGTAAAATTCGAAAAATCATAAAATTTAAACGGTTCATTCGATATTTTCCAAATTCAATACCAATCTTCCTATTATGATACTCTGTTTATAAAAAAAAAGAGCGTCGATACGCTTTTTTTTGGAAATTTCAAAATGCCGTAGAATCCGTATTTTTCTAGAAATTCGAACGTCTGAATTTTACAGTGTCAGGACGTTCGGATATTTTTTCTATAGATATGATTGTTTCGATGTTTTGGGACATTTTAAGCAAATTGACATTGAAAACTGGAAAAAAAAAAAAACGAAATTTTCACCGTCACAGGTTCCTCCATGAGGAAGCAAAATGTGTAAATCGTTCCTAACCGCGGACACGTTCGCGTCTCTAATTAGCTTAGATCTCTCGTATATTTTGGGGGTTATCGATATCGGTTGGATTCGGTGTTATCGGTTGGTCCTATCAGAAAGGGAGATGATAACGCGGAGGCCGAAGGGGAAAGGGTGGAGCAAAGAGGGTGGTAATTACGAGAGCCGAGGTTGGACATTCGAATTCATTTGTGAATGGTGCGGGAATCTCCTTGGGCCTCGTGTTCCTCGTCGACCCTTGGACCTTCGGTGCTCCTTTTACGAGAGAATAAGAAAGAGGGAGATGGCATGCACCAGAGAGGAGAATGCCCGTTGAGCTCGGAGCCATTTCTCGCAGCCCTTTCCACGGAGCTCCCCCCCCCCCGCCTCAAGGGCTTCTCGTTTAACCCTTGGAAAACTGTCTGAACATGACGTAACACTCGTGAGAATGCCAAAAAGCACTTTTTGCCATGTCCGCATGATCGGCAACAATGGCGACGCTTCTTACAACGCTCGGACCAACCCCATCCAGATTTTCCCTTCATCTCCTCCATTCTCTCTTTCTCTCCGACTGGTCACCGTGTATTATTAATTACTGTATTAATCATCCTACTCGAGGCTATGCGTTGCTCGGCTTTGCCGAGATTCTATACTACACATGCCAAACACTCTCGAGTCCCTTTCCGTCCCTGGTTGCCTCTAAATTGTCATCAACCACTCAAACGTTCAATTTTTTTCTCCTTTTGTGATACATCGATTTTAACCGTTTAATTTTTCGCTCGCAGGTCCCTGTGCAGTGTGTATGCTCGCGAGGGTTGAGCAAGAGAGGCTCGAAAGTTTAAAGTACGAAAAAGCTTCGATTTATATCAAATGCATCGACGACGGTGACGAGGCTAAATCCGACAACGACAACAAGGTGAGTCCAATTTTTTCATATTTAAAAAGGTTCAAATAAATTTTTGACTATACAAAGAGAAAACATTCTCGAAAGGGCACTCTTCTCGTGCTCGGAATCCTTGGCACTCTCGAGACAAGTATATGCCGAGTCAGAGCTAAGAGCGTCTCTCCGAAAACCGGTCGTAATGCCATATCGCGACGTGCGTCACTCTGATCCCGCTCGAATGATTAGAAAATTGCCTTTCCAATCTCTCATCCATTTCATAATAATGATCGTTATTACTCGATCGCCACTTTGGCCGGTGTTGGCCTTTCCGAGTTCGTAAAGTACCTCGCTACCTTAGAACTTGAATTTTTTTTTTTATCATTTTCGTTCTCCTCCGGAGCCTAAACGAATCTGCTCGTGAATAATTCTTTAGCTTTTTTTTTTTTTTTTTATTTACTCGTGCTCTCGTAATTTTTGTTTATCGAATTTTCAACTAATTTGTTTTTTTTTTTTTTCTTTCGGATTGAAAAAATTCTAGATATCGGCAAAGAGGCCAAAAATTGAAACCTCCAGGCCATCCAGGTCCCGACGGAAACTCAAAGGTTCGCACGAGCTTAAAGTATCTTCGGACATCACCCTCAGAGAGCTCAAAGTGATGGTAAGCTTATTTTTCTCCTCCCCGTACTTCTCTCGCCTTTTTTTTTCACTTTCTACAACTCGCCTTTCCAACAACGATTTAACCACTCGCCAAAATTATAGTATTCTCACCGTGCCCTCGACGGATTGGCTTTTATTGTTTTTAAAAAATCAGTCTAAAGAGGACTTTTGGTATTACTATCGCAAAACGACTGAAAATTTTGTATAAGCGTTTTTGGCACCAAAACTAACAGTTTTCTTCTATGAACAAAAATTTTCTGAAATATTCAATTTTTTATTTTTCCCATCCAAACGCCTGCAAATTGAAGTCGCGTTTCTTTTGTTTTTTTTTTTCTCGCAACTTTTAAACGAAACGCGACTTCAATTTGGTGCCAAGAACGTTTGTACTAAATTTTAAAATGGTTCCAGTAATCTTGCCTTTTCGACTCGTTCGGAAACGAGCCTCTTGCTCTTTTGTTTTATTTATTAAATTATTTGAATATTTACCGTCGTTTTCTAATTCGTTTTCTTTTCGATTTTGTCTTTCTTGTTCCAATTTCTTGCATTGTTTTCCTCCAATATTCTCCATCGGCCTGAGCCAGCCAAAGTACTAAAGCCTGGTTATTGCTGGTTAGCATATAGGACGATGGAGAAGCAACTGACCAAACGCCACAGCGACATAAAAAAAAGGGAAATGTATAAATATAAAAATTGAGGATGTTTGTAGGCAAGTTGCGGTGTTCGAAGGGCCTCTCGGAGTATCTTTACCTCTCGGGGAGTGTGCTTAAACTATTAAGCGTATTTATATTGCGCGCGAGGTATCTCATGCGGGCGCGCTCTCCCGAGCGCTCCGCGACGACGAGCTCCACCAGCGTTCTCCTCCCCTCGCAAGAGCCTCCTCGTGCCCTTTCTCCGCGTATTCTCTCATCGGCAAAAAGCCGAAAGAGCATAAACCTCAGGGCTAATAACAGGCCTCTTCGGACCGAGTCTACTTCGCTCTACGCGCCACTCTCTTTTCTCTTTGTCTTTCTGTTTGGTCGGCATCGACCTCGTCATCCTGAACGCACACACACGCATAATTTTCCACTTTTTCACTCAAATTCTTTTCATTCCATTTCAAGTATTTAGCAGAATAAAAAAAAAAAAAAATATTGTTTCCTTGAGAAACAATGTGAACTATTGGAAATTAATGTTTTTGAAATTATTGGGACTTTGGTCTAGATTGAAAGGAGCTTCGGAGCCAATTTCTATCTTCTTCGTTTCTGCTTTCCTTTCGTGTACTACGAAAACACCAATTTCACGTGTGTATTCATTATTCAAGTTACACCGATACGCACCCAGACAACAAACATTTATCTCTTCTTATTATTCCTCTCCTCTTCGTCTTGTTTCTCTTCTTTTGCTGGCTTTTCTTGTTGTTGTTTTTGCAGCGTGGTAAATGTACTTACGCCTCTCGGCGTTTCGTTTTCTCGCTCGTAAAAACCAAACTGAATATCGTTTTGCACCGACACATGTATATACACATACGCCGGGGATGAAATGCCAGGATTCGAGTCTCTTTTACATCCTCGTCGAGCACTTGTACGTAAACGCCCCGAACAAAGCTAATCAACTGTATACACACACGCACACACATATATATATATATATATTGAGATATAAATATGGGAGTCACACTCGAGTTACTTGCACAAACTCACACCGACCAAACTCTGCGCTTCCACAAATTAAGCAATTACCGGACGCGCATGTTCTTCTTGCCTTTTTCTCTCCTTTCTCCGCTTTACTCCAACTAGAAATTCGAAGCTTGCACTTTATTTTCTTACACTCTCCCTGTTTTGCTTTTTTTCGTATCTCTGGCGTTTGTCCAATCATTTTTTTCTCTTACTGTTTTATCTTCGATTTGTTCGTTTCAATTACGTTGATGCATTTTTTTTTTTTTTCTGAACCATTTTCAATGAAAAAATGAAATTTCGCTCAAAGCTTTTTGGTTTTTTAATTTTCTCACAATCGTCATTACTTAACGATTTTTTGTTTTTTCGTGTCTTTACAGACTATGCCACTGTGTGGGGCTGGACCTTACGATCAACACTTGATGCTCGGCGAACACGAGCTCACCGATCACAGTCAAAGTTTAGCATCCCTCGGCATTTTTCCTGGTGCCCTTCTGACCCTCAAGGTAAGATTTGCTCCGAATTTTTTAAAATTATTTCGACGCATTCGAAAAATGGAGAACATTTTTGAAAATCCTTTCTGTTTTTTTTTTTTTTTTTTTTTTTTGTCAAATTTGTCCTTCCATGCTCGAGTCAGAGATTTGGAGGAGCGCCAAAAATGGGGGAGAGCATTACTCGTATATTTTGTGGGTTTCGTGATAATTATTCGTAAGGGATACACGCAAGCGAGACGCTGCTTGTTTATCCCTCGAATAATAAGCTCGGTGAATCGGCGAGCCACGCGCTCCTTGACAAACGTTCCGCAATTTAGATTTAAGATCTTGCTCCTACGGAGCTTGCCACTCGCAAAATCTTTCGCTTGGATATCGTAACAATAGAGAAAGGAATCCTTGAGGGTTTACGTTTCTGGAGATAACCGTGTACCATTTTCGCCTCCTCCGAGCAGCGAGGATTAACTTTCTCAAAGCGCTCATTCTCGTATGTTTCCAAGCTTTAAGACGCGTCGACCAAATCCACCTCACAACAATATCTCTAATTATCAATTATGCAGACTATTTGCATCAATCAATTAAGAAAAGAAAGAAAATAAATATTCTACATTTTTTTAATCCGAAATTTGGCGATCGATTCATATTTCCAAATATTCTAGTTTCTGGTTAAAAAGAAGAAAAAGAAATTGGCGCAATCCCAATCACGAATCAAGTTTCGTCATTTTATTTTTTTTGGTACAAAAGCAAAGTATCGAAATTCAATTTTCGGCTTCGCATCGATCGTGGAATGCGAATTAACTGCATTGAAAAAAAAAAAAAAAAAAAAAAAAAGCATGGATACAGCTGAAATGGAATAAAGTGTAGATTCGATATTACGAGATCTCGTTGGAAACGTAATAGAGTCTGGAAGGCTAAGAGAACAAAGTCAGCATATTATTTCAACATTGCATCGAGAAGTCTGTCGACACATTCCACGCTTCACAGTCGACTGATTTTATGGCAGTTTCGAGTGAGACGGAGATAGAGGTGAAAAATAGAGAGGGAGATTGTGGACGACAACGACTCCGAGAGCCGTTAGCAATCTGGATCTTTCAAGAGAGCCATGAGATCTCAAGATCGCGGATATAGTCGACGACGAGTTTTCCATGACTCGCGTGCCCCCCGAGCCGAATGAATCGTGACAAATTAACGAGTTTTAGCCGCTTGGAGCACCGCAGGTGCAAATTCTAATAAACCCGTGCCACTGAAACGATCTTTCCTCAGCCGCAGTCCGCAGTTGGAGGTCGTCGCGACCTTGAGACTCGCTGCGTACGAGTCGACACATTTTTTCCATAGTTTCTTTCGTCAGTTTCATTTTTTTTTTCCTGCGTGGAATTCAAGGTGGAAATTGATGGAAAAAGTTTTAAAAATTCGTTGGATCAGAGTGATACCTTGTGGATATTAAGAACGTGCGATAAAGAGCTAATTTAAAAGTATCGGTGCTTTTCGGTAGAGGGCAAATGATCCAGAATGTTTATTTCCTTTTTTCCAACGTTTTCGTTTGTTTGTTTTTTCTGTTTGTTTGCTCGAGAGGAGCTCGAGATTGTTTTTTGTTTGCAGCGATTTCGTCTCTGCGGAGTATGGAAGAGGCCATGATGTGGCTCGCGGAGTTTTCTGGTGGTTCGCGCTGCTGCTGTTCGCTGCTGCTGATCGAGCGGAGAGTCTTTCGAGTCGCGGTCTCCGACGGGCGGCAGCCGCGTTTGATGTCGTGTGACGAATGTCCGCGCTCGATGCGCCTCCTTCCTTCTCTCTCTTCTTCTTCTTCTTCTTCTTCTTCTTCTTCTTCTTCGTCTTCTTCTTCGTCTTCTTCTTCGTCTTCTTCCTCGTGTTCTTTTGCACAGTAGCGAAGAATAACCCGCGCATCTCGCCGCACGTCTTTTCCCGCTCGATCCCTCCCTCTGCTCTTTGCCTCTCGCGGAACCCACAAATTCCATATCACCACAAGTATATATCCTCCTCCATTTTTTTTTCTTTTCATTTTTCTTCCCCTCCCTCCCTCCCTCCCCCATCCGCCTCCTTTTATTTCATTTCAATTTATTTTCTCGGGGCGTCCTTCTCGCTCGTCAAACGACAGCGACTCTGGATACTTGGCGGCCGAAATATCTGCCGCGGCACATAGACCAAACAGCCACATTTTTGCGACCCCCAAAAACTCACGAATTCTCTCGAGGATTGCACAATTTTCGCAGTGGCCCTCCGCGTCCTCGTGTCCTCTTCGGGGCGCTAATTATTCCGTTCGCTTTCATAATAAACGAAAAGAAAACAAAAAAAAATCAGCGAAATAAAGATTTTTTTTTATATTTGAAGAAGGAAAAAACGAGTTGGCGAATAAAAATGATGGAAATAATGGGAAGAAGAATGCGAAAGCCGGGTAAGAGGAAAGCAGCAACGTTGTTGGGGTTTCGCGCGCCCGATGAAGAGAAACCCTTTTCATATACCTACCTACTCTGTTGCCGACCACTTGCCGCGCGGTAAACGAGGATCCTGTTTACACGGGATTACGGGCAAAACCGGATGCTTCTCGCGCGCCTTCACTCGGCAACATCCTTGGCTCCACTTCGAAAGGAAGATACTGAAGAAGAGAGAGAGAGAGAGAGAGAGAGAGAGAGAGATGAAAGTTTGTATTTCGAAGCGAGTGAAGCGAGATGGTTAAAGCACAGAGAAACGTTGCTGCTTGTTCCTTACCCTCCGAAGACAGTAAAAGGCGGCTCTCTCGTGCAGCTAATGGCAATAATTATCCTCGCGCAAGTATCATCTTTTCTCTCTTTTCCTACCAACATTAAAATCAAATCACAGCCGCAGTTCGCTTCGACAAAACAAAAACATTGCCAACTATTTTATTTTCTTTGCAAACATTTTTTAAGGGTGTATTGTTGTTCGGAGTCTCGCCTTCTTTGGACAACGATTTTTTTTCTCGAAGGTAGTCCTGTCGCTTCGCACTGTTCATACCACTCATCACACTCGAAACTTGCATAATTGACATTTTCAACATGTGCTAAAAAAATCATTTTCAATAAATATGTATTCCAACGATTCACGCAGCATTTCTATAGATTTGATATTAGGCAACGTTGGTTTTTTCTCCATCTCTTTCTATTACTTAACCAGAACGTCGATCTGTCAAAACAATGAAATGTGTGTGTAGAAACTTTATCGTGGCGAGATTAATCCAATACCGAAACGCAAGTTCAAGTTTAACTTGATATTACATAAAAAATAAGTCGATAAGCATCATTTTTTCTAAACGCATTGGATTACTAAAAGTGTCGAGTATGTGAATAAGATATTTTTTTAAGAATCGTCTCAGAATTCCTCTGCAAAAATACCCAATTTGCATTTTGTTTTTCTCTGTAATCAGGTCGATTACCGAGCCTGAAGTTTTACAGAAATAATTATCGAAATATTAAGTGAAGCTAGAAAAAAAAATTTGGAAATCCATTGGATTGAGGCCTGGCGATAGGATTACCTTCGATTTTTGTGTGTTTTTTTTTTCGCGTTTTTATAGAAAATAGTAAATGAGAATACGATACTCCTCGGTCTAGGATCAAGTTATTCATTGGCATCGATTTGATAGGGACCAACTCTTTGCCCCAAAAATTCAATCAATTAAAGCGGAAACGCCGAGTCATTGGTTTCCCGTCGTTGCGGGAAGAACGGCGGTGGGATAACCAAACAGTAGTTTCCGATCGAGCGAGTCATTCGAGCGATACGTCAATGAGTTATCGATCGATTAATCCCAAATACTGTTTCATGGGAATCTCAGCTTTCGGATATTTTAAAACTCATTCGTTACGCCCTCAACGGCCTTTCTTCTTCAATACAATTTTATCCTTTTTTTCTTCTTTTTCTTATACTCTTCGACTCTTATTAAATTGGTCGTGTACGTCTCTGGAGTGTGCGAAAAGCATAGTCAAGTGCGTGCTGGGACTCGAAACACATGTTCCTAAGAAGAGTTGATTCAGTCTGCCATTCTCCATGACAAATTCATCTCTTTACTTTTTTTTTTTCATTCTCTCACTCTCGTCGACTGGTTGGAACGATTGCGTCAGAGAATCTATTGATTTGGCTCGCTCTCTATAAAAATCTAATCTGTTTGCCGTTGGTACGAATTTTCACACGATCGTTTTCGAGCGAGAAACAAATTAATGAATAAATTTCAATCGCATCGACTCTGCCGCAATATTTGGGTCAATTCTGGTCGTTGGTTTGGTCGTAAAAAATGGAGGGATAATAGGAGGGAAATTGCGGTCGAGAATCACGCAGGGAAAGAGAGTAAAATGAATAAAGTGCGAAAAATTGTGCAAGAGCCAGAAAATTGGTCGATTTTCTTAGCCTGCTCGTATGAATTTTTTGGCCAGACCTTCCAATTCCCAGCTGTGTCGCTATATGAGATTCGTCCCCTGCATACAAGATTTTTTCTCGTTTCTTTTTTTTTTTTTCCACTCGCCACCCCCTGGCTTGACCACGTTCGATCGTCGGGGGGGTTGTTTTTTTTTTTTTTTGCTTTTTCATCTCTCATATCGGTGTTCGTATATGCGGCCGATCCAGTGGCCACGTCGAACGCCTAAGTTAATATTAATGGGGAATATTTATGACCCTAGGCAAACGGTCACTGTTCTCTCCTGTTGTACCCCCTCCCTCCGTCTCAGTGTCCCGAGGCAAGAGAGCGCGTAAGGAGTGACTTACTGATAAACGGGAAAATCTGAAAATATCATGATTTATGAGAAACTTGTGTACGGGGTGTTCCCTCTGGAAGCCCCGGTCCATTGGAATCTGCGCACGGGATCCTTAAACGCTGAATAAGTTATGGAGTGAACCGCGAAAGGAAATTTACAAGACTATCGTATTTTTGCATCCTCCAAAATACTTAATTTATATGCATATCAATATTTCATCGTTAACCAGCGAAGAAAGGTATAAAAACTTGTTTCCATGACGAACTAGTAAACTGTTGAAAGAGCGCGCAGCAGCTGGACGTTGCAACGCTGGCACTTTACTCGATTCGAACGGAATCTCCGAATGGCAAAGATCAACGAGACTTTTCGCGCGGGTTTGTCGCCAAAAGGTCGAGAAAAAGCTGAGGATCGCTCGTGCGAGGGAGAAAAGGACGAGAGGAGGCTGCTGGACGATCGGGGAAAAGGACATTATGTATATACGTAGTTTGTTACACACTCAAAGTGTTTGACGACGCGGAGTATAGCAGTGGATATAGAGAAGCCCCGAAGGAGGAAGATTTGTCCCCTAATGTAGTCAGTGAGCCCCTTGCGGGGACGATATGCGAGAGCCGGGCTCTTGTTCTCTCTTTCCTCGTGTAGAGCTCGGCTATTCCATGTTAGAAGGAGGGGATCCTCTTCCAAGTAGGCGTCTAGAAAGTGAGTAATGCTCACGACAAACGCAGGCACCCCCCCCTCCCTCCGGAGGGGCAAAAGGAACCAGAGCGATCCCCACCGGATGAGCAGAAGAGATCCCTGCAGATAGGGTGCTAAGCGAGACGCGCTAAGACCTCGGCATCACCACCTACCATTGCCACCATCAGCCCAGCAGCCTCATCATCATCCCCCTTTGCTCCCCCCCCCCCCCCTCCTCCCGCCTTGGCCAAATGTTATACACTTTTCCTCAGAGCTCTCACACTCTCTGCCAAACGTTTCGCAATTTGCCACGCTCTATCCTAGACGATAAAGGGTGCAAGAAACGGGCTGGGCTTTGTACGACAACAGACACTACCGACATCCCTCGACTGCAAACATTCCTCGACCAGACGATCGAGTCATCGTTCAAAATGTATTGACCCTAGAACGGTAACCTGCGGGGTCAAAAACTACCCCAGGCGACTTTGAATCTCGCCCTCACTTCGTTCTATTCTTTTTTATCGTTTTACCGAATTTTTTACTTTAAGCAAAATTGCTCCAGGCTCACGTGATCTTGCATTAAAAGACGAAAAGAATGAGCCCAGGTTGAACCCTTTTCGTGAAGTTTTACCGGAGATGTAAATTTTTCAAAATTGGAGTCACCTGTGACCCCAGGTTATCGGAATAAGTTAAAAAAAAATAAGGTTACCGTCCTAGGTGTTCCACAAACGTGGAAACT
Source organism: Hyposoter dolosus (assembly GCA_963921915.1). NCBI lineage: Eukaryota > Metazoa > Arthropoda > Insecta > Hymenoptera > Ichneumonidae > Hyposoter > Hyposoter dolosus. Next base: position 17,818,505 of record OY998132.1, on the reverse strand, counting down.
TTTGGCTGTTGTTGGCTGGACGTCCCGATACTTTGCGATCTCATGGATTGAGTTTTATCATTGAAATGTTTCCAGGTTAAAGTTGAAATTGTAATGAAATGATAAGGCGCGAGTAGTTGGACGTTAATTCGAGGAACTCACTGGGAGGCAATAATCTTGCAAGACAAAAGTGACTAGAAACGATGAAATCGTTGTTTATTTTTATTTTTTTTTTCATTCGTATATAGCAACGTGCAGGATTCTCAAAAGCGTGATTCACGCCTCGGATGCGGTTCGCAACGAGATTCTTAAAAGGGCACTCGAAGTATACAACTCTGGTCTCTCTTCTCGCGCGCCTTCGCTATGAAGGAGTTCTTTGTGCTTTAACGGAAGTATGCTTCGCCTCTGATCTTTTCCCTCTTCTCAGTTTTCTCTTCAGCAGGTTCCCTCCTCTCACCGACGCATTCACGAATAAACGAGCCCTTCACAATTATTATTTTCTATCGACGAATGTATTTTTTTTTTTCTCCTCTTAGCAAATTCGTCGAGAGCAACAATATCGACACGTCGATTCGATGATTTAAAAATAATTTATTGCAACGAAAATGGAATATTCCCGAGCTCGTTCATTTTGACTAATTGCCTCGAGTTTCCCTTCGTTTCATTCGACTTTTTACGTCCCGCCGTGCCGGATCTTGGAATAGCAATTTTCTTAAAATGCTCGTAGCACGATTGCGACAGTCCTCGTGTGGTTTAGTCGGGGGTGGTGCAGACCGAGCGTTCTTCCGCGTCTCACTCCCTCGAGAAAGTCACACGAGCGGGTGCAAAACACACACACACACACACACACACACGCGCAGACTTTGTACTCTCGACGTGTTGGTATTATGAATTTCTATAAGCCGAGTTCTCTCGATGCTGCGAGAATATTTCGCACGGAGAGGGGGGGCGGGGGACATGGGGGTAGTAATAACTCGCTCTCGTTGAATTAGTCCCATAAGTTTACTCCACTCGCTCTCCCACTCCTAGCCTCACTCGCGTATACAGGACACAATATTAATCTACTTTGAATTTATATCTCGCTTTCTGCGGCCCGTGAGACCCCAACTCCGCCTATTCACCTAACCCTTTCTCCGCGTTATCGCACAACATCGAGTCGAGGCAGTCCTCAGCACCGGTTAAATCGCTACTAATTAAAAAACAAACAAAAAAAGTTTCATCAAATAATTATCAAACGATTAAAATAATTAATGTCAGTTTCATTAAAAAATTCGAAACAAATAAGAAAATGCAAAATTTTCCGTGTTCGAAATTGTTCGAAATTACGTATTCCGCTCACCCGGGGTCTAAATGACCCCAGTTTAGAAAAATTCATATCTCCGGTAAAATTAAACGAAAGGGGTTCGATTTGGGTTCGCCCGGGGTCGTTATTGACCCCGGGTTACCGTTCCAGGGTTGGATGAATCGAGGAATAAAATGGTTGGACGGTTGCAGGGAATTTCAAGAGTTACGAAAACTCGAAAGTGTTTGACGTTTCGTGAAAATTGCTGGATCGTGTACGTATATAGTTAGGAGGGTTTATTAAGTCTGCGGTTTGGTGGTATTAAGACGCGGTCGCGAGGAGACCCTTCGTATTATGCAAGGGTGAGTTTCTTGGCCCTGACGTTTCTACCCTTGTCTTACGTGCGTGTCCCTATATTTCTCCGGTGTTGCTCGTCCTCGCGCTCCTCTCTTCTCACCAAGGAGATAAATATGCCAAGACGCCATGAGAATAATTTACCCAAGATGTTCTTGAAGGTCCTGCTCGAGAGTATATTTCTTCCTCTCGCTCGCTCTCTCTCTCTCTCTTTTGGCTACGGAGAATCTTGCCCAGGCTCTAATCTTACGACAGAAGAAACAATGCAGATTTTGCTGAAAAAAAAAAAACGCCAATTAGGAAATAATAAAATTAAAGGAACTATAAATCTTGTACTTGTAAATGAAAAGAAAAAATGAAAAAAAAAAATAGCAGTAATGTAGATACAAGCGGAAAGAGGGAAACAGAAAAGTTACGATAACTTGAAATTCCAACGTACGTAGATTACGCTCTCAAAATATATGTATCATAAATATGAAGGCGTTGTGAAAAAAATGTATGCTGAGGCGAAGACGCGCGCGCCCGCTTCACTTGGTTTGAGCAGCAGCGTCGAGGATTAAGACATTCTCGAACTAATAATTTTCACAGACAAAGCCTTGGAATGTTTTGTCCATTCTCGTTGCGTTTTCGCACCGATCATTCGAGACTCCGCTTCGGAGTTGCAGCGAATTTCACGTGGATTATTGAGAGCCATAGAAATTTCAAGTTTTGTGAATTCGGGATAAAATCGCGATGGGAAATTGTGTCGATCGACACGATCGCCCAAGACAATCCGCGCCGATGAACAGCGTGGACAATAGGTGTTAGTTCTCCGCAAGTTTCAACCTGCCCCAAGGTATATGAGCGAGAGAAAGAGAGATGAAAGGCCTTTACCGGTGCTCCACGGACTCTACAATTATGAGCCATACCACGTCGAGGCGCCCGGTGCTCGTAACGAACTCCACTATATTGCCGGAGCATTTCAAAAAATGAGAACGCGCGCGCGCGCCAAAGAGAGAAGAGCAACGAGAAGCAGCCAGTTCTCTCGTGAAAAAGGTCTTGCATCTTTACGGAGAGAATGAGGAATCCCGTAGCTCGTTTCACGCACTTTGCCCTCCGATCAACTTCCATACTCAACTGCACAATCGCGTGTACAAGTTCTCAAGTTCTAAACAAAATTGGATCACCCTGATTTTCTTGGAAAATATTTGAGCCTGTAGCCAATTTCGTGAGAAATTTCCTCGTGAGAAATGTTTGCGAAACTCTGCTCTGCATTTTTCTCCTTCAATATAATCCTGTCACTATATTGGTTAAGGACGATGTCTAATAAAAAAATCACTATTTTCAGTAGTTTCTCATAAGAGCGTGTGTTAAAAGTTGCAATTTTCAACATTAAATATTTCCATTTCTAAATGGTGAAGCCTCTCGTTGAAACTTTCTTGTAACATCGAAGAAGCTTTATTTAATTTTTCAAAAAAATCGCTCGTAAATATGTTGGATTTAGAGTATGTTGTTCTTTGGTCAATTTGTAACAATTTTTTTTTTTAATGAACCATTTTGTATGTAAAAAAAAGTGAAAAGAAAAATTTAGATTTGATCGTCGCGATACAACGTCCTTAAAACGTATTTTTCGAATAAAATGCGAGCGCCGTGGAAGGAGCGTGTGTAGGTGAATTCCTTGGGCGAGGATCTCGATCACCACATGTTAACGTCGGAGAGGCGAGAGACACCGAGAGATGGCTTTGAAAGAGAAACACGTGTGTCTCACTCCAAACCCATCGGGATGACACTTGCTATATTTAGGTCTATGGGAAAATGAGACTTTTGCGCTGAGCAACGTCATCAGATCTCTATGGGACGCTCTTTTTTTTTTTTTTGTATCTTTCTTCTCCCCCCTCGTGCATCGCGTCTTCCCTCTATTTTTTTAAATCTTTCTTAGTCTTTCCTCTAATTCACTCATTATACACCTACGTTATGGTCCATTTCAATTGCCCGACTCTTGCGGCCGCGTGTTTTCTCTATTTCGATCGTCTGCGAGGCAACGTTTCGTGGATACGAAAAAAAATCCTTTTTTTTCCTTTCCAAGAAAGTTTGAGGTTGATAATGGATTTACCAAAAATTTCTTATGCAATTTCAACGACATCAGGAAACATTTTATTTTTGAGAATTTCATTAATTACGATTTTGTGTCTCGCTGGTAAATTAAAAATGAGAAAAAAAAACAATATTTGACAAAGCCTCGCTTTTTGGTATAGTGTGCAATTTGGTAGAGGGACGTCGTATTAAATAACGATGAAAAAAATGGTGAGTGATAAGGCAATCCTGTCATTGGCCAATTGGAATAATCCACCGAACGCGAAAGTGCACTAAATCAGTCCCTCTTCATGAAGATTTCAAGCTTCTTTCGTTTTTTATATATTCCTCTTAACCCTTTCTGTTATATTTTAAAACGGAGCGAGTGAGGAGAGGGAGAGAAATACATTTATACAGTCTCTGGGCCTTTTTTTCAACGCTGACTTGGTCTGAAGTTACAGCGCTCGTTTTTGTGCCGTTCGGGGTGGAGGCCCATCGTCTTTTTTACGACGGGTCAGGGATCATTTAACAGAGAGAGAGAGAGAGAGAGAGAGAGACTCGACAAAAAAATAGAGCAAGATGGAGAGAGTGAAAGGATACGGAACTGCCGTCGCAGCTTCGGTCCGAATGTCGTCGACCTTTTTCTTCCCTCTCTCCTGATCATTAACGAAATTTCTCAATGAATGAGAATCGTCGATTCATGAATCTACTATGTGAGTCGAGCAAATACTCGTCGTCATCGACATGCTTTTTACATCAAGAGATTATTGAGAAAAAAACATGGTTATTAAAATAAGAATTGAGAAAAAAAAAAAAAAACGATTGCTTGCTCTCGATCGAGTAGAAATTTGACCGATATTGGAATGGCATGTGTGTCGAGTAAGAAAGAAGACATTTATCTCTCTTGCTCCATGTTTTGGGGTGAGGCGAGAAGACGCGTGGGAAGACGATCCCGGAGCGAACCGTCGGCAGCTGTTCACACATGTTCTCTCTGTACTCTCGTATCTCAGCACCGAGAGTCAACGAGGGGCCAAAATACATAGACGATATACATATATGTGGAGGGACACATGTGTACGCAAACCGGGCGAGATCACATTTTATAAATCCCTTTGGAACGGTCTTCGTAATATGGCCGTTTTCCAAACGTCATACAAGAAAAACAAACAAGACTATATACGTCACATTTTATCGTCGATAATAGTCCCTTAACTCTATTATTTTTTTTTCTGGTGCGCCAACGACTCATAAAACATTTCACGAGTCCTCGAAACAAAAATCTACGAAAAGTCATTAAATTAATTTATCGCTTTGCAAATAAAGAAACGAATTGGATAAAAATGTATTTTTTTGTTCTTTTTACGTTTGCTTCCTCGTCATAGAGGAAGCTTTGAGCATCGGAAATTTCAATTTGCAGCGTTTTTAAAATTATTTTTTCAACATTTGTGGCAATTTTTTTTCGTAGTTTGGTATTAAATGACAAAGTAATTGTTCAATGATTTCTCAAGGCTCGTGTGCTTTGTTTTTTGTTACAGATCGACACACCGATCGACAGCGAAGCTGATGTCGAATCCGAGGCGACTAGTCTCGACTCTGCTACCTCCCCCGAGAAGGGTTTCAAGGGTATGTACTTTAGTATTTTATGATAAAACGTTCTTTCGATATTTGGAGCTCCGAGAGCGTAGAAATTGTAAGAGAAATGGACGTTGATGGCTCGTCGAATTAGACGAGTACGTCTGTGTTGTAACTTTTCTCTCCGTCTCGCTTTTTCTCGTCTTCCCTTGTCCTCGCAACTTCCTTCCGGCGAAACCAATCCACTTAGATGGAAAAAACGGAGCCAAGAGATATCTCGCTATGTATAAATATATTTATATACACATGGTACGTGTGCATGTGACTGTAGAGAAAACTGGTGAAGGTTTTGCTCGGTAACAAAAATCTGACAAATATGCTACGATTTGCCGAAGAATAGAGATACGAGAGTGGTCCGAGAGAACAGTCGAGAAGCATCCTCCCTCGTATTACATCCATCCGCCCTTTATTTCTCTTACAAATCCATCCTCAACCCCGGAACGCGTTCCTTCTTTCTAACTCGCCAATTTGCTCATCCCTTCTCTTGGTTGCCCTTTCTCGCGTCACCGCGTCTTTCCTCATAAATTGGCGAGCCCGGAAACAGGCTTACTCGTCGTTAACACTTTAAAACGTCACTCGCCTTGAACAAAAATGTGGAAAAACACTTTCATCATAAATTCTCGTAAATCACTCGGTTTTCGAGTCGAAATGAAACTTGTTAATGTTAATTGTTCGATAAATAGCTTCTTAATCGTCGTGAAATTTGTACACGACCTCCCGAATACTTGATGTAAAAACATACCAAATTTAAAGAATTCCATAATGAAATAAAAAATGACGAGAAAATTCTTAATATTTGGTATACTTTTGTATAAAGTATTTGAGAGATCGTGTAAAAATTTCACGACGATCAGGAAGCTCGTTATTCAAAAATTTTTTTAAGAACAATTTTTTAAACAAATACAAAAAATATTGATCAATAAATTTTGTTTTCTCGTTGCTTTCGGCATATTGTAGATATTTAAAAATTGAGAGGTCAAAAAGAAAAACTCGTCGCAAAGTTGTGTACCAGTTTCCATAAAACTAAATTTGACCACATTTAATTTATTAATTGTTCAACAGCGAGCTTCCTAATTTTCCAGAACAAACGGTCAGTCAGTTATTTTCTTTGACGATTGCATCGACTGTTTCCTGCTCCATTTCTTCTTCGTTGTGCAACGGGGAAAAAAAATGTGACAAAATAAACGGTAGTGTCAGGACGATCGAAAAAAGGTTCGCGACAAGTTTTTTTTGTTTGTTTGTCTCCCTCGCATCGAGCCGGTCAGATTCGAAGGTTTTATCGAGTCCGAAACTATCGGTCGAATAAAAGGGCCCGGAAATGGCGAGAGTTTGGACAGCCACGGACTTTCTTTTCTCACTTTATCGAACGCGATTCAGCATTGAACGCGGTTGCTTCGGGCGTCGTAACTGCGACGTGAAAAAGTAAACGTTTGGAAAAAAAAGAAAAAAGAAAAAAAAAAGTTTCTCCCACGAGCTAGCACATAGATATCGGGAGCGGCTGAGATGTTGGTGAAAAGTTTGACCAAACTTGGTCACACTCCCGTAATTCCTTTGCTCCTTGTAGCAGCCGAGAAAAAGCTATAGATTAACTCGAGCCAATGCTCCCTTCTCTTTGCTAGTTCGTGCTGTAGCAACTCTCGTAGGATCATCTCTCTTGGTACGCCAACTCATTCGCGAGCGATTATTAATGGTTTTCAGCCAAGTACAGTTCATTAAAAGGCTTCGAGGTTGTTGGAACGTAAACGCTCCTTATGTGTCTTCAATTTCGGCTTCTCGCGATCTAGAGAAACGAATATTCCAAGGTTAGAGTTTGTGAAGGAAACGTGAAGAGGCGTTATTTGGTTGGTTGTGGGAGAATCGCACTCGCTGCCGCATTTTGGTAGGACAACGTCGTCGTTCCTCGCTGTGAATATATTCTTGTGATAATTCCACCGTTTTTTCCATTTTTTCTTCTTTCTTTCTTTCCAATTTTTTTTTCTCCTCCCTTTTTTGTGGCTGTCGGCGTGTAAAAGTGCGTAATTTGGCTCGCGAGACTCTTCAGAAGAAGAAACTAAGAGAGAGAGAGAGAGAGACGGTAAAAATGGAGAAAAAAATATTTATATGCTCTCGCCACTCCTTATTCGTCTCTCTTTCTTGGCTCGAATTATACTAGAGTGTGTACGCACCGGTAATGCAATATTAAGTATACGGTATAAGCAGGCGAGAGCTGCCCCGGGTCTTGTCTTACTCTCTCTCTATATTTATATATCTTTTGTCGAACGACCAACCACAGGGAAAGATGCGCGAGGCGTAATCCTTCCGAAGGTGGCTCACTATTATGTCGTTTCGTCTTCGAAAGCCTCCCAAACATTTCTTTTTTCAATTTTTTTTTTTTTTTTTTTTTATACCCCAACAACTCTAAACTGCAGTCGAGAGAAAACAACAGCGTTTCTCGGGCTTGGAGATTATTGAGACATTTAAACACTTCTCGTGTCTGGAGCCTTTCTCTCTTACGGTTAACAGATTTTAAAATTCAACTCCTCGCTGACGTTGCAATTTTTGATTTTTCGTGCCCCCGGACGTTTTGTTTGGTGTACGAAAAATAAAATTCCGACGGAGGAGGTCAATCGCTCTGGACGACATGCAAACGCAACATAATTTTTGGTCAGTTTCCTCGGTCGTTTCGCCCCATAAGAATCTTGGTAATCTCCCGCAGGACAAATTGCTTTCCGTAAGAAAGCAGCGAATAGAAAATTTCTGCGTGCAATATCGCAAAACTTGCAATTGTTGTGCTTGATGTTGCGACAAAAAAGAGAGTATCATGTGAAACGATGGTTATGCGTGTTGCAGGTACGGAACTGGTGCCGAGCGGCTCGGGGTGACTTGAGGCAACGTCAATCGAGATCGACAATGAAAATGAACAAAATAAACGGAATGATACTAGCCAATTAAATGTGAAGACACCACAATTATGGAATAATGATTTATAGTAAAGTATTTTTCTATACGGACGCGCGCCAAGGCATATACAAAAATACACTCTAAAGAACGAGACGATGAGAAGGAAGAAAAAATTCAGAGTTACGAAACACAACCGATGGGGCTGAGGACGAATTTATTTGGTTTTTTATTTTTGTTTTTTATCACATGTTCGTTTTTGAAAATTTGTGCGAGCCGAACGGACAGACAGACAGAGAGATTATATCGTCGATATTATATACATACATATATACTTATGTATATTTATGTACATATATGTGTATGTACGTATTTATGTATGTATATGAATATATATTACTAGTACGTTAAAAAGATATTATACAAGTATAAAAAATGAATCACGTATAGAACAAAAGAAAGAGAGAAGGAAGAACTGTTGTTTGTTTGTTTTTTGTTTTTTTTTTTTTTTTTTTTTCCAAGCAAACAAACGGTTTGCCAAAAACGTTGAAAATAACAAACGAACGAAAATAAAGGGAGTTTTCTTACTATTGCATCTTGAGCGTTTTATTAATTTCAACGATACGCTAAATTTCGATTGTGACACTGACTCGAAAAAAAAAATTTCTCACCGTTTCAGGAAGTTTTTGTGGAAAAGAGTGAAAGAAAAATACTCGCGTTCGTGTCACGGGGCCTGAGAAGAAGAATCGGAGAGCGTGTTAATTAGCGGATGGATTTTTCAAGGCAAACCGAAAAATTTGGTCGGGGGCTGATGATGCCGGTGGTCCGCCGGGATGGCAAATGGACGAGTCATCATTGACTCATTTGGTCGGTGAACTAATCTGCTCATTCTCTCGCATCGAGATCGTCCGCCGCCACCACCTCTTTTCGGAGCGTTGTTTATCAACGTTGTCGAAAGTGTAATTAAACTTGTGAAGCCCTATTGGTCGCGGTGAACAAGATTCATCCTGGATTTTGGCGTGAAAAAAACGACGAGGGAAGAGGCATTTTCTCAACGACAGATTTTCGATGTCAACGACGAGAGACCGACGATGCTAAATTTCTCTTCTTTTCTACTCTCCCTCCCTACCTCTCATTTATTCTTTTCTAATCCTTACAAATGCCACAATTGCCGCCTTCGAGGCTCGGATCTTTTCGTTATTCTGCTTTTTTCCTTCCTCCCTCTCTCTCTCTCTCTCTCTCTCTCTCTCCGTGACGTATTATTTGTCCAGAGACCCGCATCCTCGCGTGTATAATCCTGATGAAATGCCCAACCGAATGAAGAGAAAACTCGAAATATTGAGGTTTCATCAACAAGCAATTGTTTAACGAAAAATTGCTAATATCGTTGCAAATTCCTTTTCTAGAAATAATTCCTCGATGGAGTACCGAACCTTTGACGTGAGTTATTCATCGCGACTCTTGCGCGGTTGCGTCTGGTGTTTTTGAGAGACGGCGGGACAAAAAGTGTTTCGAGTTTAGCACGCAGCGATGAGAAAAACGGCAAGACGAGCAAAGTTTGGAGGAAGCGCGTGAAAAGAGAGAAAACGTTGCTCCGCCGCGGAGGGCGTGAGCACCAGAAGGGTGGAAAAAAAAAAAAAAAAAAAAACAGAGCAGGGAAAGACGAGGGAAGAAAGGGGGCTGCGCCAGGAGCCAGAAAATTGTTGTCCAAGGCACGAACGACGAGCAGCGCTGTATGCATTTTTTTCTCCGACCTCCGCGATCATCGTCACGGAAAATTCTGAAACTCTTGATCGCTGGTAAAAAAGGGGGAAAGGCATTTTTTATTTGTGCGAAAAGAATGGTTGATGATTCGTTCTCGTGGATCAACGATCCGGCACTTCCGGCAAACATCTCGACGACGGAGGATTTTAGTGAGAAAACTATTCCCCGCCTGAATGGTAGACAATGGATAAAATGGGCGACGAGTCAAACGCAAAGCGCCTTGTGACAAATGAAACGGGGATTTACTCGCCGGCAAAGAGGGTGGACCTTTCATTTGTATCCGCGCGAGGATATGTATTTATTCACACAAATGTTGTCGCCTGACTCGCCCCAAACTTGGCATAATTATGCCATCGAGTCCATGAGATGTTCTCAATTTTAGACTTGTTCATTTCTCAATTGAGTTTCATCCTTATCGTCACTCGATACGTTTGCAGTTTGTGCAAAAAAAATCTCTCGTTACTGTAACGGAGCAACGTGCTCATTCTCATATTTGGAGTTTTCTCTAAGGGATCAACGAGTCAACGGTTTCCTACCCCGCATACGCGCATTTTACGAGCGGAAACAAGTTAAATTGGTAGTGACCCCTGTCGTGTCTGAATTTTCAATATAAAATAAAAATCGATAAATTTTTCCCCCTGCAGAAGAGAATTTTCAACGCGGTGAATAAAAAGTGGATGTGGTGCGGAATTAATGCTGGAAGGGATAATTAGATTGCTCGTTAAATAGGAGACTTATAGGTGGAGGACACGCAGTAACGAGAGTAATGAAGAGAGATGGCTGATTCAATTAACGAGTAGCACAGAGACCGAGTCGGGAATAAATTAATTATTATACTTTGTTGGTTGGGGAATAAGGCAGGAGAGAGAGAGAGAGAGAGAGAGAGAGAGAGAGAGAGAGAGAGACGGATCGCGAGATCCGTCAGTACAATGTCTATGATGGAAACAGATATCCACGATATACATAATCAAGTGTGCGTTGTGTACTGTTGGTACGCAATGTTCTTGGTAAGCAGGAGGCGTGCTTGCGAGGAAATAAGACCGGCGAAGCGAGCAGTTAAATGGTAGACGAAAGGCAAAAATCGAGGAAGGCGTACATATCATTACGTTCCCTTGTAAAAGTGTATTAAACGTAACGTACAATATTATCTCGCGCGGGTACTCCTTTCAACGAGTATTTTTAATTACACGTATAATTACACGAGCGTTAACACGAATCGTGTTTTCACATATGCGCCAACACAAACTTTCAGTGGCTAAACATGAACGCACTCTTGAGGCGGTCCATCAGTGACAAAACTGGTCAAAATCGTAACGTGGAAAAATACTCTCTATTTAAATAAAATGTATAAATTTTGATGACGTTTCCTATGACATTTATCTATAATTTATAATAAATAACATTATAAAGTCTCAACTGAGAAAAGTAAGTAAGTAAAATGGTCAATTTTAAATGATACTCGTTCGCAATAATTTGCCTGGCAACGTACCCTGAAATTTTGAGAGACTCTTCATATTGTATCTCAAATAATACTCTCCCGAAGTTTCATTCGTGTCATCGGTTTTTTAATTCACTGGTGAGCCGCCTGTTCCGGTAACCCGGGGTCATGATAGACACCACTTTTGAAAAATTCTTTTCTCCGGTAAAATTAAACCAACCCGGTTAATTCTTTTCATTTTTTAATGCAGGATCACGTGATACTGGGGTAATTTTGCTTCGAATCAAAAATGCGGTAAAACAATAAAGAGAGAGAGAGAGAGAGAGAGAGAGAGAGAAAGGGCGCGAGATTTAAAGCCGTCTGGGGTCGTTTTTGAGCCCAGGTTAGCGTTCCATCGTTAAAGAAAAAAAAAATGACAATGTTTTTGCTAAGGACCGAGTATCAGGATGGGCAATAGGGATTGCGGGGAAGCTACGATGCGACAGTAATTTTTAAAGGAATTGTTTTTTCTCCATACCTCGGTCGAAAGTACGTGATTCCCGCATCGATTTCGATGCAGAAAGTGCGACATTCGTGCATTGGTAAAAAAAAAACACAATCGCCCTCTGATCGGGAGCAAATAGTATTTTCGGCTGCCACGACTGCCGAAAGTGACTTTCTAACCGTGTTTTCTCTAATGTCAAAGTCTAATGACAGAGCTGTTGTGTTATTCCAAATTTGAATTTTTTCCATGATCCGTTTTTCTAAGGTTAGAGCTTTTTGGAAAATATCAGAGAATGAACTATTTTAAAATCAAAGTGCAAGAGGACAAATTTCGAAATTTTCGTCAACCGATCGATTTGTTGACGAATGTCCATTTAATAAAAATGAAAACTGTGCATTTCGTGAAAATATCGTTAACAATTTTTTTCATTGCAGTGGTCGTGATAAATATGATGGAAACAAATTTCTGGAATAAAAATCTTCGTAAAAAATATGATTTTACATTACACTGATGGTCGCAACGTTGCGTTCCAACGAAAAATACTTTTTCTGTGAATTTTTTGTTCAAATTCAAAAACCATGACAATTTTTCTATCGATTCTGTGTTTGAATTCTAAAAAAAATTCTTTTATTGTACGGACGAAATATTGAATAAGAATCATGAGCTCTGTTCAAGAGAAAACATAATTTCGTTGCATTCCAACGATGGAAACTTCAATATTATAATTTTATTGAATTTTGTGATAATAGATCACAAAATCATGCACTTGTATGTGTGTGTTGTGGATTATCTATTACGTAAAATTTAAAAAAATTCGTATTAGTTTGAATCAATTATTGTTTTTATTCTTCGATGATTGTGTATCTTTTCGTTGCTTTCCTTGTGTATTTGATGCCTGCCCCCGACCAGCTGGCACTCGCTTCGCTCGTGCCGCAAATGTCGGGGCAGGCATCAATACATGAAATCTGTCATGATCGATAATCTGCCGTGAATCGATCGTACTTTCGACCGGCTATGGAGAAAAATAGTATACACCACACGGGCAGAAGTTTGGAAGCCCTGAACTGCGCAACATCATGCCCTCGGCTTCGCCTCGGGCATGAAGTTGCGCAGTGCAGGAATCCCAAACTTTCTGCCCTTGTAGTGTAATATACTATTTCTCCATACCTCGGTCGAAAGTACGTGATTCCCGCATCGATTTCGATGCAGAAAGTGCGACATTCGTGCATTGGTAAAAAAAAAACACAATCGCCCTCTGATCGGGAGCAAATAGTATTTTCGGCTGCCACGACTGCCGAAAGTGACTTTCTAACCGTGTTTTCTCTAATGTCAAAGTCTAATGACAGAGCTGTTGTGTTATTCCAAATTTGAATTTTTTCCATGATCCGTTTTTCTAAGGTTAGAGCTTTTTGGAAAATATCAGAGAATGAACTATTTTAAAATCAAAGTGCAAGAGGACAAATTTCGAAATTTTCGTCAACCGATCGATTTGTTGACGAATGTCCATTTAATAAAAATGAAAACTGTGCATTTCGTGAAAATATCGTTAACAATTTTTTTCATTGCAGTGGTCGTGATAAATATGATGGAAACAAATTTCTGGAATAAAAATCTTCGTAAAAAATATGATTTTACATTACACTGATGGTCGCAACGTTGCGTTCCAACGAAAAATACTTTTTCTGTGAATTTTTTGTTCAAATTCAAAAACCATGACAATTTTTCTATCGATTCTGTGTTTGAATTCTAAAAAAAATTCTTTTATTGTACGGACGAAATATTGAATAAGAATCATGAGCTCTGTTCAAGAGAAAACATAATTTCGTTGCATTCCAACGATGGAAACTTCAATATTATAATTTTATTGAATTTTGTGATAATAGATCACAAAATCATGCACTTGTATGTGTGTGTTGTGGATTATCTATTACGTAAAATTTAAAAAAATTCGTATTAGTTTGAATCAATTATTGTTTTTATTCTTCGATGATTGTGTATCTTTTCGTTGCTTTCCTTGTGTATTTGATGCCTGCCCCCGACCAGCTGGCACTCGCTTCGCTCGTGCCGCAAATGTCGGGGCAGGCATCAATACATGAAATCTGTCATGATCGATAATCTGCCGTGAATCGATCGTACTTTCGACCGGCTATGGAGAAAAATAGTATACACCACACGGGCAGAAGTTTGGAAGCCCTGAACTGCGCAACATCATGCCCTCGGCTTCGCCTCGGGCATGAAGTTGCGCAGTGCAGGAATCCCAAACTTTCTGCCCTTGTAGTGTAATATACTATTTTCGTAAAGACGATGGGACTTGTTCAATTATAACACATTGCACTCTAATTGATTGTCTCGGTCTCGAGTATTGGATTTTCTCACTCCTGGAGTACCGTGGGTCGTATTTCATCGATACGAGTATAACGAGTGCGCGATGATGATTCGAGCCAGAAGGACCAGGAAGGAAGAAGAGGCCGGGTTTGGGCAGGGGAGAAATGAATGTTGAAGTTTAGTTAGGAGGATAGGTATAGTAGTATAGGGTGACACAAGGAGGTTGAAGCTGCGCTGCTTTTCGCCTTATGTACGCGCAGACATACCCACTGCACGTGAGCGCAGAGCATACTCTTGTCTCTGTTTGTGGAACGACGTTTCCAATTCGCGTCGTGGCGATTTTTTGTAATTAATCTTTAGACTTGCCGAGTGGAAGAGAGCGAAAGGGGGTTGGCTCTTTTCTTTCTGTCTTTTGCTCCTTCTCTCGCTCTTTATTCAGCACCAAGGGCGCGCAATGGACGGAGAGAGAGAGAGAGAGAATATCGCGAGACCAGTCTGGAGCAGGCGCTCTCCTGTATCTGGTTTTTGCGGGCGTCAGATGACAGTCGCTTATTTACCGGAGGCCCCCGCGGCCATCTTGCTACTCCTCTGACTTAAGAAGATCCCTTTCCTGCAACACTCGTGCTCCTTCCTTTCTCCTTCTCTCTCGTCTCTCTCTCTCTCGTCCTCTTGCTCTTTCGATCTTTTCTTTCCACCACCGCGTGTATTTGATGATAAGAAAAAAAAGGGATAAAAAGAAAGAGAAACGAAAGGAGCTCCTGGCTTGCACTGCGCGGAAGGATCACAAGTGGCAACAGCAGGACACACTCGCACAGACGTGTATTTCGTGTGTGCGTGTGTGCATTGCCGATTCTCCTCGAATTTATCGATCGCGGTTATCAACGTCTCTTCATCGTACACGCATGAACACCGAAGGATATCGATCACCAATTTCGGATGAGGAGTCCAAAAAAAAAAAAAAAAAAAAAAAAAAAAACAAGTGAAATCACAACGAACCAAGGAGGCTCGATAAATTCGTGGATTCTTTCGTATGAAGCTATAAAATCGACAACTTATGGAGCTTGCTTCGTAATCCCTGAATATATACATTTATAACACGTACTTGCTTTATTCTTTATTTTACTCTGGCCGAGCGGAATAAATAATTGACGGCGAGCTGGAATTATGAGATTTTTCAGGATCGCTCATTCGGACCGTAATAATCGTTCGTCAAATTCATATTTTCAATAATTCTTCATTTTGTTGCAGCTACAAAATCATTGAAAGAATTTTTTTTTTTTTTTCTTTTTCAATGCCAACTTGTAATTGGATGCTGTGGACTTTGGAGCGAACGTTCAAGATCGCGAGATATATGACGAGGGTAAAAAAATGTTGACGAAATGGAAGAAAGGGAATATATGATGAGGGGAAAGGACGAGAAACACATAAGGATCGAGGATATACTCGCGAGTCTTGTGTTTCTTCATCCTGCGCAGATATCGAGGGAGCATCCTGTTTTTCACACAGTCCGTCGATCCTCGAATCCTCGGACTCGCGTCACATTCGAATTGTAAGGAATTAAAAAGCCAATGGCATAAAGCAAAGAAGAAGAGAGAAGGAACGAGGATCGTGGTTGGGCGCGGGTGCTTTGTGACGTTCTGTAAATGCCTCATCCTCTGCCTTCTTTTTCTTTCTCCTTTTTCTCCCGCTATGCTCATAAGTGCCCAGTGGAAAGTGCTACCGCGATGGGCGCAATACCACACGAGAAATTATTTTTCATTTGTCTCTTTTTTTCGCTTTTACTTTGGTCTCCGCGGAGACTCCAGGTAACTTGCAACTTTCTTCTTTACCGCTTCGTACTTTTTCCTCTCGCGTCCACGTTAAGGATGTTGAGTCCCAAATCGCGAATGATAAGAAAATTCTGAAAATTTTGTATATTTTCGTATGGAGTATTTGAGAGATCGTCTAAAAAATGCACGACTATAAAGAAGCTCGTTATTGAACAATTAACATTAATCAATTAAATGCAGTCAAATGTGGTACAACTTTGCGATAAGTTTTTTTTTTTGATCTCTTGATTTTTCAATATCTACAATATACTGAAGGCAATGGAAAGAAAAACAAAGTTTATTGAATAATATTTTTTGTATTTGTTAAAAAAAAAAATTGTTTTTAACAAAATGTTAATTCTTTAATAACGAGCTTCCTCTTGAACGCTTTGTACAAAAACATACTAAATTTTTCGAATTTTCTTATTATTTTTTATCTCAACCCTTAAGGTGGTTAAAGTCATGATGATGGAATTCTTAAAGAAGTATTTACGAGGTCGTGTACAAATTTAACGACGATTAGGAAGCTATTTATTGAACAATTAATATTAACGAATTTCATAGGTACTCAAAATCCTTAAATTACAATTCGAAAATGGCACGATTATGAAATTCATTTGAATTCGATAAAAATAATGTAATGAAAGAACGAGGCTCCGTTTCTCTTGGTTGACTTTTATTTCATGCGGGATCGTCGAAGCGAACTAATTCGAAATAAAATAGAGTGTGTGTATAAACGTGGGGGAGAGAATTGAGCAAAGTCCCATGGCGAGAGAGTCCATTTCGAGGAATAAAAATAGAAAATGAAAAAAACGTAAGGAAGAGATGAAATAAATACAAAATAATCATTGGAGATTAGCATTTCTAATTCTCGTCTATCGCGAATTAATACTGGCGTCGACTGGCTTTTTCTCGATCGAGAACACGGGGAGAATACAACGGCGAGGACGAAACACCGTCTCTCGATATCGAATCTTCCATCCCTTCTTCCTTTATTTCTCATTCTTTTTTTTTTTTTTTCGCGAGACAGCAGCGGAACTGTCGTTTAAAAGTCGCGTCTCGTCCTTTTATTCGGTCTCGCTGTTTATTTCTGATTATCGATGAGAGAGCCGGAATTCTCAGGGCCTCATTAATTCCAATTTATTTATTACCATTCTCGATCTCTTTTGTATCTTTATTTCATTTTCGTTTTTTTTTTCTTTTCAACTTGCCGTAGAAGCTCGACTAAGCGAAGCTTTAGCAATAAGGAGAGACTCATTTCCAATCTCGTAAATATTCATTCACTACGGATTTGTTCGTATACAAACAAAATAACATTCCGAGGGTCGATTCGAATTTTGAAAAATTCCGAGAGATTATTTTCTTTGACGAAAACTTGCGTTTGCAAAATTTTGAAAAAATAGCTCATCGAGAAAAATCAATGATCGATGAGTGAAATAATTTTATTATGAAAGATTCGCAGACTGAATGACATAATTCGATCGAAAAGTTCTCGAGGTCTATCGCGGTAAGATGGGGGGTCAACGATAATTAGACAATTAAGTAAACGTGTGTCCCAGGGCAATAATCGAGTGG
Source organism: Hyposoter dolosus (assembly GCA_963921915.1). NCBI lineage: Eukaryota > Metazoa > Arthropoda > Insecta > Hymenoptera > Ichneumonidae > Hyposoter > Hyposoter dolosus. Next base: position 17,800,935 of record OY998132.1, on the reverse strand, counting down.
ATCGAGTTTTATTATGCAATTAACAGTCTTGCCCTGCTATAATTCTGCTGTAACGATAAATTCAACAATTAGATCGTTCTCAATTGTAATTAGGCTCGATTCGTCGTCATTCGTCGTCGTCGTCGTCGTCGTCGTCGTCGTCGTTGTTGTTTTCGCAGTGTATTCTTCCTCAGCGTCTCCCCGGGTCTCAGATGTACTTTATCTATGCGTTTGTGGGAACGAGAGTCTCACAAATATTAGCGCCAATTCGAGTAATTGGATTAAAAGAGCTCGAGATGCTTTGGACTTGCGATTCGACCGAATCATCTTACAATTCGACGTTCAGCTCGACAAGATCAATTGCCAATTGAATATTTGAGCTAAATTGACGTTTTGATTCGGTAAAATATTTTTCCTTGAACTTGAGATTATTGCAAACGTCATCGGCGTGCAAATGCAACTCTTGGAATGAATCGATTTTTCTCGAGCATCGAGGTGGTTTTTTTTCTTAATTGTTGAACCAGGAATTCCATTTTCTTTTATTATTTGGTGACAGAGTTATTGATCTCGAACGGTATTTCACGGGGACGAGGCAAAAAATAAAAATAAAAGGATATTATAGAAGCTGGTGGTGAATAAGGAGCAAGAGAGGGGGAAACGTGACCGCGTAAACCTTTCAAAAGCCTATAAACTGGTGATAGCCGTGAAGTTGTTCGGTCGCGCAACGTCCAAGAGATGGTGTAATCACATTTTTGTACGTTCCATTTATCGTTTTTTATTCCTTCTCCCGTTTGCTCCCTCGGTAAATCTTTTTTCTCCCAATTTTTTTTCGCCTGCTCTTTCACTCGCGGTAATCCTTTATTTTTCCAGCCTTTTTTGTACGCTTTTTCGTCATCGTCTCGTTCTACTTATCCGCGCGCGGTAGCCCGTCTCGCGTGTCATCAAGGCCAACGAACTTGGCGTCTAGCGAGCAGGAAAAAGCTTTGGTATTTCATGCATCGATTTGCGTCGATCGGAAATCTTGATTCTCGAGATTGAGAAAAAAGAAAAGTTATCCCGATGATCGAATCATCGCGATCGTCCATTGCCACAATGAAAAATGTTTTACGAATTGATAATTTTTTTTTTCAATTCTCCGACTAATACTTCATCATCGTCAAAGTGCGTTTTAATTTTTTTTTTCGTCTCGTGGATTCGGACAAGATGAGCTAATAGTATAGGGACGTACGCCTCGATATTTGGGTCTCTGGATATATATATATAGCGCGAGGTTATTCGGTCGAGTGTGGCGCGCGAGGCGCCTCTGCTTTCTCTCCATGGACGCAATTATCCCATTTAAATTAAGCCGCATAATTGGACGGTGTCTATTCACACTCGTAAAGTCCGGTCGGGTCTTTTATAGCCAAGGCGCGAGGAAGTGTAGGCCGCTTGCTTTTAAGCGGTAGCCACCGAGATGAATTTAAGGAGAGAGCTCGGCAAGCACCATGCGATGTGGACCGTGCTGGAAAAAGCCTCGAGAATCCTTGGAGTGTTAAAAAAATAAAGGATAAGAAAAAATAAACAAAGTGGAGAGAAAAATTGGAAGAGGTAGGCGGAACGTTTTGGAAGCAGGGAATATTGCTACCGTTTGCCGCGCTTCTTTTCTCTTTTTCATCCTTTCTTATTATTGCCTCACTCTTCTTTGCTCTCGCCATCCAATTTCACCGAGTCATCCAAATTTCGAGCTTTTTAAATGCAATCATTATATATTCATTTAAATCAGTTCATTTTGCTTCCTCATAGAGCAAGTTATGTGACGGTGAAAATTTCTTTTTTTTTTCCAATTTTCGATGTCAATGTGCTTAAAATGTCCCAAAACATCGAAAAGTCATAAATCTAGAAAAAATGTCCGGATGTGTGTATGTTGTGGGACTGTAAAATTCAAACGTTCGTAACTCGAGAACGGTTTGATCCCGTTTCGCACAGATATTAATCTATACAAGCTCTTAATTCTCTGAGAATTTTGTTGCAATTGCTATAAAAATACGAATTCTACGGAATTTTTAAATTTACAAAAAAAGGATGTCGACGCTCTAACTTGCGCAAATTTTAAGATTTGTTATTAATTTGTTTTTTTATCAACAGTGTATCATAATGGGAAGGTTGGTATTAAATTTGGGAAATATCGGGTAAACGGTTTAGATTTTATGATTTTTCGAATTTTACGAAAATCTGAGTTTTTTGAAAAATCGTCCAATTTCTGCAAAATTTTTAAGATATTGCGTACAAGTCTGTACTTGTTCTTTACTTTATAGAAATTATATGATTCAAATGGAAATAGAAAAAACGCTGCAAATTGAAATTTGCGATGCTCAAAGCTTCGCTTGCCAAACTTTATTCCATGGTCGTTGAGGCAAATGGAGAATAAATCATTTTATTTTCTCATTACAGGAAGAAAATTCAATACGCATGGAGAATTCTCGCGATCCTCAAATTAGCCACATAAATTCGAGATTAAATTTGGTATAAAGGCCAAGTATCCGAGAAAATAGAAGGCCGAGGTCCTCGCGTTTTTCTTAAGGTCAAAAGATAACAACGATATATCCCTGATTTGGTATTCCCTTTTAAAATAACACACAAGAGCAGAGACCCGGCAGATCTCGGAAGGGTTGATGGGCAACGTTTAATCCGGAGCAGCGAAAAGACACGGGAGAAAACTCATCGAGCGTAAAGGCAGTTTGTGCAAAGGGAGTATTTTAGTCTTAATTATTCTACAGGATTCGCGGCGCGGTTTCGGTGAGAAATTACATGCATGTGGAAACTACATTCAACGTGGAAAATGGAAGGATTTTTCATGCAATAGAAAAAGCGCTCAAGCCGCGCGCAAACACAAGAATTTTCTTGTACAATAACTTTATTAATATATTTCGTTGATTCGTTCTCGAATGATTGTCGGAAAAGTGCAATTACGTTGTTTTTTATCGCATCGTTGAAGAAATCGAGGGGGAGGGAGAATCTTGATGATGCAGTGACTGGTTGTGCTGCTCGTGTTGGGGTTGCGAAAGGAATTCTCTCAGGGTTCTCGTTTGCAGTAGAACCAGCAGAGAGAACAATCCAGCACGTTGGCTCGTGAGAGAGATTACGTGGCATAATCCGTTAAAGCAAACGTTCGTGAACTTAGTTGTATCGCGACGCGGCAAGTTCTAATTGCGAATATGACTTTGCTCAATTCTCCCCTGTTCACTATACGACAGGAGACTCTGCTTTTTCCAATGAATGTTCCACCAATCTCGGGAGCATAACTTGTTCGTCTTGTTCCTTCGCGTGCATTAAATTTCTAAATAAAATTGAAACATCCAAATGAAACGGAAATTTTTTTTTGTTTTTTTTTTTTTAATGCAACGAGAGCGTGAAAGATGTTGAAGAAATTTCTTGCTAGAGCGAGAGAGAGAGAGAGAGAGAGGGAGGGAGAGGATATTAGAGCCTAGAGTTCTAAGCTCTTTTCCTTCTTTTTCTTTTTTTTTTTTGCATCACTCTCGTCGTGGCCTCGAACGTTGGCACGAGACTAAAGAATGTCAAAAGTTTTATGTGTTGCTCCCTCGTAACGTCGTCGCAAGTTAACTGTAAAATGCCTCAAAGAAAGACTCTCTTTTTCGCTTTATTGTCGTGTGCCTCTCACCGCGCGATGATTAGTTCCGTGCGGCGTCGGTTCATCAGCCTGGACATCGTGACGCGCGATCAACCTCCGCGCACAGATGAGATGCCAAACTTTTTTCCGTTTTATGTCTCTTTTGCCAATTTTGAAAAATCTTTTTATCGCGGAAATCGTTTTTAGCAATGGAAAAACTCGTTCAGGTAAATGAGAAATATTTGCGCTTTGGTTGCCGAAGTTGAAACCGCGTTGTGGTAAATTTCGATGAAATTTGACAGTGACGTTGAAGGGAGTGAGAGGGATGGAGCAAAAAAGGGTTGAAACTGGCTGAGGAAGGATTCTGGATTGCCGTCAAGGGATGAATGATGGAGGAGGAAATTGAGAGGAGAAGAGTTTCATCTCGAGGTCTGGCCGAGGATTGGCAAATTTTGGAGCACCGGAGGGCGTGCCATTTGCTCGAGAGGAATCGCAGGAGGATGCGCCCGAAGCAGTGTCATGGCGTCTCTTGAGGACGAACGAAGCAAGGGGGTTGTTCAACCCCTTGGTTCTCAAGAGAAGGTTGAAGGAGGCACGCGGGAGAATGGTAAAATGGAGAAAAATCGAAGTAGATGAGGTTAGCATAGGTCAGACACGTTTTCGGATCAAAATTTTTATTTCACACATTCGAATTATTAAAAGAATGCACGTTTTTCGTCTTAGTTTTTCGTAGTTTTGCTATTTCTTTTACAGGGCTGCGGATGTAAATTATTGCGTTGGTTAAATTTTTATTGGATCACGTTCGAGCAACCGGTAAAAGTGCGAGCTTTCCAGATCAGTAACTGGGACACACACACTTCTTATCGTTCGCCACAAGCAGCTCGATATCAGCGAAAAAAAAAGGGAGAGAGACGGAGGAGCAAAACGAGATGGATAAGAAGCGCTACAAAATATCTTTGCCCGATTCTTTCGTCTATAATATCGTTGTCCAGCAGCGTTTGTGCGTCAGCGCAGTAAGGTCTGCTCCAGGATTTCCAGATACAAAAGCAACTTTTGTTTCATCGTTTTATCTCGAGCGACGTGTTGCTGGCGTCTCTTTCTGATAAAATCCCTCTTTTGCTATTTCTCTTGCACCTTTTCTTACGATGTATTTTCCTCTTGTTATCCTCCATTTCTCTCTTTCCCTCCGAGCTTCTCCGCGGCCGTCTCTCTCTCTCTCTCTCTCTCGTGGCTCGAGAGTTTTTTGCGTTGGTTGCGCGTGCGATGGGCGAGGCCAGCGAATCGGAGCACTACGTCCAATCGGAGTAAACTCGAGCTCCGCCTCCTCCGCGTTTGCTGGTTGCTCCTCGTTTCGCTGTTACGTTTCTTGGCCGCTCCGCGCGGAGTTGCTCTCCTCGCTCTGATCGAGCGGTTCCTCCTGGGGCTTTCCTGGCGCACGAGCAGTGCTCACCGCACGCTAAACCGAACCGCGCGACCAGCGAGCAACCTCGTCCGACCTCGTACGACCTTTCTCACTCCGATTCTCTCTTTACCTTGGTCTCTCTCTCTCGCGCGATAGTTCCTCCTTTTCTTTAGCTCGTTTCACTGGGCAATTCGCGCGGGAGCTACGATCGAGCCTCGCACCGGGAACACACAGGAACACCCCTGTCTACGTGAATCCTCCATTCTAGGATTTAATTTTCCTTCTCGTTACTGCACAACGACCATGTCTACTTTCCTTCTTTCTATACCACAAATAAGAATCCTCCCCTCTCTCTCTGCTCTTTTCCTTACCGTACACTTCTGTCTACGGAGTTTTTGCTACAAAATTTTTTTTTTCCTTGGATTTCCCCCATCTAGGGTTCTTCTAACGAATGAAAAAAAAGTGCTTGCATAATGATGTTCTTTCAGCGAGTATTTATTTAATTTATTCCGTCCGAAAGTTTGGCCAATTTTATTCCAGGTTTGAATTATCGGAATTTAATAATTCCGCAATGTATACTTTGCGAAGGAGTCACTTTTTTTTTGACAAACTCTAGCGAAAACTGTGTTATTTTCACGAATAAATTTATGGGATTCCAAATTTCTTGCAGGTCTGGAAAAAACTTGTGTAAATTAGTCGGGGCTAGGGTAAAAATGATGGATACACATGGCGTTCGGAATTCCACGCGAATAACTGGGCAGATTTTGCTGCGTAAAGTGTCTAAAAAGTTCGTCATATATACGGTAAATTTTCCTACGAGGTATGAGCAACGAACAGCCGTCGATGGTGATCGGTATTTATGAAAATAATTGTTACCATGCTAACGTATAATTTATACTGCTCATTTTTCTGAAGATTATTACTTTTCTCTGCAATTCCGCCCCGTGGAGGATCGAAACCTGTTAACGTTAATAATTGATTCCGTACGTCTATCGAAAAAAAAAGTAATACGCAGGAGCCCTTGGAAAAAGAAAACTACAGAATATTCACAAAGTTTTTTTTTCACAGCATCGAGACGTGAAAGTGGAAAAACAAAATGATATAATGAAATGAGTGAACAAAATTTGGACAACTTTTCTGGAAAGTAAAGAGGAAGTGCAGACTTGTACACAATATTTTACAAAATTTGCAGAAATTAGAGCGGTTGGACGATTTTTAAAAAAACTCAGATTTTCGTAAAATTCGAAAAATCATAAAATTCTCAGAGAATGAAGAGCCCTGCTGTAGCTCAAACCATTCTCGAATTACGAACGTTTGAATTTTACAGTGCCAGAACATACACACATCCGGACATTTTTTCTAGATATGATTGTTTCGATGTTTTGGGACATTTTAAGCACATTGACATTGAAAAGTGGAAAAAAAAAAAAATTTCACCGTCACACAGGTTCCTTTATGAGGAAGCAAAAGATGGATTGGTTGATCTGATTAATTAATTCTTCTCACGCAATTAATGACTATAATAATTAGCGAGTCTATGTCATTATTTCACGTACGTATTATAACTTGTGTGTCTGGCATATAATGAGAAATCGTGGGACTTTATTAACAAATTCCACGCTTTTGGTATACTTGTTAGTCGCAGTGTCTCGATTCATTATTTTGAGTTTCGCATCGAGATTCGTATCGGAGCGAACATCGTCGTGGGATTTATCGCGATATGGTATATCATTATCCGCAAGGACACTACGACGAAAGAGAATGAGGGAGAGGGAAAAAATAGGGAGTCTGCGAGGACGAGAGACAGGCAGAGAAGGAAGAAAGAGAGAGAGAGAGAGAGTAAAAAAGGGAGGTTTCATGATGGCTACTCAAGTGGAGCTGGGCGCGTGCTGTGGCGGCCATGAAAGCTGTCCCAACGCCGCACTATCATCTGCTTCCATGCAACGAGCATGCATGCATATACTCGCGAATATGCAATGGACCCCCTTACATAGGTGCATGAAATAGAGGTGCTGCCTCGAAGCGAGTTGGGCCCTTTTGTGAGTTATTGATCGATAAGAAGAGGCAAAGAGTTTGGTTGGGTAAAGATGGAGCATAAAAAAGTGTCGCGCACAGCTTGTTTCTGCGGGAGGATCGCGGTTGCTGTATTCGACGATCCGGCTTGCTCTTTTTCTTCAAATCTTTGTTACATTATACGCGTGTATAGCACTTTCCTCGTTCCTCCCACCCTCAGTTAGCAGCCGCAAGTAGTAACAGCCCTCCGGCTGAATTAATTGATCAGGTGCGGCCCCTTGGCGAAGCCCAGCGTCTTTTCCAAGCGGAGGACGACGAACGAGACGCACGAAACGAAGCAAAACGAAGGAATTGAACAATTCCTCCCTCCTCCCCACCTTACGAGGATTCACCTCGGATACAGCCAATGACGACGACGACGACGACGACGAAACAAGACTCGCTCTCCCAGCTCATTCTTGCGGGGGACAGAAGGGCACAGAGTCTCGAGATATATATAATAACGTGGGACAGACGCAACAGACACCACAAGAAAACGAGATGAAAAGAAAAAAATCTTTTGCGTCACGGACGCCCATCCTCCCTTTCGTCTCTCTCTCTCTCTCTCTCTCTCTCTCTCTTTTTTCTACCCAACCTAACGATAAAGATCCTGTTTACATGCATCTTTATTTATGTATCGTAATCTTCGATCTCGACGAAGGAATAAGAGATAAAATTGTGCCGAGATGATCGATTCCCTCGGCGTGATCAAGAGCACGGTCAACGCTAATTGCGACCAGAAAATTCTATATTATTTATTAAATATCTCCTTTTGCGTTTTTCTCCCGCAGAGTATATATTATTATTATAAAGACTGCGCAGCATCTCGATTATATGACCAAAGAAATCCAAGTCTATTGATAATTCGAATCGCGTTTCTCGCAAGATTGAAAATTTTCTGCGCCCGGAATAAAACATTTCTCGGATGGCGATTTATTGTGAATTATTATTTTGTAGGCTCGTTGTCTCAGTCGAAAAAATTTTTTTTCTCCTTGCCACTGTGAGAGCAAAGAGAGGATAGGAATTTTGGAGAGTGCGCAAACGAGGAGTTTCTCAACGTTGTGGGAGTCGAGTCGACGCCCTCGCGCCCTTAACGCGACTATGCAATTTCATTTTCTAACGAGAGTACCAACCACCGCGCCCTCCCAGCGAACCGCGGAGTGAGAATCCAAATGCTTAGCAAGCAACGTTATGCCGGAGCAGCAGGGAAAAAATGGCATTCGTGGAGTTCTCCGAGCGGTAATAGAAGTATACGGGACCCAACCTCAACTGCAATTGCGAGAGCCCATTTAATTAATTATGCATGAGGTACAACGTGGAGAACGAGAGGTGGTTGTTCCGGGCTTGGCATTGCTCGCAATTGGAGAACCAAGAGACCACCAATCACCGCTATCTCGAACCAGCAGCATGCATATATATATATATACCTATCCCATATACTTGCAAGTCTTTGGCTATATAAATATTACACCCTGGTCTGGAAAAAATGAGTAGAAAAAACTTTGCAACAGCTCGGTAAGGTACGCAAATCGCGTGGTTAGTCACACAGGTCTCTCGAGTTCAATTTACATGCATCGTATTTTGAGCTGCATTTATCATTCTGCGGTGGACAAAATGTAATAAAATAAAAGTGTCGATTAATCCTTAATAGTCACACCTCCACTTTCGAAGTCGATAAATAGTTGAAAAATCGTAAAAAAAAATAAAATAAAAATACTATAATGTTATTTTCAACGACCTTGATGATTGTAGTTAATTCGTGCAATTTTTAAAATGCAAAAAAAATGTCGAAAAAAGAAAATCTGCAAAAATGACTTTTTTTTTTTTACAAAAAATCATGCAGAAATTGTAATTTTCAATTAACAAAATAAAAAATCGTTTCATAATTCTGAAATAGCATGCTTTCAGGTGGGACCGCTTGAATTATCGACTGCTCCAAAAAGTATAGCTTTCAAAACTGAACTAACGGGCCCTTTCAAATACTAACGACGAGGCTCCCTACTAGAAGGTTCAAACTACCGATAGAGGCTATCGCAAGTACCATTTTCTCAAAATTTCTATTACGTATCGTCGGTCGAAAGCGGCTGGAGTAAAATTAACCCCGTGTGACCATTAAGTGTTAATCTATGTCCATTTTATGCAGGAAAATTTATAATTCTGTAGGTTTGTGTGAGAATTTCAAGCCTCGCTGGAAAAATCGTGCAATTATAACGGGCGATTTGATTTATCAAAAGTTATCGGATCGGAAAATAATACGTCGATCCTGTGCGGAGGGTCGGAAAGTTTGCAGGAAGTTCGCGACGAGGTAACGGAAGAAAGGAAGAATTTTGCCCTGCGGGGAGTTTGGCCCGCCATCGCGCGGAAAGAATTGAAAAATCGTCGACGTTTTTCGAAGCTCTCGTCACACTTCCGTTGCTCGTGTCATCCAACGATCTCTCTCTCTCTCTCTCTCTCTCTCTCTCTCTGTCTCTCCCGGTTAGGCTCTCGTGCGATATCCTCTCGGAACGTTCCAACAGAGATTCTTGACTCGGTACTACGACAAAAACCACAAACATTGCTGGAAGGTTCGTGCGAGAGGGAGAGAAGACACGAGCAGGCGTCCGCATCGTGCACTTTCTGCGACGCGATGTTACTCGCACGGAACGACCAAAAAATTATGACGGATCGTTCTCTCTCTCTCTCACCCCCGCAACGAGCATTTTCTTACGCAACAAGCAGGAAACTTGGGCCGTTAACCCTGACCTATGACAAACTATAAGCCGCATATTTCGGACAAGCTCGCAAAACTTTCGATTCGAGCAAGGAGAAATGGAATGGACCACGAGCGATTCAAAATGGCGTCTGCCGGAGGAGCGAGCCTCATGGTCAGGCCAATAAGAAACGAAGCTCACGATCCCATAGAAAAAAATGAATAAACGCGTTTTTGAGAGGAAAAAAAATCTTTTCTCAGCAGGTGTCTCGGAAGCTGCGAGGGGAGTTTGTACTTGATTGGAATTTGAGGGCGAAAAAGGCGAGACTCGGGCTGAAAATGTGCTGGGGTTCTATGGAATTTCTCGTCGAATTCGTGACATACCGTGTCGAAAAAAAAAGTTGAGACTTGTCTCTTTCGCATGATCCGGTGTCTGCGAGCTATGAGGCAAAAAGTCCTCAACTATATACTGGGGGCGCGAGAGAGAGAGAGTGAGAGAGAAGAAACGATGCCTTGGTCGTTTGGCCTTGAACTTGGTACTGGTGGTCTGGTCTGGTGGCATCAGAAACGAAGATAGGGGACCGCATGGGCACACGAACGAAAAAGCATGTCGCGCAGTTTTTCCATGACGAGAGCGATGACCTCTTGGGTCTAGCTATACAAAGTCCTATATACAGCGTGTCTTTTTCTCTCTCTCTCTCTCTCTCTCTCGGTCTCTCTCGTTTCTATGAGAATAAACATAGTGTGCGGAGGGGCCGAAGGGGTGAGAAGTGGCGATTCACCAGGGCGAAACGCTGCTGCAAGAGCGTCTCTCTCTCTTGCTGCTCGGTGTATGGGCCATCTTCTTACAGGCTACTTGTTTGGACGCTGAAGAAGGTGGTAGCCTTAAGGTCGTCGTCGTCGTCGTCGTCGTTTCCTCCCATCCCTTGATGCATTTATCTGTATATATAGAAATATAAATATATCTTTCTCGTACTGGGCTGCCGAGTCTCACTCGATTCCGAGCCGGGCCATAATCCAACAAGGAAAAGCTCGGTCAGTAAGATATATGGTTATGGCCCACTGGTGGCAACCCCTTTATCGCCATCCCTCGTTTTCGACCCCTGCCCTCTCTCTTTTTCTATGCTCGAGCTTTTCGCCAGAGAAAAACATTGGCCATTCACTAAATCCGCGATGATAGCGAAAGTACGACGCGGCGACGAGCACGTTTTTCCTGAATGAACATTTTTACATTCCGACTCAAAGAGCCGGTGGCGCGCGACTCTTTTCTGGTAGAAAAGTCTCGTGGATTATATTTCATATACTCTCTAGCTATACGAGAATCGTTTGCGAGCCCATAAAGCCCATAACATCGTGGCGAAGGGTGAAGCCGAGTTTCGACGCGCGAGAAAGACATGCACACGGTTCATTGACTTTTGGGGTGAGTTTTTAGAGCCGTTTGTCCCTCCTCTATACGAAACCTAAAACCTCGTAGACTTTTTTATTGGTTTGAAGGAGAAGAAAAAATGCGGAGGCTTCGCAAGTGGCCACGGAGCACATCTCGTCAGTATTGGGGGTGACTTTTTGTCATGTTTTCTTTCGCCTCGTTCTCGTTCTCGCTCTTTCTCACGCGTTTATTCGCGGCCAGACCACCGCGACCTTGCTCAAACCTTTGCATCTTGCGGGCCTCTGTGTTATTCCCGTCAATGATGCTTTTCTCTCTCTCTCTCTCTCTCTCTCTCTCTCTGAGCCTTTTACCACGTCGCAGCAGAACTCAACGATCGAGGGTGATTTTATTGTTTCGCACGACCTGCCTCAAGGTTTTCCATGTTTTTATCCTCGTTGCTTCCTCTCGTTGATTGTTTCTTTTTTTCCTCTGCTTTTTTTTTTCGTTTCGTCTCGTTTCGTCTCGTTTCGTTGTACACTTTGCCAATGGTCCATGGCTTATTCTCATTTCCAGTCCATAATCACTGCAGCTCGCTTCTGAAGGAACATTATTTACACAATGAAAATTACTCTTTGCCCCAGGCAATGGTGGTACTATTATTTTCAGGATTATTTGCAGCCGAATGGACGGTATAATGGTTTAATAAACTTTTCCTTGAAACAAGCTATTTCAGAAATGAGATTGTTTTTTTTTTTTTTTTTCAATTTATTCTTTATCATTATATCGTTTTTTCCTGCATTATTGTATCTGATGAAATAATTAATAGCAGTTCCAATAATACGGTCTCATTAAATCATGTTGCAATAATTGAGCGGAGATGCGCGCGCGCGCGCGTTCAATGCTTTTCGTCTGGAAGTGGCGAGTGTCGAAAAACGTGGGCATATCGCGTTGCTATTTAATTGCTTTTTCAATGAGTTGCTGGTAGCGCGCATTCTCGACATGTCTCGGAGGAAATATTTCAACTTTTTTCATGCCATTTGGAGGATCGAAAATGTGTTACAAGCGCGATCGTTGGCGGATTCCTCGAATAAACGTAATAAACAATGGCTCCGATGGTATTCCGATGGCTCCGAGTTAATTACTCATTGAACGATCGCGAAATAGTAGCTGCTCGTCTCTCCCCGTTCGTCCTCAACTAATAAATCCATACGCCAAGTTGGACCATAAACTCTAATGATCTTTCGGGTCTCATATCCCACGTCACATTCGAGCAGTCAATCGATCAACCGCTGTACCGATCATAACTCGATACGATCGAGCTCCAAGGCACACAGTGCGGATCGATGGAGTCCACCTTTTCCACTTAATTAACATCGGTTCATCTTTTTTTTATCAACGCGCGTTTATAAAATGAGCGATATATACAGTGCTCTGCAAATAAATTGTGCAGCCAATTGTCAAAAAAAATAAAAGCAATAACTGTTTGTTGGAAAATAACAATAATAATGAGGCAAGGTTTCTTCAAAATAACGTGCGGGCAATTGAATTTCGAAAAGCCTTCGATGTATTCGGGCGAAGAAACGATGCTTCGCGATTGTTCTTTTTATCAAGATATGTACGGCAAAGAAAAATGGTCACCGTAGCCGCCCCCGTTGCTGGAGGAATCTTACTCGAGGATGGTGGATGCTGAGGGCACGTGGGGGTTCGGGGGTCCTGCAAGAGAATATGGGGGAAGTTTAGTCCTTTCCCACTTTCCTACGTATAAGCATGCTCAATCGTCCTGGCGACCAAAAAGAGAGAAGGGGAGATTCCCCTACTTTGGTGATGCATGGCGAAGCTTCGGTGTCTCGCGTCTCGTGCATTTGTACCAACTGGCTTACGGCACGAGCGTAGACTCGTGGATATAGGAATATCCAGCGAGTCTCTACCCACACCTTCGGGGCTTTCAATCCTTGCCAACCCCCGCCCCCGCCGCCCTTCCCCTCCTCCTCCTCCTCCTCCTTCTCGTCGTCGTCGTCCTCCCCCCCCCCCTGCCGCTCCTTGCCGATCCCTCCGCGCAACTTTTTCCCCACTATTGCGAATTCAGGGAGAGAACCGCGCTGGAGAGCCGCGACGTACGAAAACTATAGGCAACGTATACGACAAGTGGTAAAGGATCGTCATAAGCAGACCCTCGAGCCGAGCGATCCCGAAGACGCACGAGCTCTGCCGAACACCCGTTCGAATCGTAGCGCCCGCGTCAGTGTAGAAACCGCGTTCGCGGTCCACGGTTCACGATTTCCGGGCGGAGCAGACCGCCTTTTTTTGCCCTCGCCGGTAACGCGCGCGACAACGCGTTTTATCTCTCACCTATACACCACCGCGCTAATTATCAACGAGCGAATCTAGTTTTTTTTTTTTTTTTTTTTTTTTTTTTCTATACAATTCGCCCGTTTCATTTTCATGAGAAATTTATTTCATTGTCACAGCTTGAATATCGGATTGAGTGATCGAGAGGAAGGGGTGGGGGGAAACAATAGTCCAAGTAACGTTCGATCATCTGTGTATGAATATTTTGCCGGGAATTCCATTTGATGTGCTGTCGAGAGTTTATTCTTGAGCTCGCTCGATGATTCTCATTGTATTGAATAAAATATATAGCAATTTGGACGAATGTAAAGCTCGTGGGGAGATTAAAAAGAGGCTCAATTCGGTGTGTTGTTGACGCGATGACAGTGCTTCGTGTTTTGGTTAAATCGGTAATGAGCCTCGTAAATCTGGATTGTACTATTCATCGCTCCGGTTATTGTCGACGAGCTGTGAAGCCAACGCTTTTTATTTTCATCGGTGCTACGTGAAACAACAATGTGAATAATCCATAGATCGCGCGAGAAAAGGAAAATCGCAATAAGGAGATAACGACAGTGTGTGATCAGACAAGCTTATCGCGCGATACATTTATCGCCTTACATGCATTATTTATCGTAATATCTCTGTCGGTGCAATAATTGGTCGATGCAATAAAGAAAAATCATTAAAAAATAAATAATTAAACAAACTGTTAATTACAAAGTTTACAGATGATTGATAATTGAGATTTTGGAAAAACGATAGAGATATATTTAGAGTTTCTAGTCAAGAGAAGCAACGAAACAATCCAACGACTGAACAAGTAGCTAATCGTGCGTAATACACACGGAAATACCTAAGTGTACGTGGACACGTGTGTTTATAATTAAAGTATACAATAGCATTTTGCTCGAAATCGCGATAAACGTTTGTTATGCTTCGGAAAGCATATTCTTTCTCTGCATCGCTGTGACGCCAATTTTTCTTGTAAATCTCTCGGTGTTTAGTGATTCTGTTGAGAAATCGTAAATCGTCCGTGAGTATTTTTCAAAAGTTGCCTCTCGGGACTGCAAAGGTCAAGCCGAATAACAAAAGAGAGCAGGCTACGCGTCAACGAGGCGGGGACTGATTTAACGAGCAACACAGATGCTGACCACGATGTGATTTTCGTCCTCGGTATACATTGTGAACACTACGCAGTCGTATGTACACAAATGTACAGCAGTCGTGTGTACAGCAGCGGCTCGAGCGAGCTTCGGGAAAGTGTCGAATTGTAAACGAAGAGAAATATCGAGTTCTCACAGAAACCAACGAAATCGAAAAACGTCGATGAATCTGGACACGCGAGCGCTGCGGAGCATTAAAATTTATTGAAAAACGAAGAGGACGGGAAATAAATAAAAAATCAATAGTCGAAATCTTACGAAGCAATAATTCGTAGTTTTTTTTTCGTTTTTTTTTTGTTTTTTTCTCATGTGATGCGCCCAAGTGATTCCAACGATTATACGTTTTTGTGATAATGATGATATTGTTCGGTCGATGATCCGTATGAACAATTAGTCAAGTTAATTAACGAACCCGTGACGCGATTTTTGTTCCCTCAAAAATTGTTTTTTCGCGTTGTTTTAAACGCTCAAAAATTTGGTTGTTTTTACTCGGAGATTGCGGATTCGTTTCTTCATACGATTGTGAAAAAAAGCTGCAAATACGACGACCACCACGAGTAGCATGTACCCTTGGTACCGGGAGAGCGTCGCCGCGGCGGCAGCCGCGGGTCTCGGCGGCCCGGTCGGCGTCGTTGGATCCGGATTCTGTTCAGCAGCACCGGGACAAGGTGCCGCTACCATCAAAACCGAGAGCGGATATTCCGACTGCATGCTCGCCCTCGATTACGTCCAGAGCAAGGTGAGTACCGAGTCTTTTCACTCCCGACACTTTGTTCGTTCATTCAAGTCACCGCGAGCAGTGAATAGCCAAACTGCACCCTGTACTTTGGTCTTTATTTATTCAAGTTTCCATTTTTTCTCTAAAAATTACAAAACGTGATTAAAAATCGTCTTTTTTTAAGGCCAAAGTGAAATCGAGCGGGATAATGGCCAAAAGAGTCGACGACGATGAGCAGGCGATTGCATTGTAAATAAATGAGAAAAGAGCGAAAGCTCAAAAACACTGGAGCGAAAATTTGCAACGCTCTGAAAACACGAGGAGCAAGTTACAAACAATATTTCATTGGATTCCTCGCGAGTGTTACGCACAATAATTGTTTACAATTGAATTTATATGGTCATCGCTCGAATCTCTCGTTTTCTAAATAGCCACGAATCGGAGAAGCGTTAAGTCACGTAAAGGAGCCAACAAAGTTATAAATCATTCTTTCACTCGTTGCAATAATAACAAAATATCCCATCAGACAAATTTTACAAAGAAAAAAGATTATGTATATGAACCTCGGAGAGTCACACCTTGGAACAGAGTGGTGTCGCGCTCTCGAGAGAATGATAATTCCACAAAGCTCCAACGAAGAAACGTGAAAAACTGTACTATTCATATATTTGTATGTACAGAGAGAGAGAGACATACGTGTGTGTCTCTCTCTCTCTCTCTCTCTCTCTCTCTCTCTGTCGTACACGCTCGATAAAGAAAAAAGCTTTGAAAGTGCAGAGTGTCAGAGACGGAACGAGGCTGGAACTTGATGCAGTTGTGGTTTCCCCTTCGTCCCGTCCCACCACTTTTCCGCTCGACAACCATAAGTACCAACCAGCCGTTCATTAAACTCTTGTAAAAAGCCACGATATTATCAACCGTTTCTGTCCACGCGTACAGACACTCTGTTGACTCAGGCTCTCCTTTTTATTGTCATTATACTCGTGACGTTTTTTTGCATTTTCATTCATGCGGGAATACACCTTTTTTTTTTTTTTTTTTTTTTTGTACAATTGCTGTATTTGTTTCGCCATTTTTGCCTGCTTTTTTCGTCACCTATTTACCACTGGCAAATCTCAACGTGCTAAGAATTGCTTTACTTTTTTTTTCATCCTGCGAGCATATTAAGCAGTGATTCATTGCGCATTTTATTTTATAAAAAACCCTGCTTTGTATTTACGGAATACCAAGTGGTTCGGATTTTCATTTTTGATCGCGTAGCACGTCCGGAACTGTGGACACCGATCCAAAGTATTTTACACGTACAGTTTTATTCAATCTCAAAGTTGAAATTATAAAAAAATGAAAGTTTTTTAAAAATTATTATTTTTTCAGTTCCCAATATTCTTAAAATGTCTCGAAACATGGAAAAATCATATCTGCAGAAAAAATGTCCAGATGTGTGTGTGTGTTCTGGCACTGTAAAATTCAAACGTTCATAACTCGAGAACGGTTTGAGCTACGGGGCTCCCATTCTGCACAGATGTCAATCTATACAAGCTCTTCATTCTCTGATAATTTTGTTGGAATTTGTAGAAAAATACGAATTCTGGGGCATTTTGAAATTTTCAAAAACAGAGTGTAGACGCTCTAACTTTAGCAAATTTTAAGATTTAGTACTAATTTTTTTTTTTTTCATAAATAGAGTGTCATAATAGGAAGGTTGATATGGAATTTGGGAAATATCGGTTGAACGGTTTAAATTTTATGGTTTTTCGATTTTTACGAAAATCTGAGTCGAAATTATATCATTTAAATGCAAATACAAAAAAGTTGCAAATTGAGATTTGCAAAATGCTTCCTCAAGATCTTCAATTTGCAGTATTTTTTATTATTCAATTTGTTTATGTGTTTTGAACGAACGAGGAAGTCGAAAAGTTCCATTTTTTTATTGTATTCACGAGTCGACGTTGGAAAACGGTATTTTCACAGTTTAACTGGATGAAATAAAGAGAAAGAGCTTCAATTGATTTAAATGTTATACACGCTCGACGCGAGAATCGGTTTCCCGGCTGGTGTTAGCCCGTTCTTTTATTTTCATTAGCATGAACAGCCTATAAACTTGAGCCTCGTAATATCATAATGAAATATAAATTTATCAGATATTACATTATACAGCAAGGAAGCATGCGCGGATCACGAGTGAGACGTGATAATTTACGATATGAATAAATGCTCCGGTACTGGTTTAATTATTGTCGGCACCTAATTAAAGTGTGTCCGAGTTGTCGGAGTGTCTGCGGTTACTCGCTCCCGGGGATTCCCCGTTCCGCAAACCCCGGGAAAAATTGACGAGACTGGTGGAGAGGGGGAAAAGATGCGAGGGAAGAAGTTGCCGGCAGAGTTATTATTGCAACACGTGCGATGCGGCGACGCGGTGGGAAGGGTTATTAGGCTTTCGGAACGAAATTAATTCATTTGATTTCTCATAAATATTAGAACGTGTTGATTTTTCCGTCTCGACGTCTCATTATGTGTTTTCGACCCTGCCCAGGCTCATCCAGGATTCTGGGACATTACTCGATCAATTCGTGGCATTTTCCACTCAGCCAAGTATTCTTATCGATCGATACGTGCGAATTTATCGATAAAGCCATGTTTACGTACGTGCGAGTGGAAAACTAGCCGCGAGGAGGATATTTCAAGTTTAAGGCAGCCATCGAAGTGTACGAGAGTACAAATTCAGATAAAGTGTGAGTTTAAAAAGCTCACATGTGCGTGTTGGCGTGGTGATGAGAGAGCCAGAAGGTGAATCCCTTAAAAGGTACCACGTCCAGAGTCTGCGGGTTTCCAAATTTGGTCTCTGGTCCCCGGGCATATATATATTTATCTTTTTTTTTTCTTTTTCTTTGGCGAACATCACTCGTGGCTCGAGAGATTGCGAAAATGGCATTGACTCCTCCCTCTCTCTCTCTCGCTCCCTCTCTCTTTGCGCGATATGTCGCGGTGCGTCTGTTCATCACGGGGCATAGCTACTTGATCGTTGGAACGAGAGCCGGGTTCAAGGTGGACCATAGATCGGAGAGCTTGAATAATTGACTTTTACGACATTCGAGGTACGATTTACGAAGCGCCTCGAGCTTTTTATAGACTTGAGGCATTTTTAAATTGTAATGGGTAGTCTCCGAGGAAGCGAGAGTGTTTGAAAAGTCCAAAAGTAATCGCGGAGTTTGGGCGGAATATCTTTTGAAGAAAATGCTTTGTAGCTTATCGAAAAATCAGAGAGAAATGACGCGGGGGTTGAAAGACCCTGTACGTTCGTGCGTGTCTCTCGTACGCTGCGAGTAGAGAGTTCCACGCAAGTGCGCCAGCGGAGGAGCAGGAGGCGGAGGGCGAGAAGATCGAGGAAGAAAGAAGAAGAACAAGAAGAACAAGAACAAGTCAAAAGAGGAGTGGCGGGGAAGGGAGGGGAAGAGGGATCCGCGAACACACCTTGGTAGCTATAGCCCCGAGAGGTGCAGAGCTATGTACATACAGAATATAAAATACAGAGAGAGAGAGAGAGAGAGAGAGAGAGAGATATAGGTATATATTGGTTGGTGGACGCGATGATTTCTGGTTGATGGGCGTGTCGCAGGTGCGCGTGGGTGGAGAGGCGTGGTCCTCTCACCGGATTGGAGGCGATTCTCGTCGTGGCTTTCGAGCTATAGATATAGAGAGGTAAATACCTGTATTCGCCGAGTATATACACGTACTTGAGGGAATGGTAAACATAGCTCTATACATATGTATAGAAATGGAGGACTGGGCGACCGGAAGTGGGGGAGCCAGCAGCCAACACCGCGGAGGACGTTCTGAAATGTACGAGCTCCCGGGTTCTCCCGTTTTCCCTCCGGGAGCAGAGACGATGAGCAAAAACGATATATAGCGCGCGGCGCGTTGTCGTTCCTTCGCGTTCCTTCTTCATCGTGTGCTCCTCTGCTAGCCCCTGCTTCGCCGTCGTACGCCGCCCCCGGGCAAAAACCAGCCAGGTGGCATTTCTACGTGTCCTGTGCACACACATGGAGACTCGCGCATATCTACCTACCCGGATGATACTGGCCAAACTCTCACGTAAACGTATAACGACGCACAGGAATTGCGTCGACGCATCTCCGGGGCCTTTACGTTCGCCGTTTCAATTTCGACAATGGCATTTACAGTTTTGTCCATTTTATGACAAAAGAATGTCATCAGCGGAGACGAACTGCCATTTCTCCTCGCATTGATATCATTAAATATTCGTTTTTATTGCCTCGCGATATATAATGACGTGCAATTCATTACCCTCTGCCAGCAGCCCTTCGTTTTTCTTTTCAGACTGTGTGTGTGTTTTTTTTTTTTTTGGTGTCTCCAAACTCATGCCTATGCATACTGCAATAGTATGCGATGTCACGGTACGACGAGAAACATGGCATACGCAGCCGATAATGAATGCTAGAGAGATATTAAATAATGGTGTGTAGCACAAATATTGATGACCGAGGCACGTATTTGAAGGGAACTTGAAAGGAAATCCCCTTTATATTAATTCGTATAGATGTACCAAGCGGCGCATACGTGTTTGTAGGTCTATATGTAGATATTCATTTATATATCCGTAATTATGCGAAGGGTTTGCGGTCGAAGGGTCGCGTGCGACCAAAGGTATATTTTTCCATTTTTTTCAAATTCTCTCTCTCTCTCCGTCTCGTTCTCCTTCGTTCGGCGATTCGTTTTGCTTATTATATTGTCAGTGCGAATAGAAGCGGCGGTGGTTGGAAAGAAGCACCGCATCACCGCCGCCATTTGCGATCTCATTGGCCTGCTGCCAGACAAAAGGTCGGATCTGCCGTTGCAGAAACGCATCCGGAAGACCCTTTTCCTGCTCCCATCGACAAACGTATATACTGCAAGTATTTAAATACATATAGATGTGTACATGGAGTTTTGCAACTCCATGGGAAACGACACGAGAAATCTGGCGATCTTTCGCCCCGGAGAGATCCTCGGGATGATTATGCTAGAGTACCTCGCGTTGGGGAGCAGGGCGGGAGGTTGCCAAGGGGCATTACTTTACCTGTCACTTAGGTCTTTAAAGCAAGAAACGCCAAGTCGGAATATAAAGAGATCGCTGCGGAACGTGAGAAGAGCGTAAGAGAGGGATGATTATTTGCCGGATGCGCAAACTCAACGGGTTAACGTTTGTTTTTTCCTTTAATTATATCACAAGCTTAATAAACACGCGTTTGAATAAACGCGCGTATACATTAGATGCTTAAATATGATAAGGCGTTATTCATGCTCATTCGCTTTTCATTTTTGTGAAAATATTAAAGATGGCGGGGCGGCTTATTTGTTTGTACCTTTCAATGGTAAATTCTTAGGGTATGTAGGCTATTTACATATGTCTGCACGATTGCATCTTTTCCGTACAACTCGGCCCCGCGCACTATTATCTCAGTGTTTATGTATTTGACGTACGTGGCTACATTCGCGATCACGTTGTGAGCGAACGCGGAGGTGTACGCAAGGAGCAAACACAGATGAGAATCCGCCGGTCGGATAGGTATTAATTAATTAGATAATTAATCGTGTAATGGAGGTTTAATTGGGAGGCTGGTTAAGTGTCAGACGGTATAACCCCCTCCCCTTGCTCGAGACGTGTAATCTTGTTGGAGGAATCTCGCTCTCTGCATATGCGCCTACATCGCAATGTATGTATCCTCTATATACTGTGCATATGTATATACGTCGATCGCTGAGAAACGTAAGGTCGTAATTATCGCTCAATTACCTTTGAATTCGTTATGCTACCGTCTCTTTATTTTTTCCAACGAAATTCTGCACTTCTCGATCTTTTTCCTCCGGCCTGGTATGCGTGCTCACGAGAAACGCTTGCTCCACCCGCGCGAGTACTTTGCGAACTTGTTAGATCACGGATAAGACGAGATTTAGCAGATCTGATATTTACATTGATAGGCCAGCGAAAAAGGCTTATATACGCTAATGTTAGAGCAGAGAGCCTCTCCCCGCCTCTCTCCCTTTCTTTTCTTTTCTTCGCGTTCGCCTTATATACTGCTCTTTTGCTTGCTTGACCCTTTCGCAAAGTTTCCACCGTACAAACTCTCGCACCCGTTTTACAAGCTTCGCTTTTACCGATACCATATGGTCGATCCCACCGCAAGTATAAATATATGTGAGCACTCTGTGTATTTTCAATTAGATACACAAGCCCTTGGAACTGTGCATGGCGCTTGTTACGCGATCCCGTAAAACTGTGTCGTTCGAGCTTATCTGACTGTTTCGCTATACTTAGCAGTATATATTCACGTGAAAATCCTGATAAGTATCAATGTCGCTATATCCACCCAAAGTAATTATTCAATATTTCGTAATACCAAGGAGAGTGTGGCTACACACAACAATGTATTGCCATCGAAATGATGATTAGAATTTAATGAAATTTGGTGAGTATATTCTTTGGTATTAAAAATGAATATACAAATTTCTTAAGATTTTTTTTCTACATAGTTTTCGAGTAATCGAACACTAGTGTTTACATGCCCAAGCATAGGATTCCGATATATGTAGGTATATCTTTTGCATATTGTAAACTCCAATTATTCGACAACTATGTAGACGAAAAATTTGAAAAAAATTGTGTCATCGTATTAGATGCGTTAAAGAATCTCATGACCATAAATTCTTATCATATTGTCGTATGTAGCCAACCTCCTTGAAAAAATATTGTTTAAGTAGATATCTCTTTGATGGTTGAATTTTGAGAGTGGAAATGAGTTTTTGTGGCGGGCCACTGCTTTCGGATATTTTGTACCATCGAAGCAGCCGACTCATGGAGTAGCATTCGTCAAAATAGTTCCAAGATTTGCCGTCGCGTGGCGTTACGAGGATCCCTGAAACGATCGATCATCAAAAACTCAGTCGAGATAGCGCGTCTCTGCGGTGAACGGGTTACGGAGACTCGAGCGGCGCGGACACACGAACTGGATCTAGAAATTATGCATTTTTTTTTTTTTTTTTTTTTTTTTTTCACGTCATCGCCGTGTCACGATGAACGTGTAATAATAGGTCTGACGCGAAGAAGCGGAAGAGAGGAAAAAAAAAAATAGTCGAGACAGAAAAACGGGAATGAAACTTTGATTAATAATTCGCTTGATCGTTTCGTCGTCTTTTTCTCTCGTATAATAAGCGAAAGGTCAATCGAATGCCGTTGGAACTTGAAAAAATGAGAAAAGGAAAAAAAAAATGTTGAAAAAGAAGAAAAAGAAGAAAAAAAAACCAGTCGTTTTGGCCTCGTCCGAATTGTTATGGTTATCCATTGGTTATGCATTATATATGCACATCGTAACCCGTAACGCAAATGCGTATATAAGTACGTCTGTGTCATTTATTTATTTCGTCCGTGCACGAAGATTTTTCGAATTCTGTAATTTCTATTTTTAGCTCGGCAGGCTCCTCGCGAGAGCAGATGAAATCCCACTTCCTTTTTCGAGAGGGCCTCTCATCGCGCCTCGCTCTCTCTCTCTCTCTCTCTCCCTCTCTAGCTCATTTTTTTCTAGTCAGATTTTTTTTCTTCGCGTTCTCTTCTTTATAGCTCTTAACGAGGCTCAGTCACGAGAGAGCAAAGATCGTCTCGCGGCGCGGCGCGCGGGGTTTTCTTCTCGCTGGTCCTTTTTCCAAAAATCACATTTGAGCGAGTATAACCTTCGCGCAAATCGAGCGGGTCAATTCGTTCGCTCCATCTTGAAACTTGTCAAAAGATAAAATAAATAAACAAGACGAAAAAGAGGAAGAAGAAAGATCGAGGCGGAGGAAAGACATAGCGAGGGTGCTGCGAAGAAGAGCAAAGCCAGCAGCTTAATGATCGTTGGCCAAACAGTGGCCAGCATTGTCAACGCGAGAGTGGAGGTTGGACGAGACCAAGGGGTTGTTTGTAACCATTTGGCTCATACACGCGCGCACACACTCGCTTATACTCATTTTGCTGAACTCGTCTGTTGCGGAGGATGCCGGTGCATCGTCTCGGAAGTTACGACTCCATTAAGAAAAGCCGCTGGGACGAGAGCAATTTTTTGTTGCCCGAACGTTTTTTCTCTTGTTCCCTTTTTTCATTCATTTTCTTTTTCTTTGTCTTTTGACATGTTTTTCGAGCAGTGCTCGTTTCGGGTCGCTTAAAACGACAAGCTATTTAAAAATCAGAGACGCCCTCGCGAGGAGGATTATGAAAAATGCATTTGCTTTAATTACCCAAAGTTAATGAAGGAAAAAAGAAAATTGAAAATTTTGCCGAAAGTGGGCCGGACTAGGAGATTCGTTTCGGGCAATGAAATTTCATTTTTTTCTTTTTGCTGGAACTGCGATGTAGAAAGGATCATGTTGAATTTCTGGTCGATCGTGCGATGAAACGCCGCGCGCCCGGTAAATATCGGCGATTGGAAGTGCCCGGAAATTTGGATCGTAATTTCGCGGGATCGTTCGCAAGTTGCTCTTGTTCTCGCAGAAGCTTTCTGCTCCTGCTCTTTAACCGGGCTCATTGCGGCCTGGTGGCGACCGCGCTGAAATGGTATTTTGCTCCTGTTTTTCCAGGAGCAAAAGCAGGCAATCGCGACCACAGGACGAGGAGCGTGTAGAACCAGGAGCAGAGCACCGCAAACCCCGAGTGAGTATATAGCGAATGCTTTTTATTCGCTTTTTTCGCCGCCGCCAACGCTCTTTTTTTTTCTCCGCCCTTTTTTTTTTTATTCATCAGCCAAACCGACCGGAGCAAGCGGAATAGAAGGAGGAGAGAGAGAGAGAGAGAGAGAGAGAGAGAGAGAGAGAGAGAGAGAGAGAGAGAGAGAGAGAGAGAGAGCGATGAAAAAAGGAGGATGAGGTCGACGCCGCCGCAGCAGAGTGCAGAAGCGACGAAGAAGAAGAAGACGAGGACGAAGAAGCCGAGGAAAGGAAGATGAAGCGGAGGAGCAGGGATTCTTGGCTTCTGGCTGATACTCTTGGCCGGCTCATCCTTGTACGTTTCGTACTCTTGAAAAGAAGCCGACTGGCGTACAGTAGCCGCTTTCAGACTGTACCCAATTATTCCGGCGTGCTATACTAACGTCATGGAGCTCTCTCCCGCGCCCTTGTTTCCTTGCCCCATATAATGTGAACAGTCCCCTCGCGAACCCCGCCGCCCCGCGCGCGCGCCGACTCTGCTCGCACACTCCGTTTTGCTTCCCTTGGATCTAAACCCGACAGTTTTGGACAACAGCAGCGGGGCCCACGCATCAAATACCCCGCGCCTCTAACTTGTCTTATTTGACGGAATGTCGCTTTCCGTTCGGATTCTTTAAAAATCGTTAAAAATCCGACTGTTCTCCGCCGAAACGAAGGGATGCTGGAACGATCGTTCCACTTGCACTTTATTGCGCGTCGAAGCAAACAGCGAGTGCTTATTTTTAATGTTTCCCCCGATCTGCCTCTCTTCCATTTGTCTCGGTCCGATAAGAGCAAGATTTCGAAGCACGTGTCCCAACGCCGTCTGCCCGAGCAGGCGATAATGAAAGTGTCATATAAGAACGTTATTTACGCGTCTATAAGGAGATTCTTGATAAATTTTATTTTCAATACTTCTCTCGAATCCTGTCGCTTCACACTAGTCATACCAGTGATAATATTTTTGAGACTCGCACAATTGACATTTTTAACATATGAAAAAAAAAATTATTTTCAAATTACACTGAAAACAAAATTTTGTTGGAAAATAACGATATTTTGTTTGATCCGTTCGACTAAACGTTTTTTATTTTGAATAATCCCAAAAATTGTGTCATCCCAGCAATACATATTCTAGAAAGTGTCTCCGGAAGCAAATTTTTGTAGGCCCACTCGTAAATTTTGCTGACAATTCCGTTAGAAACCAAATATACTGCCAAAATGACGAAAATTTTGAAATTATCAAAAAATATTTAATTTACCGTGTGTTTAAAAAAATATCGACGATTTTTAACAAAATTTCATTTCCAGTTTAAGTGAAATTTTCCACGTGTAAATAATGTAATGAAAGTTCACATTTAATTAGAAAAATAATAAATATGTATTCCAACGATTCACGTAGCATTTTTATAGTTCTTTCTCCATCTCTTTCTACTACTACTTTCTTTATCTCGTGGCGAGATTAATCCAATACCGAAACGGAAGTTCAAGTTTAACTTGATATTACATAAAAAATAAGTCGATAAGAATCATTTTTTCTAAACGCATTGGATTACTAAAAGTGTCGAGTATGTGAATCAGATTTTCTTAAAGAATCTGACAGATTTCCCCTATTACAAACACTTTTATAGCGACCGGAAGTTGGATTTTTGTATGTCGTCTCAGAATTCCTCTGCAAAAATACCCAATTTGCATTTTGTTTTTCTCTGTAATTAGATCGATTACCGAGCCTGAAGTTTTACAGAAATAATTATTGAAATATTAAGTGAAGCTAGAAAAAAAAAAATGGAAATCCCTCGGATTTAGGCCTGGCGACAGGATTACCTTTTTACTGATTGATTCGAGTACTTTTTTGGGCTTCCATTTTTTAATACATCACCGACAATGAGATTCCGCGTGTATTGTTCGGAATTCATATGTACCAGAGCGAAAAATGTCTCTTGATTCATGAGGAATCTTTGGAATATTTTCTATATTCTCGGATGTTGGCCTCTCGCGTAGAGAATAAAATTCTTGACGCTTGCTCTGTTTTCTTTCGTCGAAGCAAGATCGCCTTGCGGATGGGCGCGACGACGGGCAGGGCGCATTAAGGATTGTATTAATCAAGCCCGAGGACGCTCCGTTGTCAGCGAGACAAGAGTGTCATACGTTTTCTCAACGCATTGGTGCGCGAGTGTGGATCGTCGAGAGAAATGTGTTGGTTTTTCGGGACAACTTCTGTGCGGCAAAGGAACGAGGGACGAATTGGAGCTTCGCGAAACATCGCCGGAGCGGACGAAGGGTGCTCGGATAAGACGCGAGGAGGAAAGGAAAAGCAGGGACGACAGGAGAGATCCCGCGCCACGCAGTGTGTGTCGAAGCAACAACAGAATTTCCAGCGACTAAGAAAACGAGCATTCACAAGTTTTTCTTCTTTTTTCCCAGGCCCTTTCTACATTCTCCTTCTTCTGCTTCATCTTCCCTCTCTCTCTCTCTCTCTCTCTCTCTGTCTCTCTCGCTCTCCGCCGAGATAAAAGCCAGCAAGACAGAAAAGATCTCTTGTCTGGCGTGACACGAATCCGCCTCGTCTCTGCGTAGTTCCGGGGTAAAAGGAACAGAGAGGGCTCGAGTTCTCTTCTATACTGCCAATGACGTCGAGAAATGACGGAAAAAAATCGCAGCCAGACTTCTCGGCGGCTGTTGAACTATAGCAGAGCTAGTCACGAGTTGGTTCGAACTTTTCGCTGCTGGTTAGGCTCTCTGGCCTAAAATCCCTGATAGTTTCGTGAAAAATGATCAAATTCTCGACGATTGCCAAACCCGTGAAAAGTGAATTTTCGAAAGAGAAATATTATATGGAGGATACGTATAAGTTTTTGAGAAAAAGTAATACGCCGAGCAAAGGATAATATGGGGTTTGAAGGAATGCTAGTTTAAAAAATGCTTCGCGAACGGAAGCGATTGGAAGTGGTTTAATTTCATTTGGTTCGCGTCGGTAGGTGCATCGCTATACATCAGGATCGTTTCGATTATAATATAAGACCTCAATAGAGGCAAGGGGGGAGATGGACGTGTTCAACAGCAGACAAGTATTTCCAATATCCTGCGGAGAGAAGATTCATCGCGCGCGGATGATGCTGCGCGCTCTCGTCGCTTCTTCGTATTCTCCTTTCCTCCTTCTCATTCTGCTGCTCCTCTTCGCAGGTTCTTCATTCTCTGTGGTGGTGTTGCTGGTGGTGCTGGGAGAGCGTTCATTCATGCCCTCCCAGCTCTATAGTGGCGAGGACCTCATTACGAGCGCGCGGCGGTGAATGGAGTGGCTCTTTCTCTCTTTCTCTTTCACCTCTTGTTTTTTTTTTTTCGCTCCTTTCTCAATGCTGCTCATTTTTCTTATTCTTCTCGCGCTACTGTTTCTCTGGCGGTGCGAGATTAGGTCCTCTCACCTACAGCAGCTACCTATATATTAGACAGAGTTATTAGGCTGCTTCTTTTGAAAGAGAAGGAGCAAAAAAAACATAGAGTTACACGCGAGTCCCGCTAGCCGGACTCGGGTGGTCATTATCCCGGTGGAAATTGATCAAAAACCTCAAACCTTTCGATATCAATTGTGCTCGATCACAAAGCGCTTGCCATATACCAATCTGCTCATCATAAATTACACACCGACCATATCATTATTGATAAACGTCACTTTTTTATCTTCATCTTTGACGGGACAAAGTAGATCGCTATTTTTTAATCGATCGTCCGTCATTTCCGGTTCCGCCTTGGTTTCGTATGCCAGAGTCAAATTCGTCATTTTTTTTTCTTTCCTTTTGTTCCCGAGCATCGAAATATGCTCGCGGAGAGGTCAATGAAATTGCCCGATTTTTCGAAAGCATGCGGTTGAGCTCCTCTGTGTGTCTCATTGGGTCCTTTTCCGTCCGCTGCGGATACACCGTTACGTCTACTCTAAGAAAGTCTCTCCGGGGCAATCATACTTTGTAACGAAACTTCCGGCTCGCGACCAAGGCGCTTTTATATACAGACTTGCGGATAGCAGAGGGAAACGGAGCAGATAAATAGACAGATAGAAACGCGTTTTTCCCGTGGTAGTCATCCGCGTGTCTCGGCGATTCTCTTGCCGCCGTCGGCAAAAATTAGCCCCGCGGGTTATCCGTACAGAGCGCGCACCGAGAAAACGCGTTCTTGCCCGAGATCTTTCGAATGCACGCACCTGCTCAAACCCACTCGCGCCGCGGTTTAACTACGAGATCGACCGGCTCGGCGAGCGACTCTCTTATCAACTCCAGACTGGTTATTTCACTTGATACGCGCCAAGCACTGATTTAAATGTCCTGTCAAACGTCGTTATCGTTTGCCATTTATTAGCAATAAAAAAACGATTGAGTGAAAAAAAACACGAACGCTTATCACATTCGTTTTCGTAAGCGTCGTGTGCAGTGCAACGTCCGTACCTTTCTCGCGCGTTCACCTCAAATTCGTTGCCTCTGTTGAATGTTTTTTTTTTCTTACTACGACAACGAGCACCGAAGAAAAACGAAATTTCTGGACGCTTATCAAACGATGACCTTTGAACTCGATCGTCATCCGCTGTTGGAAAAGATCGAGGAGCCCCTCGAATTCTTTTTATCAGCTCGCCCAACGTTAATCTCTCTCTCTCTCTCACTCTCCGTTTATTTCGTTTTTTTTCTCGCAGCTCGAAAATTTTGATAACGGAGATTTTTTCGTGGTTCTGTGATGCTGGAGAGAGATTCCGACTCAAAGATTCCTCTCGTTGTTCTCGTCAACGTTTTATCGTATTTTCCTAAGAATTTCTACAATTATCGCGTCAATTGTTACTTGAATAATGGAATATTTTTCGTACCAGCGATCCGGACGCAACCGCGATGAAGCGCCGAGAAGAAAGAATTTCGAAGAGCATTGGAAAAATAATGATAGCTCCCATTTTGTGCTATGTTGCTGGTGGAAAAAGAAAAGAAAGGAAAAAAACGAGAGAGCGAGTGGGATAAAGCGAAAGAAAAAAAGTAGCTCGTCACCTGCACCGCATCCAAGTGGCCAGCATTATTATGGGTGCACTGGCCCCTTGGGACTCTTTGTTCTCCTCGTCTCGATGCAACTATATCGTTGCATTTGCTCCCTTTCTTATTCCGCCATCACTCTGGTCTCCATCTTTCGGGAGATACTCAAAAAAAAAAAAAAAAAAAAAAAAATCGATCCCTCGAATAATCGAAATGACAATTGCAAAATAAATGTCTCGGAAAATCAATTACGATATCGAAAAAAAATGATATTTTACAAAATTTGTGGCACAGGTGAAAAGTTAAACCGGAAGGCGAGCCAAAGAAGGAAGAGAGAACAAAATGATGTTTTAACATTGAGCTGTTCTAATGTTGTAAAAGGCCGCGAGCTAATGTCGTGAGAGCCAAGGAATTTTTAGATAATTCAAGCCCGACTCAACTTCCGGTACGCGGTCCTAATTTCTGGCCCCTTAACCACACGCAACGTATACATGATTTTCGTATATTCTGCCTGCACGAAATTGTCGTGAGTTGGAAATAATTTCAGAAAGGTCCGATATTTTTATTCGCCCTCAACTTATTTATTCTAATTATAACATTAACAACAAAATACAAAAAAACATGTTGAGCATCTTGAGAAAGTAATTTGCAGCGTTTTTTGTATTTGCATTTGAATTATATAATTTTAAATCATAAAATTTAAACGGTTCAACCGATATTTGCCAAATTCAATACCAACCTTCCTATTACGATACTCTATTTATAGACAGCCTTTTTTTTTGAAAATTTCAAAATGCCGTAGAATTGGTATTTTTCTAGCAATTGGAAAAAAATTCTCAGAGAACGAAGAGCTTGTATAGATTAACATTTGTGCAAAACGGGAGCCCTGTAGCTCAAACCGTTCTCGAGTTATAAAAGTTTGAATTTTGCAGTGCCAGAACATACACATGCACGCACACATCCGGACATTTTCCCTAGATACGATTTTTCGGCGTTTTCGGACATTTTAAGCACATTGACATCACGTAGCTTCCTCCATGAGGAAGCAAAATACTGTCGATTTGTTTTCTCGGTGCAAAGTTGACACGAACGCATAATTACAATAATAGTAATATAACTTTAATGGCGATATTGTTGGCAAAACATTAAAAATGGAATTATAATGGTAATAATGAGATTGGCGTATGGCCGCATGTTTATTCAACCTGGACGGTATGTAACTATTAACGAGAGTGGATCGAGAGAGCAGCGACGACGACGAGGAGCGCAAAAGAGCTTGACCCACGTGCTGCAATTAGGCCGGCGCATCTGAGAGTTGTTCTCGGGGCACGCGCGCTGTCGTATCAATGCATAATGAATTTATGCAAAGTTTGTCAAGCTTCTATCCTCGCGTTATAGCATTAGGGACGGAGTTTTAATTATGAATCTCGTAAACGCGCACTAGTTTAATTGCTAAATATATAAACAGCGGCATCCACGAATCTATAAACTCGGTAATCCTTGATAAAACCTTCGTATTAATGTCTCCGCATAAACATGTCGATAGATACGCGAGTAAAGAAAATAAATGAAAAATTTCATTAGCAGCTCGTGATTATTTCATTTGGAGATGAAAAAGCGAGGAATTCTTGGAAAAAAATAGACGACGCGCAAAAAGTTTAGCGATATAAATGAAAAGCCAAGGAATTGCGCGGTAAAAAATGAAATATTGTCGCGCGCGCGTTGACCGCGGAGGTTGAGCTCGACGCGAATCGTTGTACGTATCGCGCGCGAGAGGCCGGGCGGGCGGGCGGGCGGGCGGGCGGGAATAAAGTATATAATCGCGTCAGACAGGTACAAAGGGTTGGATGGAGGAAAGCAGGGTGAATGAGGACAAGGGGGCCCGGGGTTAAGACAACAGGCGTGTTGAATCGTGGCCTGATGGCGCCTAATGTCTTTGGGACGTGCAGTAGGATTGCGTGCACGCTCTGGGCGGGTTTCAGAACCCTAAGGCGACGCGGACTCCGAGGTCCAAGGACTTGGCCGTTACCGAGAAAATCTTGCCGACACGCTCGCAGATAAAAGAGAGAGGTTGCGAGCGAGCGAGAGCGATAGAGAGAGAGAGAGAGAGAGAGAGAGAGAGAGAGAGAGAGAGAGAAAAAGCGACGCGGCGAGAGGAAGAATCGACGGGAGGAGAGATAATCGGATCGGTCCGCGAAGAGTACAAACGCTCGGGGATAAGAGCAGATCGCGAGTAAGACAAAGTGAGAGAAAGAGAGGAAGATGCTTATACACTTGTATGGAGGAAGCTGCACGCCTGCGTTGACTATATATTTATATAGATTGTACGCTACTCGATACATACTAACTAAAATATACTTCGCGATCAAGAAGAAGAAGAAGGTTTGCACGCATTAAATTCATTTAACGTTTTCCTCATCGCGCGTATCAAACTAATAATATCCTCTATCATTTTGATTATGCAACGAGACTGTATATGTATGAATCGGTGTATAGATATACGAGATACGGACAGATTTATCGGTCGATAATTATATCGAGAGAGCAGATAGGAATTCAAGGATAAATCGGCCATAAAAAAAAAATCTCGTATAATTAAAATTAACGCTACAAAAAAGATATTAATAAATGTTTTTTCGCTCATGCGATATCTCGTTAATTGATGCGGATGAATGTGAAATCGTTGTCGTACTCTGTGACATACGTACGTGACGTCTGTCCATTTTTTTTTTGCTCGAAAAGGGCTCGGAATATACAAAGATAATGCTATTTTATTATAATTATCATTTATAATAATTCGAGCTTATTAGATACTAGACATTTGTAATTCATGAAACTTCTGTCGATCGAAGAAAAAAAGGAATCAACGAACGAATGTCTCTTCGCGGAGAGCAGCTGTCAATGTTTTCGTCGGAGCAGCCTCACTGACATATTTTTTTTTTTTACCTTTCGCGATAGAAAAGTTTATGAAATACCGTTTCTATATGCACCGAACAGCAGGATGCAATTCTGTTTTTTTTTTTTTTTTTTTATTTATGTATCGTCAATGAATAAGTAATGGACAATGGACACGAGGCAGGGTTACAATGTTGTTAGCGATGGCGCGGAGCAGACGACAGGATGGTTATCTCGCTCTTGCGGTTTCGTCAAGTTGCAGTCGACTGCGAAATAAATGCAGCTCGAAATGCATGGGCGGGGATGTTGAGATGTGTTGGAAAAAAACTTATTGTGCTTTTTTATTCGGAATTTTGTCGCCATGCCTCGTGCATGGCTAAACGATTCCAAACAACCGGAACTCGCATCTTTGTGTATAACTTTTTCAATTATTGTATTTCCTCCTGCTGGTTTGACCTACGTACGTTATTAACGAGTCCCATCGCCTAGATCCGATCGCGTATATAGGCACGCGGAGATGCAACGTGTGCTGCTACTTTTGCACTCGCATGCGATATTATTACTAAAGAGTAACGCGAGCTGCGTGCCAAATGATTATTATAATAAGTGTATATAAACGCCAGTCTCCGCGCACAGATCGACGCCGAGCTATTATGTAATTATCCAGCGTGACGATATGATAGAACGCAGAAATATTTCTGTGACGATTATGAAGCAGAGCTCCGCGTGGAATACCAATAACTATATCAAGCGCACTCGCGTATATAGGCGGAGGATTGATTTTTCCTTTGCACGATGTATCTCCGTGAGTAATTGGTACTGAAAAGAAAATTTTGTTGGATACGTTCGACTAAACGTTTTTTTTTCAAAAATGACAAAAATTTTGTCATTCTAGCAAGAAATATTCTAGAAAGTCTCTTCGAAAAGCAAATTTTTGTCATTCCAATCGCAAATTTTGCTGACAGTTTCCTTAGTAATCAAGAATATTGTCAAAATAACGAAAATTTTGAAATTATTCAAAAATATTTAGTTTACCGTGTTGAACAAAATATCGACGTGTTTGAGAAAATTTAATTTTCAATGTCATTATTGAAAATAAATTGAAAAATGGAAAAATCGCTGCAGCACTATGACGAAAAATGATAATTCGTCTCGCTGCTCATCCGCGAGATTTTTTCTTCTTCGTTATCGTGTCAATTGGTATTTTTATTACGACTGGAAACGGTCGAGCGTCACGTGCTCGTGAAATGAGGAAGGTGGCAGTATTTCTGAGGGAAAAATGCATGCCGAGTATATTGAATGGAGTGCAGCAGGCGGAAGGAGAGAGACGAAGCAGCAGCAGGGAGAAAAGCAGAAGGCGACGCACGTGGAGTCCTCGCGACTGTCCCGAGTTGCTCGTCGTCGCTTTATTCACTCCGAGTCCACATTCAAATTGTCCTCACCTCCAATTAACCCTCACGCTCGTATAACTCTTTGCGAAGCGTGCGGAAACCGAGATGGAAAGACACGAGAGAGAGAGACCTCGAGAAAAAATGTTTTACCGCGCGCGGTACTGAAAATAATTTCTAATGACTCAATCTCTTTTCTCGTTATATTTTATCATCGCAATTAGTGGATGGTGTGTTTTATTTTTTTTTTCATTTTTTACAAATGTCTTTGCGTGGTTGATCCTCCGGCTTCGAGAATATTCGTTTTTGATTCGAAAATTTCGAAAATTTTGAAATTATCCAAAAATATTTAGTTTTGCGTGTTGAACAAAATATCGAAGTTTTTGAGAAAATTAAATTTTCAGTGGAGGCTCCGGAGAGATGAGAGTACGGGAAGGAATATCGTTGGAAAAGCTGTTTTGAGTAATTATATTCGCCGAGAAAAATAACAGAGCTCCAAGATGGGAGAGGGAATAAGAGATAGAAGGGGTGCATGGTTGTCGTCGCGTACAAGGAAGGGTGGGAAGGGCGTCCCGGAGACGCCACCCCCTGTCGCGGCCGGAAGTAACGGACATTTATCTTGTTGGTCCCGGGAGCGCGGGCTCAGTCGTGCACTTCCGCCTCACAAGACTCTGAGATGAAGAGAGGAAAAGCCTAAAGCTCCATCGAGACATATATGGGGTTTGGAATTGAGGATACACGAGAAAAAGGAGGTGAAAGATTTTTTGGGAAGCCACGGCAGTAGCAAATTGGCGGAGCGTTTAAATTCGTATAGACGCGCGAGGAAGCGAGAGAGAGAGAGAGAGAGAGGGAAAATAATTTATGCTAAAAAGGGGCTTGAGTCGGACTGCTCGTTATTTAAATAATTGACAATGTTTACAGGCTGATTAAGAGACACACGCGAAACGAATGAGACGAAGATAAAGTTCGGACAATGTCGCGGAAGGGCTCGTTATGAGGAATCGAATTAAATCGCTACGTATGGTGAATAATTAAGCAGTTTTAGTCTCTGCTTCGTGGTCAAAGTCCAGATGACTGCGAGAATCCGCATACGCGGTTACTTAAACTTTCGCCCTTTCCCCCTCCTCCCGAGGCTGTGGCTAAAAGGGACAAAGGATTCGTTACAGATCGAGAATTCTCTTTCAAGTAACTCGGCCAGCAATTTTTTTTCCATATCATTCCAACCGGCGACAACGCGTTGATATTTCAATTATTTTGCAATGCAATAATCGCAGAGACGATTTGGCGAGGGAGCAGCCTGCTCCGTGTATCTTCATATGCGGACAGTCTTTTGATTCAGGGAAAATGCGTGCTGGATGAGATGATGCGGGTAAGGAATGATACAGCGGAAAAAGGAGGAGCATATTAGAGTGTAAAAGATTAAGGGATCGAGAATACGATGCAGAATGGATAAAGTATAATCTTTCTTCGTCCCTTGCCCCCCTTCTCTCGTTATCGCCTCTTTCTCTTTCTCGCTTCGCTCTAATGCTTCACCAGGAATCGTTCCGGACATTAGCTTCTGCGTGCGCGCGGAAACCAACTCGTATTTTTCTCTCCCTCGCTCTTATTCTTTATCCTCGAGAATTCTCTTCTCCGCATGGACCAAATATATATGTTCTTGTCTCTCGCATCCATGATGCTGGACCCTTCGTCGCTTAGATCGCGCTGTATATATTCTCTCTTTTATTTTCTCTTCTTCCCAGCATCCTTCTCTTATTCTTCTTCGTCTTCTTCGTCTTCTCATCATGTTATACGAACTAAACTTGGTCGCCTTTTTGAAAAATGACCCAAAGCTCGTCCTCCCTCCCAGCACACAAATAAGGAGTGTCATCATCATTAGGTCTCGGGATGAGCGTTACACGTGAACTACTCTCATCCCAACCGAGCGACTTGTACGACTCATCTCCAACGATTCGCTTTCCTCGACTACCAGAAACTTATACCGCATGATACTCTCCGTCGTAATAACGTATATATATATATATATACAGAAGGGTTGAAAAAAACTGAATGTGCAAAATTACGATTTGATCGAAAGTTTTAACGAAAACCAGAATTTTATTTATTCGTCATAATTAATTGAGCTTTATTTATATATTTGCAACTTTCCGTTTGCAGCGTTTTTTAAAATAATTTCGATAACTTTTGTATAAAGTAAAGAAGAAGTATACAGACTCGTACACAAAATTTGCAGAAATTATTCAACGATTTTTCGAAAAACTCGGATTTTCGTAGAATTCGAAAAATCGTGAAATTTTAACCCGTTCGACCGATATTTCCCAAATTCAATAATTATGATACTCTATTGATAAAAAAAAAAAATTAGAAATAAATCTTAAAATTTGCGCAAGTTAGAGCGTCGACACCCTTTTTTTGAAAATTTAATTTTAATCTAAGAGCTTGTATGGATTAACATCTGTGCAAAACGGGAGCCCCGTAGCTCAAACCGTTCTCGAGTTATAAATGTTTGAATTTTACAGTTCCAGAACATACACACAGACACACACATCCGCGGACATTTTTTCTAGATATGATTTTTCGATGTTTCGGAACATTTCAAGCACATTGACATTGAAGACTGAAAAAAAAAAATTTCATCGTGACATAACTTCTTCTATGAGGAAGCAAAATGAACTTTTATCAAAGTATTTATTATTGCCGAGCGTCGATGTATAAAAAACTGTACCGCGTAATTTCGAAATTCCAGCCTAACATGCGTGAACGTTATTGCCTTTTATCGGAAACTATCGCGTACAACTTTTTCTCTGGAGGACTGTACAAATTACGTACTGCGCTTTAATTTTTATGTGTGCAACTTAGAGATAAACGATAATTGGTAATGGTTAATATTTTTACACTCGTTCCCACGTTTCGACGTATATCGCCTCGATCGTTACGGCCGCACTCTCTTGAGGCAAAGAGTTTACTTTATAACTCTTTCCGTTTACATTAATTTGCTTGAAAATTATTTTGTAGACATACACGGCGTGTACATGCTGATTTATACTCTTTTTTACTTTTTAATCCAGCGCAACGTCCAGGCCAGGCAAAAATAATTGAAACTCAAGTTTTAGAGTGCGAATTTTTTTTTTCATTTATTTATTTTTTATTCCTTCTCTTCGAGCCTCGCTCTTTATCCAATTTTTCTGTATTATATATCTCTCTCTCTCTCTCATTATGTATTTTATCGCCCGCTGATAATAGGCAGTCGGAAAAAAGGAGCGGGAGAATGGCGAAAGAGGACAATGATTTGGTCCGGGCATTGTTTCACCTCGTTCGTTTTCTTTTTTTTTTTTTTCCACATTACATCATAAAATCTTGTGTGCCACCGGTTGGCGATTCGCCTCGTTGGCTACGGCGAGCATTCTCGCGACAATTTTTTTTTCACCGTTTTTCTCATTGGGACAGCGAGCAAGAATGCACAAGAGGAGGAGAGAGACGCGGAAAGTAGGTTGAGAAAAAAAACAGCAGGATGCCTCGCCTATTCATAATTTCGGCAGGAAAAAATGTTTTAATCGCTTCGGGGATTTTTTATGGATTACCCTCCACCCGTTGCTCGTCATTTTGCTCCGTTTTACTTTTATCGCGCTCGGAAATGATTCGCGTCGCGATGTCATCGTCATTGAACCAGCGGCAGCAAGCAATTTCATTCTCGCGGATCGGTGCTCACCAAAGAGCGTTCGCTCTGTGGCGTCGAATCATTGCTCATCCGTGTACCGGGAAAAATATATCGATTCCCGAAATTTCGAGCGATGGAAAATTGATCGAGCGAAAAATTTCATCAACGAGAACAAACCGACGCAAACTGAGTTTATTGTTTTTTTTTTGTCAGAAAATTCGAAACTGGAGTAATCGCGAAATTCTCAGATCTGAGGAATGCAAGAACTGCACGTCGCGCGGATAAAGGACAAGTTGAGGTAGGCATTTCTAAAAGACACGCGGCTCTCGGGCCAAGGAAAAAAAATTAAAGAAGCAGAAAGGGAAGAAAAAAGAAAGTAAGAGCCGAGTGGTTCCTCAAGGATTGGCATTTCTACGCAGCAAACTATTCGCAGGTTTGACGAGAGATTGATGCTTGGCGATTCCCTTGGCTCGAAGGATGCCGATAGTCCGGGAGGGACTTTTGTCGCTGCGTTCTTCGCTTCGGACCTTATAGTCAAGATCCTTATAAAAGAGCGCGAGAGAGCTTCGCGTATCGAGAGAATTAGAAACGGAGGAGAAGAAAGGGTTAGCGGCTTGCTCGCTAACAGCGGCGAGAGGCG
Organism: Hyposoter dolosus; assembly: GCA_963921915.1. Lineage (NCBI taxonomy): Eukaryota > Metazoa > Arthropoda > Insecta > Hymenoptera > Ichneumonidae > Hyposoter > Hyposoter dolosus. Next base: position 17,763,335 of record OY998132.1, on the reverse strand, counting down.
AGAGCAGCAAAAAGATAACAAAGAGCTCTGCGGAGGGAGGAGGGGGGGAGGAAGAAGAAGAAAAGACTGCTGCTGTGCGGAAGACAGTAGCAAAGAGGAACGTGCGCGGATCTCAAGTTGCACACGGATATAAAAGTTGATTCTTTGGCTGTTTCGATGCATAGACACACGTGTGTATACCTACATGGACAAAGTTTTGAGTGTCTTTGTAGATTTCGTATGTTAGTTCTTGTCCCTTTGAAGTACATTGACGACAAAAGACACCGCCCGGAATTTTGAGCGTCGGCTTCACCTCTGTCGCCATTATTTCCTTCCTACCTTTTCATCCTTGGCTCCAAGTTTCATTTCTCTCTCTCTCTCTCTCTCTCTCTCGCTCATTCACTTATATAAACCTTTTCTTTTCTTCATCTTCGCCGACGCGCCAGAGCAGTGCAGAGCGCGATTCGTAAAAACCGAAAATATTTTTCCAATTCGCCGCGACACCCTGCTGCTGCTGCTGCTGCTGCTTCTCGATACGGGACGCGAACGCGTTTTCTCATTTTTCTCATCTTCCAAAAACATTCTCTTCAGCCCAAAACGCACAAAAAGGAGAAGAGATGCTGCGGAGATTCTAATGATGAATCGAACGAACAAAAAAGTCAAATAATTGGTTAATTGCCAAATGCCAGCAGTTTATGCGATTTTTTTTCTTTCTTCGCAATTATTTCGTTTCGAGTCTCCTGAATTTTCCCATTTTTTTGGCTCATTGCATGGAATCGAGGCTCGAAAAAAACTGCAACGTGACGTTACACAGGGCGTTTATGCCGCGAGCATCCACGCAGGGACCATTAATCGCCGTATGAGTAGACTCACCCTAAATCTCTCGATCGCTTTTATATACGCACATAGACAGCGCGTGCAGTTTTCTCTTGTCGGTATAGGGGGGGCCCGAAAGGGATGCTGAGAAGCAACGTTTTCGCGAACATCCCGGCGCAGGACTTATTTCGGTGCGAGAGAGTGAGAAAAAAACTCGTCGTGCAGAAAGAAAGAGAGAGAGAGGGAAGATGGAAAGAAAAATGTCTTCCGGAAACCGGAACCGGGCGCGACTAGAAGACGCGTTTCTGGTTTATCCCAGCGAGCACATCAATTATATACAACTAGCGGAGAGATTCGCACCCTCGGGTTCGTTGCTTCGAGCAATTTCGACGTAGGAAAAAAATAAATATATTGGTGGAATTTTCGGAAAAATGATTAGAGAGAAATTGATTAAAAAATTAATTATCGCCTCGATAAATGGCTGGAAACTTGGCATGTTTAGCGAATAATTCTCGCGGCGGTTGTTTCGCGCCGCGGTTAAAATCCACTTTTCCATACGGTAGTCTTTCGCAAGGCGCGCCGCGCGTTTCACTCGCGTCATAAATGAACTCGCGCGCACGAGTGCAGACAATGAGTGTCTCGTAGAGTCCATGAGCCCAAACCAATCTCTCGGAAAGTCGCGCAATAAACGTCGAGCGGGTCTGTTTTTTCTCTTCATTTTTTTTTTTTTTTTTTTTTTATCTCCGAGCTATAAATTTTTTTGCATCAAGTGTCAAAGCGTCAACACACACAAATATACACCGAATGCTGTATCGATATATTGTTGCATTACAGCATTGAGACGCTTGTACACATTTGTGTATTTATGAAGAAATGTGGTGGGGCTCGCGATCGTGTCTCGATACAGAATAATCTCAACGACGCTGTAATACCACGTATTACGCAGCTTGCGTGAGAAGTTATTGAAACCATACACTCGTCGTATTCGCACTTACAGCCTTAAGGACGTTGTATGGCGACGGTCAAATCTAAATTTTTCTTTTCACAGTTTTTCTTACATACTGAATGGTTTGCGAGTCCAAGTTCATTGAAAAAAGTTTTCACAAATTGACCAAAGAACCAAGATCGTCCGAGGTAATCTGTATTTTTTATATAATCAACAATATTTCGAGAAAATTTTACGACCGATTTTTTTGAAAAACTAAATAAAGCCTCTTCGATGTTACACAAAAGTGTATGCAAAGTTTTAAGAGGCTTCACCATTCAGAAATGGAACAAACGCTCTTGTGAGAAACTACTGAAAATTGTGATTTTTATAAATAAATATCACGACTTGTATACGAGCTATTGGACATCACCATTCTGTTTGTAGGGTGAAAATTTAAAGGAATTGTATCGATAGATAATTTTTCCATAAAACGTCCTTAATAGTGAAACGAATAATCGATCACGAGTGAGAATTCTTTGAATCTCAAGTACGATGCTCGTATGCGAAACGAGGGAAATAATGCAACGACGACCGAGTATCAAAATTGTTCTCAAACTTTTGCCGAATTTTCCATCAAATTCGACCAGCTTTTCCGAACTTTTGTCCAAGTGTCGGAATTACTATAAGCAAAGTGTTGAATTTTCAAGACGAGAGCGAGTCGAGTTACGATTGAAACAGCAGGGATGCCAAAAAATCTGAGAATTATTGGAGATGAAATTTTTTTTTCTGGCCTGGAATAGCTCGTATATAAATATTTGTGTGTACGAGACACACGCGAGAGTAAACAGTCAGCTCATATATAAAAGACAGGGTTACACAGCGGTTCAATGCCGAAGCGGTGATTGATAGGTAACTTCTAACCTCAGCAGTTTGCATCCAACGTTACGAGCGTAACTCCACGCTCCTATATTGGTTACATATGTAAATGGGATAGACACGAGGGTCAGCTGCGAATATATGAGTCTCTATGTGTGTGTGTGTTGCGTACAGTTATGTATTTTCTTACCTGCTCTTTCTCTATGTATGACTTGCTCATCACACACGTCAATCGACTTGCAAATTAATGTTTGATGTGTCGAACGAAACGTGTCACTGCTGCAACTTATTTTCTAATGTCTATGATATTTCAGTGGACGTGCACCCTGGATCCCTGGCCCAGGGTTCACTCCCAGCCTCCTCGAGACTTTGAACGCGATTGCGTACATTATTTTCAGTCTCGCAATCGCGGTTGCTGGTTTCTCTTTCGAGCGGCAGATTCTGAAAGTTGGAATTGTCGAAGGATTTTTTTTTTTTTTTTTTTTTTCGATAATGAAGAAAAATTTGATATTTTTTCATCTTTTGGCTGAACAACGTGTTTATCGATTTTGTTTTCGACAATTTCGCCAGTGACTGTTGGTAAACATTTTCTAGGACGAGTGTCGGTTAAGCTAGAGCTAAAATTTTACCACCGCGCGGTGCGAAGGGTCGCTGACACATCCGGCCGGATGCCCGCAGGATCAACAGGACATCCCACAGTTTGCAAGGACCATGGGGCGGCTTTAGGGAGAATTTACCCCTCGTGGATAAAGCAGAAAACTATGAGGGTGCCTGCGAGAAGTTGCTGCGGCACGGAGGACGCAGGGGTTGGAAATTCAAGCTTCAACCCCTAACGTTCGATCCGAGAAGCTTCGAGAGCCTTTATCGAGGGTTGCAAATTTCTCGCTCATTTTTAGGCGCGACGGTTATCCTTGAAAATCGACGCCGAACAAGAATTTCGTGAAAGAAAAAAAAAAAACGAGGATCAATTCGTGATAATTTCATTTTTTTCTCAATTTGTAAGAAAAAACTGGCAAATTTTTTTCGATAACGAGAAAAAATTGAAAAAATGATGAAAAAACTTGAAAGTTTGAGCGATAATTCAAACGCTCGAGATACGACGTTCGAAATTTTCGTGCGACTCGCGATATCGCGAGCTCAGACCTCGAGCAGACGATTGATAAGCCTCGAAAGAGGGAAATTTTGTATTTTTACGGTTCGCATGATCGAGCAGCGACGCAAGACGTCGTTGTCGCAATATAAACGCGCCGTTTCGGGAATATTATTTTTTTTCTTCTGTATTATAAGCACTGTGCGTTTCTCGAGTGTTTCAGCGAGGAAAAGCTGCTGCGCTGGCACGAGAGTGTAAAACTCCCAATGCCAATGAATCATTATTACGTCGATTGCCCTCAGGGACACGCGCTCATAAACGCGCGCGCTGTCATTAATTTTAGTATGTTGCAATAGAAGCCTCTAAAACGCATTTGAGTACGAGCATATTAAACGGTAAATATTAACTATAAACATGGGATGTGCCGCATATACGCCATGCAAATTAATATTAGAAACCACGTATCCTTGGTGTTGGTTGAACGTTACGAGCGAAAATCGCTCGATTGGCCAAGTTACAAACGAATAATGTAATATTCGTAGGTACGCTTGAATTCGGCCACTCGGTTGACCCTCCGGGTCGATTCGACCCAAGGGCTACTCTATACGACAGCCATTGGCAGGCCTTTGCTCGATTTTCTATCGAGAGAAATGAGGAGTACGCTTTGAACAAATCTTTAAAGCGTCCGCACGAAGAAATTCGGAGTATACAAAAAATGGATAGTTGAAAATTTTGAGTTTCGGTAAAGGGAACATTTCACTAAACAAAAATCATATTTCTTTCTAATAGTTATAAGTTTTTGCTTCCTCATAGAGAAAACTATGTGACGGTGAAATTTTTTTTTCCAGTTTTCAATGACAATGTCGTTAAAATGTCGCAAAACATCGAAAAATCATATCTAGAAAAATTGTCCGGATGAGTGTGTGCCTGACAGTGCAAAATTCAAACGTCCATAACTCGAGAACGGTTTGAGCTACGGGGCTCCCGTTTTACACAGACGTTAGTCTGTACGAGCTCTTCATTCTCTGAGAATTTTGTTGAAATTGTTAGAAAAATACGAATTCTACGGCATTATGAAATTTTCAATAAAAGAGCGTCGACGTTCTGACTTTCGCAAATTTTAAAATTTATTAATAATTTTTTTTTTTATAAATAGAGTATCATAACAGGAAGGTTGGTATTGAATTTGGGAAATATCGGTTCAACGGTTTGAATTTCACGATTTTTTTTTTCATCGAGCAATTGGCAACTAGAAAAAAAAAATGTCGCAACTGCACATTTTTTGATGTTTCAGCGAACGTTCTGTTTGCTTTTTCGCTACAGAGGGAGGTTATTTTTCTTTCGAAATTATATCCCACAAGAAAAAGGTCGCGAAAAAAGTAAAAAGAAGAAAAAGACGATGAAAGATAAAAAAAAAAAATGGATGAAAAGAGCGAAGAAAAGGGCAAGGAGAATAAAAAGGAAAAAAGTCTGATAGTGTACGAGGACACGTAGGACGAGAGCGAGTAGAAAACTCGGGGCAGAAACAACCCTACAGGCAAACCAGCGAGTGACGTTATTTTTTCAGAAAATACACGGTTCGCCAGTGTCCTCCCCCCGCCGCTCAGAACACCGCCGCGCCGTATTCTACGTGGATTCCGAACGCCGTCTCGCTATCATGGTCCACCTCTGGAAAGAATGGAAAAATAATATTTTTTCTATCATCCCCTCGGTTCGCTTCATCTCGCGTTCGAGGATTTTCCATCTCCGCGCCCGCCGCGCGTCGTCTCCTCTCCCCGGCCTTGGCATCGCGCTCCGTCTAGTTTTTCCAAGGACTTTGCGTTATCCTTCGATTTCCCGATAAAAAGAAACCAAAAATTGTTTTCCCTTTGACGATTGATCGATGAGTTTCCGAATTGTTTAAATTTTTGTTTTTTACCACGTGCAAAAAATTGAGTAAATACAACATATTTTCCGGGCGTTGTAAAATCCTGATAAATCATTCGAAAAAATTGATCAATGGAGAATAAAAAACCATTAAACGAAAAAAATTGAATTAATTATATTTAATAAATAAAATTATAACAAATTATTTGAAATTTAATTTTGAAAAATAATTGTATTCAATTTAAAAAAAAAAACTTGTATTAAAAAAAAATTTATTATCTCGCAAATGAAATAATTTTATAGAATTATTTTGATGGGAAAATTTCATTATTTAAATTAAATATTGTATTCAAAATTTTATTTCAATGAAAATTTTACTTTTAATTAAACGGATCACGATGAAATAATTTTTGGAGCAACACGCGAAATGCTCGAATTTCCCTTTGACATCTATCCCCTTTAACAATGTTTTCGAGATGATCGACTTTAAGGGATGGGCCTCTATTTAGGCTGAGGGTGGAAAGAGGGGGTTGTTGGAGGACGCGGCGAATGTATATAGAGGAGAGTGTGTCTCGAGCGTCTGACGTGTTCTGCTGCCTCCTCCTGCGTCTCTCTTGGCTGAGCTCTAGTCACAGTAAAGCTCCGCGAACCTCCCGCTCCCTAATGTCCTCCTCCCTCGTCGGAGCAGCAGCGAGAGCCTTCAACCCTCTTGGCAAGTGCGTGCGCGCGTATATATGTATTCCGCGCGCGCGGGATATAGTGTTGGTGGGCCAACGGTAGAAAGAAGGCAGAACATGGCCCGGCACACACGAAACAAGGACGAGAATAATGCGAAGCAGGGAAAAAAAGGAGAAGGAGGAGGGAGGGAGACGAGGGTTTATCGATTAAAAAATGTCTGCCCTTCAAGACGGCCTAGGTCACGACCCGTCCGCCTACCGTCAGATCCTCTCTCCGCGAAAAAAAAAGACCTGCGTCTCTAAAGCCCCGATGTGCGTAGGTTGGGACGACCTTAACTCGCGGCAGAGTACTTTGCGAATCTTTCGCCCGGATCAGCTGGCGATTCGAGAATTTTTCATGCCCTCATACACCGGGAGCAGAGGGATGCGATCCGTTGGAATCCAATGGTGCAGAATAGTTCGAAAGCATATTTTATAAATTGACGAGAAATGAAATCAAGTTTTTTTGAGGATTTTATTGTTTCGGGAAGATATGGGAATTCGATTGGGAAAAATGGAAGCCAGCGGGCCATGCTCTTGTTTTTGGCAATAGCTCGCTCCAGAAAATGGAGTGTGCGGAGTGCGTGGGTGCGAGGAGGGACTTGCGACAGGTCAGGAGCACACCGCGAAAGATCGAAGGGGCGAGTGGAAAAGCTGCGGCTTTCTCGCGCGGAGAATCGCGATACGATGGACTTGGTAGACCGGTGCGGAGGTAAGTCACCCCGCGCGCACGAAAAAGCAGCAGACAAGTTTGAGGACAAAGCGAGAGAGGGTGGAAAAAAAATAGGAGAGGGAGCTGGCGATAAGATTGCTTTGCGCGAAACGAACAAAGCTGCAAGATAATCGATAGACATGGCTAGACGCCGCCCCAGACAACCTTTTACCTTACCAAGGGAGAACACACGCTGCTCAACCCTCCCGAATTCAGCCCACGCAATGCCACCCCCCTCCCCCCCCCCCCCCCCCCCCCCTCTCTCCCTTGGCCACCTTCTTCATCCCTTCACATTCGGTCATAATATACCTTGAACAATTTAACAAAACGACGCGGATAACCCAATGCCAAAAGGAGAAAATTGCCTTTCCACGAAGCTGTTTGAAAACTCTGGGGAAAAATCGCCTTTCGCGACGTACAGTTTGCCATGATTAACGATAAAAGCCCTTACGTACAAAAACTTTCTCCGAATTCCTAGTGTTTTTAATTGTTTCATTATTTCTTCAAGGCCCGAGTTCACCGACCCGTATTTAGGCCTCACGAAAAACGAAAGGCATATTCTTTACACTCGATTAAAGGTTGAATTGCCATCTAGAGCCAAGAATTAAAAAAAAAAAAAAAAAACACGTACACGGAATGAATAATTGACGATCTTTTAATATCTTTTTTTTTTTTATCCAATTCATTTCTCTTCACTCTCATTTCCCTTTGTTTCTTTTTTTTTTTCTCCACATCGCGCCCACCCTCCGCCTCTGCCCTTCGCGTTTCCCTGGACCATCGTGTCGTAAAGCTCGTAATATTATTTTTCCAGAAATTCTATCGCGACGCGTATTTTTGTTGTTGACACTATTGCCTCTCGCTATCAGACCTCGTACACGCCCCATAACATATTTGCGGAATCTCACCACTCCCCTCCCTTCCCTGTCCCTGCTTGCCCTTCTGCTTTTCCTTACACCGCAATATCATATGGACGCTTATATATTCATTCGGTATATATACAAAAATGCAACTTAATAGATAAATACAGATATATGGGGTGGAGGCAGGACGAAGGGGAGAGACGACACATGACGTATGAATTCAAAATGGTTGCTGCTACATTTGATGCACATGGTGCATGTGCACGCTGCTCGGAGTTCTCCTCCTCCTCCTCCTCCTTTTCCTCCTCTACGCTCTACGTTTGCCAGAGTCGTCGGCGGGTACGTACGAGACGTCCGCTCGGTAGATTCGCATTTTGCGATAAAACCTTCTCCCGTATGCGTTTGTAAAACGTACATACGCGATTGTATAGATATATCGCGGTGCGTGTATTCGAAACGGGGGAGAGAGCCTCGTCGAGGTCGCTGGCCCTTCGACCAATGACGGCCCTTTGAGATTCTATCGCTCGGCAGTCTCCCTCCTTGACTTAATTTATCATGGAGACCGACGAGATATGTGCAATTGACGCGCGGAAAATGCCAAAACAACATGGCCGCGCCGCGGGAAGAAAAATCGTATCTTTCTGCTTTGAGGGAGATAACTATCGCGGCGACGAATGGGAAACAATTAAAAAAATTCTGCCTGCAATCCCAGGACTCGGGGAGCTTGTTTGTTTCCTTAAGAAAATGTTTCGCGGAGCAGGATGACTGATAATTAATCGATTTGATAAAACAACACAGTTGTGGAATTTGTTTTTTTTTTTTTTTTTTCTTCATTTTCGTAAAACACACTGAGCGTCCCTTATGCTCGAGAAAATTTCATTCAGTTCGCGGACAAAGCGCAAGATTGTCTCACACGCAATTTGGCGGATCGACAAAAACACGTATGTCCCGTTCCAAGGGGACGGTAAAAACCTACCCCAAGGGTAGGGAAACACACGGGATGCGAGAAGCAGGGTGAGAAGAAGGGAGATGCTGTTACCAAGTTGCAAAGGGGTGGGTTCGCTTTCCGAGCGTCACAATGCGCGAGAGTAAGAGCAGCGGGAATAAGACGAGCGCGGAGAGCGAGTAAGAGGAAAGCGAGGGAGAGAGACGTGAGTCGACGACGAGACGCGGGAGATATCTGGGTCGAGACTCGTCGTCGCCGTCGTCCTGGCGCCAGGCATCCTTTTCTTTGGTTTAAAGAAGCTCTTCCCGGGCTTTAGGAGTGCCCGAAGGATTCGAATGAGAGAAAAAAAAGAACAGACAAAAAAAATCGTATTTTGACTCGGTCCATAAAACACGAGCACGAATCTATAACAAAAGTGCAATTTTTTAATTTCTTCATTCGTCTTTACGATTGTGTGGCATTTTTTGCTTCCTCATAGAGCCATGTGACGGTGAATTTTTTTTTTTTTCCAGTTTCCAATGTCAATCTGCTCAAAATGTTCCAAAACATTGAAAAATCATATTGAGAAAAAATGTCCGGATGTATGTGTGTGTGTACGTTCTGGCACTGTAAAATTTAAACGTTCATAATTCGAGAATGGTTTGATATACAGGGCTCCCGTTTTGCAGGGATGTTAATCTATACAAGCTCTTCATTCTCTGAGAATTCTACGACATTTTGAAATGTTCAAAAAAAGAGTGTCGACGCTCTAACTTGCGCAAATTTTAAGATTTATTACTAATTTTTTTTTTTTTATAAATAGAGTATCATAATAAGAAGGTTGGTATAGAATTCGAAAAAAAATCGGTTGAACGGTTTAAATTTTATGATTTTTCGAATTTTACAAAAATCTGAGTTTTTTGAAAAATCGTCCAACCGTTCCAATTTCTACAAATTTTTTAAGATATTGTATACAAGTCTGCACTTTCTCTTTACTTTCTAGAAAAGTTGTCGAAATTATACAATTTCAATGCAAATACAAAAAACGCTTCCTCCGTGAGGAATAAGCCAAAATAAAAAATAGGTATAGTTCCTCATAGAGAAAGATTGGAGTATCGTGCATCTTGAGCATCTTTTTTTCTTTTGAATATCAACCAAAATCATCAACATCAATAACGAATCAAGCGTGCTAGCATAAATATGAAAAAGAAGAGTAATGGGGATGGAAACGAGAGTAGCTGTTTTCACGTTGAGTGTTAAAAGCGTGAAAGGATTTCGTTGGCGTCGGTATAAGATTTAATTTTCAGGCGATGCTCTCTCTCTCTCTCGCTCGGGACGGTAACACGCGAAAGTCCGTTATACAGGTTAAAGTTAGAAGTTAGTTACACAGGGATTTTCCCCTCATCTGCATATCCGTGAGAGTTGGCCCTTTCCTTCCTCTTTATCTCGTTCTCTCTCGGTCTCTCTGGCCACCCCAACTACAGGCTCTTTCTCGCTCTCTCACTTTCGCTGCTGTCGGGGCTGTCCCGAGCTATACCTTGGCGTTTTACACCCCCAGCAATGAGAAAGAGAAAGCGCGAGGAAGACACCACCGCGCGCCCGACTGGTTCAACAAGTGGTTCTTCAGTTTAGCGCCTTGCTTAGTGTGCTTCTTTAATTTTCACCCTCGACCTCGTCGGGCTATGTCACTTGGTCGCTCCAGTTCTCGTCATACTCCTTCACTTTCATCCCTCGAGCAGCTAGCTTTGTGTGCAAAAAACCGTTCAGAAATGTCACATTTTCTAAAAACTTTTTTTCAGCTTCTCTATCGAAGGTGATATAAAAGAGTTGATAAAATCATTGAACAATTGGGCACTTGGGGCAGAGTGGAATCGAGCCAGCGGACATGAGAAACCAAACGGATGTGTTTTGCTCGATAATGAGGGGATTATTTTGTTGAACGCCTGCTCGATTGATGGGAGAAAAAAAAATGGTTTAGTGGTCGGAAATTTGATTGACCAAACGCATGCAAACTCGTGGTTACCCTTTCTCGTTGAGTTTTTTTTTTTCTCTTCAATCTCGAGTATGTCAACCTACCTCTCGAGTCTACGTACGAAAATTATAGGGTAAAGGAAGGATCGTAGCGGAGAATTGTTTATGCATTTGCGTATTTGCTGAAAACAGACAATTGCGAGAAAGTGAGTGAGGAGATGGGACAGGAAAGAGGGAAAGAGGGAGAGAGAGTCTCTGCAAGGGGTTGTTTCTCACGCGAATTGAAGACACGCGACGAGTGCCGGAGCAGCTCGAGCACAAAGTCCTCGGAGCGATCGGCAACAGAGACGATGAAATGTCTATTCCGACGAGTTGAGCGATTCAATATTTTACTTAGTCTCGTGTTTTTCTTCTTTTTTTTAATCAGAAAAAATGAGATAAGGTTCTGATGGCTTGGGCGAAGGTACGAATATAGGTACGAATTCAATACTCGGAGGGATCGTCGAAACGGGAACGCGGGGAGTAAGAACAGGAAAGAAGTAGAGAAGAAGAAGAAGGGAAAAAGAAATAGGTGGAGATTCTCGAGTTCGTCGGTCGCACATACGGCCAATTGTGTAACGCAGGAAGATGAAGGCTCTTCCGGGTGCCGCCCAAAAAAACCAAAACACAAATAAAATATTGTGCGTTTACTTACCGCAACGGGATAAAGAATGAGAAGGTGCGAGCTGCTGAAATACAGAGTCTGGTGCTCCGGTGCGAAGCAACGAATGAATACATAAAGATATTATTCGGTGCACAGCCGCGAGGAGCGGCAAAGCGAAGAAAAAGGGAGACTGAAAAAAGAGAAATTATAATGCCCGTCGTAGCCTGATAGGGCTGCTTAGGAAGCAGCAAACAAAAAATAAATAAAAAGGAATCGTTGTGCCAAGAGTGGTGTGGATTAAAGGACACTCACATCCAGGAAGCAAGAAAGAGCGTAGCAGTGTGAAGCTATATGCATGTCAATGGGATGATGCTAATTGGGGATGCACCGTTAGGCCCCTATGGGATCAGGCATCATAGTCACTGGTCCATACCGGAATGATGGAATTAGCCATGGAGTAACTGTAAACCTAGTTGGCCCTTGAGGTATCTATTTTATTCATAAATAAAAGTTGGCGGTTTAGTGAAAATTAGGAAAGAAGCATCCAGGTCAATCAATCTTGAACGGTAGCAGAGCATTTCGGATGTATCATCATTGGAGCCCGAAGGGAGTCACGTTCGCGCGTTGAAATCTACGTATGTATGTGTGTGTACACGAGGTTCTGTGGTTGTTGGATTAATCATAAAGGGTGTGGATGTTGAGAGCAAAGAGACAGAAGAAAGCGAGCGCGCGGTGCGGAATATATTGTTGGAGGGTTCTGTCTCACGTGGATCTCCAAAGCCCTTACGCTGAAGCAGAGGAGGGCACGGAACGCAACGTGTATTCTCTTGTTGTTTCGTCGATCTCTTGCGGCTACCTGTTCCCCGAGGTTGGCCGGATTTTCATAGATAATGTATGAACGCCCGGAGGCTCATGTGTAGTCAACGAGGCGTGTGTAATTCCCGTCGTCGTCTTTAGGCCCATCAGCCTTAGACGCGAACAGGAAGCAAAATGCTAAACGTCACGTCTCATGTGTGAACGTGAGTCTAGATGCTAAAAGAGTCTGTCAAAATTGGTGGCGCTTAAAACGATGGAGGACGTGTGGATCAATAGCTGCTTATCGAGAAATGAAGCAGTCTTGATCGGTGCAAATGGATGGATCCGTTTGTCAAGGGCTGATTGGCCGTCCGTGGACACCCGTTACCTGCTGCTGCGGAAAACGAAGGACCATCATCCAGGGTTGAACCGGCGAGCAAAGGGTTACATTTAGCACCAAAGGGAATGCAGCTTATCAAAGATATTCACAATCTTCCGGTTCCTTGGGCAAAGGATTTTTACATATGATGGGATTGAGACTGGCCGTGCACGGGTTGGCTGTGTATTTCAATAGAAGGCTACGAGCATATGACAGAAAACGGTAAGGGCAGCAGGTGGGTGGGAACTTGGTTCATTGTGGGTTGTGCTGGCGTGCGATACGCTTGAGAAAAGCTCTAGGGTCATTCAAGCAATGGCTCGACTCATCTATACCTGTAGGTGTGTCGTAACGCCGCTATAGGATAAGGGTTAATTTATCGGTGATGTGCAAAGTCGCCCTCGCCTCCACCTTCGAGTGGAGCCATGTTGGATCCCCCGTAGCTGTGCGGTGTAAGTTGGCGGTAAGGGGGGGAGGGGGCTTGGCAATGTCTGTCGGGGTTTATCCCTTGCTTGACTCTCACCCTATGCAGTTATATCGTTGGTGGTGGAGGCTACTTCATTCTCGCTTATTTTCCAGTGCGGTTACGTGTAGCCCCACGCCATACAATTGCACCTCCGGTATTTTCATCCCTCGTACTCCGATACAAGCTCATTGCAGACCGCGGAAAACAGGAGGGAGCAAGAATGCCACCCTCCGAATCCCCTCCCTCTTCAGAGGTATACACATTTTTTCTCGCTTTCCGATATAAATGCTGTGCTTCCCGTTCGCTAGCATTGTAGGGGCTTTCCCGAGTTGAAAGTCCCGATGGGCTAGTTGCGATTGAATGAAGGTCCGTTTGCGTTGGCTCATCTCCGAAAGAAGGCCAATCGTCGTCGCATCGAAGTCGTCGCATCGTTCGAAGAAATCTTTAGAGAGACGCGGTAGCCGCGCGATGATTGACACGCGAGGAATCGGTATGATGAGGATTGGCTGTTGGCACGCATGCAATATGTTTTCCTCGCAAGATCGGAATCATTGATTGGCACTGTCCAATGACCCATCAAATAGCCAATCGCTGTGCGATCGCTGGGTGGGATAAAAAATGAAAGAAATAATAAAAACAAGCGCACGCAGACAGAGAGAAAAAAGAGGGCGCGAAAGAATCGTGTCTCGTCGTGGCTCGGCTCCTTGCCTGCTTTTGCACTCTTGTGCGATGTTGAAAAGTGTTGCGCAGGCTGCACTGCGCAACTCGAGTTGGCAATCGCACCCCTTCTTTTTCCTTAGGAACTACCACCATTGCCTCTTCGGTGAGAGCTGGTATACGATCGTGAAGCAAAGAGGAGAGGCAAAAGCGAGACGAAAAGAGAGAAAGAGAAAAAGAGAGATTTGCTCCATCCCCTACATATACGAACTTGGCCTCTCACACCCCCCTTCGTCAGCCGCAGCCAGCGTACACGCTCACATACGAGTATAAACTTGTTGTATATATACGTATATAGATGCTTGATGCTGCTCCGAGAGGGTTGAAGCCACCCTGCATGCTGTACCGCTTGCACCCTCTCCACCCCTTAAAACTCTTATTATTTCCATTTTTCCAATTCTAGCACACGACGCTCGTGTGCGGGAGACCGAGAGAGCGGGACAGAGAGAAATGGTACTCCAGGGGGAGGGTGGCAGAGAGAAAAAGAGAAAATGAATGCCGAGTTCCACCCTTACTCGCTTGCATCCCTACTGGCGCGCACCTTCTACCCAAATATCTATATTTATCTGTTTCTTCGCGGCGTCGGTGGTAGCGGAGCGTCCTTTTCTCTCTCTTTCTCTTTCCTTCGATCTATTCTTATCCCTCTCGCCTTCTTTCCGCACAGTTTTCGCTCTTTCGGTTATTTGGCTCTCTCTCTCTCTCTCTCTCTCTCTCTCTCTCTCTCTCTCTCTCTCTCTCTCTTTCTCGCGCTCACTCTCGTCTCTCCCAAGTCACATTTTTTTCTTCTTGGCCGCTTTTTTCTTCCGCGTCTTTTTTCTTCAACTCGCCCTCTCCCCTGCGAGGCCGTTCGTCCGGACTCTCCAACGAGACGTCTTCTCGCTTCTTTCTCCAGCTTCGATCTATTCTTCTCGCGCTCCGTCCGACCAACTTTTCTTTTTTTTTCGTCTCCTTCTTTCTCTTCCTCTTCTTCTTCTTCTTCTTCTCCTATCTAGGCAATGAAAAGTAAAAAAGAATGCACGTAGGAAGAAGAAGAAGAAGAAGAAGAAGAAGAAGAAGGAGACGAAGAAGACGACGACGACGACGACGACGACGGCGGCGAAGCGTGCGCGCCTTTCCTTGGCAGCCGCGCGCCCCCGTTCTTCCTTAAAGAGAGCGAGAGAAAGAATGTGAACCGCACCAAGACGGAAGAGAGACGCGAGAGTGCAAGAGAGACGGAGAACGCACCGCCGGCTTCCGCTTCCTTATGCTCTGCCGCGGACTGCATCAACCAGTCGCGCGGTTCGCCCCCGGTCGCGCTCATATAAGAAACAGCGATTCAACAACCACACTCAATAATAATCTTTTGTTTGTGTACCGTTAAAACGTCATTAACGCGTGTAAAAACAACTTGTTTTTTTTTTCTCCATCGCCAGAGTCGTAAACGTGGACCGAGATTGATTGAAAAAAAGAAAACAAATTTCCTCAAGATTTCTAATAAACAAAAAAGCCTTAGAAACCGTTTGCAAAGCACGTGATAAACTTGTCAAAGTTTTTCGTGCTCTCAGGCTGGCTCGGCGGTTCGAACGAAAAATTGAAAAAGTCTCTGAACTAAGAGAGGCTTCGGATGTCATACGAAAAAAGCCTTAGCTCGAGAGGAGGATGAAAAAGAGATTGCGGCAAGCATGAGCCTGTAATTAGCATCTGCGATGAAGAGCGTAGACGAAAGTTTAATTATTTGGCGGATACGGGAAGCGTTGATCGAGGAATCGATGAGATATTACGATTGGACGGATCGGTCGAATCGTGACAAGATTAGCGGCAAAAATCGGAATGGTCGTGACGAGAGAACGAGGTGAACAAGGTTGACGCGTGACGATTAGACGAAAATAGCTTTTTCAGAGGTTTCCTCGGGAGGAGAAAAAAGTGGCTCGAGATGAAAGAATCGCGGGGCAAGGAATCGATAGGTTCGACGAGAGTGAACTCGCAAGCGACGTCCACGTCGTCGTCGTCGTCGTCGTCGTCGTCGTCCTGTCCTCCCGAAGATCCTGAACATGTGGTGGAGCGTTGAGAGCATTTCTCGCGTTTGTTTCCAAAACAACAAACAGAATGGCGTCGAAAGTGTGGCGAGCAAAGGGGGCGGGACGATAACAAAAACAAAATAACAACAAAAAACGCGCAACAAAAACAAAAAATGATAAACCAAAGTTCCTATTTTTCACGAGTAGAAAAAAAAACTAGTCTTAATAAAAGTGAAAGCGAAATTAAAAAAAAATTAAAAAACCAAGAAAAAGCAAAAATAAAAGACCGAAAGTTCCTGATGGCGAAGGGAGAAAACTGTTGAAGAAACGTGCGGAGATGCGAGAAGCTCCGTATGGAAAAACCGCCTCGTGGTCAGATACCGCGTGTTAATTAGCCAGCCAATTAGAAGGCAGCCCGGCGTAATGAGGTGCGCGCGCAAAGTTCCTAAAGCAAACTTACCGACGATTGTTTATCGACAAAGTATATAAAAACGATAAAAACGACGTACGACAGTAAGAAGAGTTCAATATATCGAGAGATCGATTTTACAAAAAAAGAAGAAAAAAAAAAACAAATCGCAACAAAAACGATCAATAAATTCGAATAGCTCACTCAAAGTAATAAATAATTGTTAATGGGGGAAGCGGATGAGAGGAAGAAGAGAACCTGTCCAATAATGCAAAATAACTACTAGTCTCCTAACAATCATATAGCAATATAGCATATACGAGAATTCATAACGCACGACAGATGAATAATAAATTTTTAATAATATTGATTATTAAAACAGTACTAAATGAATATAAAGAAAAAATAATAACCCCGTGAGTGTACGCGTGAAAGATACCAAAGAGTATCATTGACTATTTGTTCGGTCGAGTGAATTTTTCACGATAAAGAGATTTTTAAATAAAACTTGATATTTATAAAGACGGAATATGTGAATGGACATTTGGCCATTAAACAAAAAACGGATAAATAAATCGATATATATTAATATACACATAAATCCATATATAAATGTACGACGTACGATACACTGGCGTTTCGATCCAAGTGCATTGCATATTTTATTTATTTTACATATAATATATATATTCATACATATAGATATATATATATATATATATTTACCTCGCTGAAAGTCGTGCTCGAATGGGAATAGAGGAAAAATAAAGAGATAGAAAATATTGGAGAAAGAAAAATAAGACAAATATTTATAAATAATGTCCACAGTGAGTGTAGTTTCCAACTCGTCGGTCGAGGTGGACAGTGAATCCTCGAACGACGCCTCCTCGAGCAAAGAGGACGGTGTACCTTCCGGTGGTGGTGGTGGTGTTGGTGATCGCGATCAAAAATTTGTCCTGCAGAACGATTTGTATAAAAGCCTTTGGGCGAGTGCTGTGCTGGGCAAAACAGTGCTCAATAGAAATCTTAATTTCAAAGAAAACTTGGCCAATTTGAAAGACAACTTGAATGCTCTCGATGCCCTTAAGGATCTTAAGGATTTGAAGGGTCTGACGGTGAGCAGTGTGCCGGCTTTTCCAAGAAATTTGGCACTCCATCGCGATGACATTGACGAGGTAGTGTCAATAAGTAATCTTGATACTTTTTTCTCTGATACCAGTAGAGCCTTAAGGACAGCTTTCTCACTAGGACCACGTGACCTCTGTCCTTGGCACTCGATAGATTATCATCTTGGCTCACGATCCAGGCTACTTTTGCTTCTTATACCTGCTGTGCCAACAGATAGCAGGCAAAGCAAACACTAGTTGACTCTCATTCTCGCCAAACCCTCGATCAACGCTAAACAGACTTTAGAGAATAAAAATTTTGATTAAGCAGCCTTGATGGTCATACCTCCAGATTCCCACTCACTTTGAAAGGCGATAGATAGTTGAAAAATCGTAAAAAAAAAATACTACAACGTATTTTCAAACCTTGAGTAACGACCATGACGATTGTATGTAATTCGTGCAATTTATAATATTAAAAAATGTCGAAAAAAAAAATTCTGCAAATATGACTTTTTTTTGACAAAAAATGATGCAGAAATTGTAAATTCCAATTTAAAAAAAAAATCGTTTTACAAGTCTTAAATAGCATGCTTTCAGGCGGGACTGTTTGAATTAGCGATCGTTCCAAGAAGTATGGGTTTTACGCCGTCCGCTTCCTACGGCTTCCAAAACTGAACTAACGGGCCCTTTGAAATAATAACGACGAGGCTCCCTACTAGAAGGTTCAAACTACCGATAGAGGGTGCACAAGTCCCATTTTTTCAAAATTTCTCTTGCGTATCGTCGGTCGAAAGCGGCTGGGGTAAAATTAACCCCATGTGGCCGTTAATGGTTAATCGATAAATATCGAGGCGTTAGTAATTAGCGATTTTCCGAATAAATAATTGAGTAAAATTCTTTATTTATTTATATTTTTTATCGTAAGGTTTCTTTCGGGAGAATGAAACAAGTTTATGTGCTCGCGGAGCTTGACTAATAGCTGCAGCTAATTTCGGTAGGATTCGGTAGGACACAGCGAGGTTAATTATTGCCTCTCTATGTTCTGGATGCTCCCCCGTCACGATAATTGGAGAGCATTGACTCACGAGGATAATTAACGTATGTCTCATCCCCATGCCGAGAGGCTCGAGGCGGGAAGTCGTCGCGCGAGGGTTGTACGAACATGTAGAGATCTCTCTCTCTCGGAGGACTTTGAGCATAGTCGAAAGACCTTAACGACCGTTCCCACGATGCCCTTACGACGAGAGAGCCAGTGGAAATTTACTTGGCAATTAAATCGTTAAATGCGAACAATTAACTTTGACGCAATCAGTCAACGAGTCTCTTGCGAAAAAGTTATCGCAACACACACACGCGCACTAATGAATTATTTTTTTTGTAAAAAAAAAAAAAATCTAACTCGATTTATTGGCTCGAAATGGATTTTGAAATTTGTGAATTTTCTCGTGTAGAAAAAATGGGCTTTTTCGACAGACAAAACAATTAATCCAGTATCCTGGCAACGTGTACTTTCAGAAAGCTTCCTTCGCGTGGTCCGAAGGAGGCGAAGAAGGTGGAGGAGGTGGAGGAGGAGGAGGAGGAGGAGGAGGAGGAGGTGGGGGTGGAGGAGGTGGCGGTCCGGGTACAGGTGGTACCGGAAACAATGGCGGTGGTGGAACAGCGGCGAGCGGGGGAGGTGGTCTTGCCCATTGGGTCAGTGTTATGGCCGAGCACATTCACAACCCTCACACGGCAGGGGGTGTTGGTAATGTTCATCATCAGCAACAATCACCGCCGCAGCCGCCGTATCCTTGGAACAATGGCTTATCGAGTGACGTAAGTAAACTCATCAATTATTTTTTCATAAAAAATCGAGCAATTTCGAAAATCCCATGGAATTGGACTCGTTGGACGGTTGAGAGGTTGTAAGATGTCGAAAAAAAAGAGAGAAACGACGATTCGCTTGATCGGAAGAAAAAAATCATTAGAAAAAACGTTTGAAATGCGATTCGGGTGAAAAAAAATGTAAAAAACGGTTCCGTCAGGCTTAAAAAAGTGATTAGAATAAAACGTTTCTCCGGTGCGGCGGTAGAGGAATGGAAGATGAGAGAGTTCTTCCGTTGGCCCGTTAGAACAAGGGATGATGAAGGAACAAAAAGGGGAAGCAAAGAAAAAAAAAAAGGAAACTAGGAAAGAAACGGGTTGTCCGTTGTTTTGATTTTGTGTTGTTTTTTTTTTTTTCTTCCTCTTCTTTATCTTCTTCTTCTTGATCTTGTTGGTGCTGGGGTGAGTTTTTACAACTTTCCACCCCGTGGGCTCCGTCGTGCGGAACCTGCATAATTTGGGCTTAGGGCTTCGCGCGGGATTACCGCGCGCGCGAATGCGAGAGGGAGAGAGAGAGAGACCGAGAGTCTGCACTGGGTGACGGTCTCGCTCGTCGTCGATGTTCGGAGAGCCCAGTTAAAAAAAAAAAGGGACACAGGGCGCGAAAGGGTTGCTTTGCATAGCGGCACGGCGATAGAGACAAAAAAAAGAGGCGCCCAAGAACGGACAAACAAACGGAAACGCGAGAGAGCCGGGCAAAGAACCGAATGAAAAAAAAAAAACGCCGAAAAATTCAACGGCGTACGCACGTCGTACGTATGGGGCGAGATGGGGTAAAAAAGAATGACGAAAAAAACGGGAGATCGAAGGTAAAAAAAAAAAAAAAAAAAAAAACGTTTGTACGGAGATGAGGTTGCTCATTTGAATAGATACACGCTCACACGGATTTTCCATTCGTTTCTATTGCCACATCGTGTCTCTCGCGCTCTCTCCTTTCATTCGTTTTCTCATTGGTACGAATATTTACGAGATAATGTCGTGTAAAATACGTTTCGATATACAAGTCGGATTTTCCGAAGAATCTATTGTAAGCCCCTGGCTCGCAGCTTGCCCAGCAGCATCACGAACGTACGTTTCCTTTCGATTGTCAAACTGACGTTTTTTTTTGCTTTTATCATATTTGAATATTCCCACTCGACCAATTTTTTTCAAACCTTTTTTTTTCGACCATTTCACCCTTTGGAGCCTCAGATTTTTTTCCCTTTGGTTCCGGTCCGCTGTACCGTTGTTTTTTTTTTTCGTCTTCTTCTCATTCGGAGTCTGTCTTTTAATTTCAATCGTCGAATTGCTGCCTCGTAATTTATGTACAAAGGCAGATGTATACATTACTAAATATACACAGCCTGACAGAATCGTGTGAGAGTAAGCGCGAGGAGCAGGAGGATATAGTTGGATCGAGAGAAAAAAAAGAAAAAAAAAGTTAGTCACGCGGATGCCTGCTGGTAGGACGAACCAGTTCGAATCGGTGCCAAATTGTTGATAACTGGTCCAGAGGGAAATAAAAAGGACTCGTTGCGCGCGGTGATACGTTTGTTTTTTCAGCGGAGAAATTAGAAGCGAGAAAGTTGAATATCATTTGTTTCATATCTCTCTTTGGCGATGCTCGAGGAGATCCCGTTGAGAAAGAAAAAAAAAAAAAGAAAAAAGGCGCTGAGGAAAGGGCGGGAAATTTGAATTTCAATGGAAAAGACTCTCGAGATACTTGAAAGAGGAATATTGCGTGGCGTGTCCTCTCAAGAGCGCCAAGACAATGTCACATTATGTATAGAAGGATATATCGCGCTGTTGGGTCCGGAGTGTCTCTGTCTCCCAGCCGCAGGCAAGCGTCAAAAACAAGGCGAGTACGACAATAAAAAATGATTTAAATAATCCGCGGTATATGCAAATGTCAATACATACCGTGAGATTCTCACGCGTTTCGTGTGCTCATCTCTATCTCCCCCTCTCTCGCCGTCTCCGGCCCCTCGTCGCTTTTTCTCTCGAGCATCTACACGAGGTCGCAGAAACAACTCTCTCTCACTCTCTCTTTTGCTCTCTGTCGCATTACGAGCATTAGCTCAAGTCTAAAGAGAATACTGGCTAAAGAGCACCGAGATGTGCGGGCTTATTGTAGACTCGCAATGAGGGACGCGTAAGAGATTTCTTCTTAACTACTGCTGTGCGTTTAACCCTAGTGCTGGCTTCAGCGAGCACCTGAGAGAGTCGAGAGAGAGAGAGAGAGAGAGAGAGAGAGAGAGGAAAAGACAATCGACCAATCTACATTTGTCTTTATGGAAAGAACCAACAGTCTCCCCGGACGATTCTCGCCCTTTCAAGGGCTTGATGGAAATTTCTCCCCTTACTGTGTGCATTTTAAATAGGCACTGTTCGCCTAGTAGCGAGGAGCCCGTACTCGTTCGGCGGGGAAGCAGGTACAAAGATTTATGAGCGGTGGTCCATTTATTTTGACAAATGTTCAAATATTCCAATGACTCGCTTGTTTTTCTCACTGATTTTATTTCACTTTTGAAACCCACTGTGCGCCGACATTTCATTGACACACTGGGTCTGTCAGACCCGGAGGAATAATTAAGTTTCAAATACAAGCCATCGTCCGAGAGAATACGTTTTTTCGAAAATTTCCGGGTCAAATAGACCCAGTGTGTGTAAACGGAGGATTACACGTTGAAATATGTTATAAAAATTGTTTTTCTTAGGCTGCATCTTTGTAGGAAATGAAATGAGGTGCAAACACGCAATGTTTTATGTCAGAGCGCAACTGATCGTTGTTGCATCAAGGTTCGTAATTAATTAGCATAATTATATGCTCGTAGCTTCCGGCAGCTTATGGGCTAGATTTAAATATGATGCTGGAGATATAATAAAAATAGCGTAAGATGGTCGATGTATCGAGGTGTTTTTACTAGGGCAGGAGTAAGCAGGGCAAACGCGAATGGTGAAGTATTGAAAATTAGACGATGAAAACCTCTGTATCCTCGTAAACATTATAAAAAGGTTGTAATCTCGTACCTCTTTTGTCGAGTCTGAAAATCTCTCGGCGTCTCGTTCCCTTTGTCGCGTCTCGCTCTCGCTGACTGGGTTACCAAAGTTCTGGTTGTGCCCTGCGGAGGATACGAGTAGTTTGCCCAGCGGGTGGTCAACCCCTTTCTCGGCTTTTTTACGCATCCCGGAACATAATCCCTTAAAACGCTTATAGGCATTGCTGCGCCGTGTGGAATAAATTTTTGCACGCGAAAGCATCTCTGTGAGGAGGCCCTTTTTTTTTGTTTGAAATTGCCCATGATCGTATAATAAACGCGATGGACCAAAATCCTAAACTCTTTCCTCCGAGTACACGCAGGCATACTTGGATGCGAGATGAGCGGCCGCTCCTCGCAATGAGAAAAAGGCCTCGATCACCCTGCCAAGTACATTTTCACTCTGCGAAGTTGCCGCCCTTCTGATTCGCGATCCTTGTTGATATTTATATGATGCAGGATCGAGTGCAAAGATATATATGCATATATGTATTTTGCGCACATCGGCAAAGCCCCGGAGGCGAATCTCTTGGCAGCAACAGTGTGAGAGAGTTCTTAGGCCCAGAAGAACTGCTGTAACCTTCGAAAGATTATGCAAAAGAGTTACTACTCCTTTACTCGGTTGGAATCTCCCCTCCAGAGGCAAGCACGATGGACCCTCGTAGAGGACTGGTCCACCAAAGAGAATCATTCTACGCTTGTTGGCAGCGACCCCTTCCACGCGGGGCTCTCACCAACTGTAAATTAAAATAATGGCCCCTGGACGTGCCGGTGTTGCGCGTTTCTCTCTGCAAGGGTTGCTCGCTCTCGCTCTTTCCACGCGCGACCCTTCGATTTTTTTCTCGACGATCAATTTTTTTTCGCGCCTTCCGCGTCACACGATGCAAATCGTCCAACGGCATTTTTGTCTTCTCCCTGTCGCGCGAGAGACAACTCAAAAAAATTGACAAAAAATTGCAGCATTGTGTGGCTAAAAATGAAAGAAAAAACACCGACGGGTTCTTTGGCCCGACTGTGCGCTACATTCTCATACATTCGTCTCCCGGAACGAAAGGGTTGTAGGTTTTAATTCTGTCCATGTGTATGTGTGTCGACACGTTCGAGCCAACTTGCGGAATGGCTAATGAATTTACAGCGAGCACAAGTTTATAAAAAAAAAATTATAAAAAAAAAAGTCTAACGTATTTTCGCCTGGAACAATAGCGAGCCACGAAAAATCGACGCGTCACTCTTAGATCCACTCTGTTCTCAATTTTCTCATTCGCCAATGACAGAAGTTAAAATTCCCCGCGAGGCTTCCATGCCCCTGACAGCAGCTGTCTCCTGTCAACCACCAGATATCAAACGTTTTTTTTATCTTCGCCAAAAGATTTCTTCGTCACAGAAACAATTCATCGGGGCGACGACGGATTCAAGGATATTTGCGAGGACGAAGGAATTATAAAATATTGACACAATCCTTTATTTCCTCTCGCCACATTTCATTACCTCGTGTTTCAATTTTTTATGATGTACGAAATAACGTCCCGAATATAGCAGAGACGGTAGTTGGTCCATCGGAGAATCTATTAACTTGCCACCAACTCCAATTTTTATGAAGGGAAAAAAAAAACTTGGAATGCACTGAAAATTAAATTTTGTCAAAAAACGTCGATATTTTTTGACAATATTGTTCATTTCTAACGGAACTGTCAGCAAAATTTACTACATTGGAATGACAAAAATTTTCTTTTCGAAGGGACTTTCTAGAATATTTCTTGCTGCAATGACAAAATTTTTGTGATTTTTGAAAAAAAAAAATGTTTAATCGTACGCATCCAACAAAATTTTCTCTCCAGTGTGAAACTTTCGACCTCCCGCAGTGATGATTTTTTTCCTCGTCAAGTTTTTCCAATCATTGCCGATGGTTGACGCGAAAAAAGAGAGAAAAAAAAAGGTAAGCTCGGGGAAGATGGATTTTGGTGGCAGAGTTAACGAGCGAAGAGGTCTAAAGGTTTGGGTGTTTGGATGTGTCATAACATTTGGACCCGATGAAAGTTATTGGGCTCCCTTTTTTTCGTGAATTTCGAGGCAAGCGTGGTGCTCGTATCTCTCGAGACTTTTGTCCTTTTGCCACACACTGGTGAGCCCCGCCGCCATGCACGAGGATCGAGGGTTTACCGATTTCGCAACCCTTTCTCGACACTCTCGAGCACACGCACTACTGGCACACTAAGCGGGACGCCGCAGCGGCGCAATGTAGGGCTCGATCCTCAAACGCAAATACACACTTGTATACTTGGAATTGTTCGTGTTGGAGAACGCACTCGAGTGGAAGAAAATTTTATCGCTTTCCCTTCGCCTTCATCCGAGAACAAACTTCAATAATTCTTTTCTCCTTGCCACAGATAGACTCCGCGAGTCGAAACGATTCACGATTTACATCGTGACACGTTTTTCTTTATTAAGAACGTTGTATGGCGACGGTCGAATCGAAATTTTTCTTTTCAATTTTTCTTACATACCAAATGGTTTGCGAGCGCAAGTTCATTGAAAAAAGTTGTTGATTGTTATATAATAAACAAAATTCCAAAAAAATGTTACGACCGATTTTTTTGAAAAACTGAATAAAGCTTTTTCGATGTTACACAAACGTGTATGCAAAGTTTTAAGAGGCTTCACCATTTAGAAATGGAAATATTTAATGTTGAAAATTGCAAAACACAAGAGCTCTTATGAGAAACTACTGAAAATTGTGCCAGCCATTAGACGTCACCATTCTCTTTGTGTGATGCAAATTTAAAGGAATTCTATGGATAGAAAATTTTGCCAACAACGTTCTTAATTTGTTGTCGTAAAAAAAAACGAGAAAATGTTTCGTATCGGTCGAGACCAAATCGAGAATCGGGGAGCAAAAAAAATGACAGTTTTTTTTTTCGATTTTTCTTTTTTCGTCGAATTATGTACTCGTCGGTGGTTGGATGACTATAAGAAAATTGAGGCTGCTGTGAGAATACACTAAAACCATCAGTGCGGTGCAGTTGAGGGGTAAGCAGGGAACTCGTACACGGTGTTGTGTTGTTTTTTTTTTTTCTTTCTCGAGTCTGGTGGCAGGGTGCGCGATGACGATGCTTTCTTTTGGGCGGTGGTGATGAGGATGATGGGGTGGGTATGCAGATCGTCGTAAAAATAGAGTATAAAGGGCCCATAGTCTCACGCTATTGTCGTTGTTCAGGTAAGATAAAGGTGCGCGTACCTTATGGATGTACATAAGCGCGCGGGCAACCCTTTTGCGCCATGAGCAGTACGCACGAGAGAGAGAAAGAGAGAGAATGAGATTATAACTCGCCCTCGGGTGGCTTTCGTGTCTTGTGGACCGCGGTTCGTCGAGAACAGTGCCCCATAGGACATTTGCCAAAGGAAAAAAAGGCCCTCTTGTTCACCCCAGCAGACCCAGTGATGTCTCTTTAATTTTTATTAATGACGACGAATTTGAATTTTTGAATCAGTGATATGGGAACGTAAAATCTTGACTGCTTTCTCTTCGTCTCTATAGCCATTTTTTTTTTTTTTTTCGTCGCACGATGAGAAAAAAATAATATCGTCACCGAGGAGCAGTACGCAGCAGCGGTAGATAATCAAGGTGTGGAAAAAAAAAAACGTGCCTGATACCATCCTCCATCGGCTTAGATGAAAATGCGAAAAAAAGAAACTCGCATCAGCATTTTTTCTCTCGCCTTATTCTTGTTCACTCCATCGATCATAATTATTCGCTTGACGGAACGTCACGAAAGTGTGAAGTTGCTTATAACCTGTGACCCACTCGCGGAAACACTATTTTTCGACACTAACTCGCACGCTCGTTGAAAAATTGTATCACAATTCCTAAAATTAACGAGTTTTCACTTTTTCCATGAAAATCGTTCATGCTTCGCTGTGTTTACATAATTTCTTCCTAGGCTTCTAATTTTTGCTTCCTCATAGCATTCGAGTTTGATCTACAGGGCCCCCGTTTTGCACGGATGTTAATCTATACGAGCTCTTAATTCTCTGAGAATTTTTTTCCAATTGCTAGAAAAATACGAATTCTATGGCATTTTGAAATTTTCAAAAAAAGGGTGTCGACGCTCTAACTTGCGCAAATTTCAAGATTTTCTACTAATTTTTTTTTTTTTTATCAATAGAGTATCATAATAGGAAGGTTGGTATTGAATTTGGGAAATATCGATCGAACGGTTTAAAATTTATGATTTTTCGAATTTTACGAAAATTTGAGTTTTTTGAAAAATCGTCCAACCACTTTTATTTTTGCAAATTTTCTAAGATATTATGTCCGTACTTCCTCAATACTTTCTAGAAAAGTTATCGAAATTGTATAATTAAAATGCAAATACAAATGGAAATTTGAATTTGATTTGTTATTTAATTGCGAAATAATTGTTAATCGACGAGTGACTGGGAGTAATAAACGCGACGATTACGAAATTGGAGTTTCGTGAGAGTGAGGTATTGGTGTGTAAAAGGGCTGTTGAAACAGTAACGGCAGTGTTTTCTCGGCGGAGATAACTCGCTCGGAGTTTGAGGGCCACGTGTTCCCCACACGCTGGTGTGACGAGAAGCAGAGCGCGGCGATAGATCGCGCGATGTAAAACGCTTTTTACAACATGTGTGCCATAATAATGGCGAGAGAGAGAGAGAGAGAGAGAGAGAGAGAGAGAGAGAGAGCGAAAGGTTTCTATGACAGGCTCATATGGTCGTGATCGAAATATCAAAAGCGACATAAACCCACAGAGCTCTATATACTTTGCTGCTGGTGTGTATATAAATATAGATAAATAAAAGTTGAAGGGCTGGATGGCGTTTCAACTATGCCGAGAGAGTAGATGCTCGAAAGGGCCGGAATCAGGGCAGATTGTCGAGCGGCGCGACGTCGATCTCGAGGGAAAGAACGTGCAGTTCTCTCCGCGTTCGTACCGAGAGCTCGTAAAATTTTTCATGGCGCCTCTGGCCCGCCGGGGCGCTATTCCATCAAGGCCAAGGGCGAGTAGCCCTTGAATGAAAAAAGCGTTAAAAAAGGTGTAGGAGGGGACGAGGTGGAGTAAAAAGAAGGGCCGGGAAGAGCTGGTGATTTTTTTTTTTTTTTTTTTATATCGAGAAAGTCAGTGAACTTGTCTGCTCGCCATAACGAAAATC
Organism: Hyposoter dolosus; assembly: GCA_963921915.1. NCBI lineage: Eukaryota > Metazoa > Arthropoda > Insecta > Hymenoptera > Ichneumonidae > Hyposoter > Hyposoter dolosus. Next base: position 17,736,032 of record OY998132.1, on the reverse strand, counting down.
CAAACCTATGTGTGTGTGTGTGTGCGGCGATACGGTTTTTCCCCCTCAACTCTTTTGGTTCGATGGATATTTAACGTCCGCGGGCTTGGTACACTGAATGCTTTCGTTTTTTTTTTTTTTTTCTTTTTTTTTTTCATGATCGGGGTCGAGCCACAAGGACGTTAAACTTGTGGCAAATTATCGGGCCGTTTAACCAGGCGTGATCGATCTCTTGTTCCGAATAGCACGTAACAATGATGATCGACTAATATGTATCGACGTGAGGCTTGACAAAGCCACGAGGGAGGTGAACTTGGTACTTTTATTCTTGACAGGTATACCGAAAGACACAAAACCAACGAGAGAGTCGAAAAGGGATATAGATCGGTCGGTGAGTGTGTGTCGAGCTATGTATACCTGAGGACGAACGAGGTTGCGCTTTTTTTTTGTGCCCATCTTTGACAGCCGCTATTTTTTATCTATTAATACAGATCGTATGGATTCTGCTCCATATGGGACGATTGATTCATCAAGCGAATAAAAAACGAGGGACCGGAGTAGCTCTCCGGGGTTTTTTTTTTTTTTTTTCATACGAATTATTTGCAACTTGTCATTTTTTTTGCTGTCGGAGAATATTTGAAAGTCTCTCGGTAAATGAAGGAAAAAAAAATGGTTTTTTTTTTCAAAGAAAATCTCGAAGGACTGTCCCGAGGGTTTATGTCTCGGAAAAGCGCAAAAATCGACCGCTGGATCCGTAAGGGCTTCGAGCATTTTCCTCGAGCCCTCGTAATCCCAGCGCAGGTGTCACTTTTCCGAAGCGTCTTACCAGCAGGTGTTTACACCTGTTTTACTTCTGCATCGTCTATAGTTTCGTACGAACTTCCGAAACATATCGATCGCAATCCCATTTCCATTGATTAATTAATAATTAATTGAATTTTTGCACCGTTTTTCACGAATTGGCGAATTAAATAGATGAGAAAGAAAAGAATGTTGCTTGTGCTGGAGAATTTCATCCGAAGAAGTTTCAAGAAAAGTCGTTGCCTCTTGGCCTCGCGCATTCGACGTAACCAAGTGGCCTGGTGCTCTTCAATTGAGATATATAGAGGAGCTTCGCTTGTGGGGATTCTGTGTTTGTTATAATAGCTCGCAAACAAGTCGTTATACGGCAGGCCTTCGATACGCGTTATAAGTATAAGGGAGAGGAGGAAAGGAGTGTGGAAAGGAGAAAAAGAGAGTCGAGGATTTTTATTGACTTGTAAAATGGTCTTGCAGTGAGTGAAGACTCTGAAGAGAGGATCTCGAGTGGACCATCGAGAGCGAGAACGACGTTTCTCAGCTCAATTACGCCCGAGAGCGGTGAGAGATGATGAAGCGAGCGAGAGCGAGAGAGAGAGAGAGAGAGAGAGAGAGAGGAAAGGCCTAGAGATGCGAAGAGAAGCTGCAGGGCGTCAAGCTCGAATCTTGACATTCTTAATGACCGAGTTAACGTTTTTATAGAATAGGATCATCGATGGAAGAGTTGAAAAAGTATTTCCTCGACGTCAGCGTCTTCGGGGATATTGCGGGGAAAGCCAAAGCGCGGGGGGAAGGCTCGTGGAAAAGAAAAGAGAATTGGAAAAATTTAGTGTCGAGACGCACAGCTCCGGGCATAAAACTCTCGTCTTGCGAGGGATTTCGCCAACGAAATCGCTCGTCTAGCCTTTTTGCAAGTGCATCAACCCTCTCCGGTCGCCTGCTTCGCAACTGCAACGTGAAAGATCCGCGCGCGCGGTATATATCTCGGTGGCGTTGTTCCCCGCACCTTACTCTCGTTCTATTTTTTTTTTTACCATCGCAAGCTCTCTTTTGATGCCTTCGGCGAACGAGACAGCAGCAACGCCGCCGCAGTTACCAAGTGCGCTGGTAAAACAGCCCCTTAAAACGGTTTTACTGCCCTGCACGGGACGCGCAACGACGTCTAGACGCCAGGACCGTAAAGTTTGACCTACTCACCCCCAACCTGCTCCTGCTTCTTTTACGTTTCCTCCTCCCTTTCCCCTCCCACGCTCCCGTGTGTCTCTCACCCTCGCAACCCTCTTCTTTTCCTCCGCTTCGCTTCCATCATCATCCCTTGCTTCCAACTTTACACTCGCACCTCCGTCTGCCCGCGATAGCAAAACGAAATCACAAGTCCATATTTTCTGGTTCTATCGTTTTTATGGGGACGCAACCCTAACGCCACTTCCGCCTGGCATCCCTTCCGTTTGCATGAGCCGGCAGACAACCTCCTGCCGTAAAGTTAACCGTAAATCGTACGGGCGTCTGGGAATGGATAAAGAGGCAGCAGAGGGATCGCGAGAGAAAACTAGGCCAAAGGGTTACGAGGAATAGCCAGCCCTTTTCAAAGGGATCTACACAAATATTTTCATTTCCTCCGGAGCTTCCGGAGGGTCCCCCGCTAATTGACCTCTCGCGTCACCGGATATCCAGCCTCGCTCTCGTACCAATTAGCCATGCCATCTGCGGTAACCACCCAAGTTCTTATTTCATTTCCAACGCACCTTGTTCATCCAATTTACCAAGTTGATCGTGATTCGATGCTTTAGACGATTGAAGAATATTTTCAAGGCAAGTTTCTTCGGTCTAAGACTCGGCCATCGTCTTCCCATAAATTTAAAAACAGATAGGCCATGTCCCGGAGCATGTGGTTTCACTTTCCGAGGGTTTGGGGAATGGGGAGCGAACTCTGGGTCATGCTTTCATATTTGTATGTGTGTGTCTCTCTTTCATGGTCCAAGGCGTTTTCTTTGGAGCTCGGATGTTGAGTCTAGGCGGGGTTACTGTATCTCTTTTACTTTTCGACCGCGCAACACACAACCTGACTCTGTTAGAAACACTTGACGCCATGCGAACCCCCCCGTAGACCACGTGTCGTTTTCGTATCATCTTGGCACTAAATGAGATCGCGAAAGCAATTGGTTTGAAAAGAGCGAGTTGATGTTTAAATCAGCCCTCGAGCCAACACGTTTGTTTCTCTTTTGCTCGATTAAAAGGGAATAACGTTGAATCTGGCGTCGAGACGAATATTTAAGTCAATGGAATATTTCGCTTGTACCGTCTGGATAAATCGAAATGAGATTGACGACTGTGAACGATGTAGGTGTTGCTCTTCAGAATTATCGATGCCGAGCGCAACGATCGATACTTTTCTCTCACCAAAATAAATTCACGTCAACGGTAAGCTTTTTCTTTACCTATTCGGTAACCTGAATTTTGAAAAATTCATACCTCCGTCAAAATTTAACGAAAAGGCATCAACTCGGGCTCATTCTTTTCGTTTTTTGATGCAGGATCGCGTGAGACTGGGGCAGTTTTGCTTCGAGTCAAAAAAATTAGTCGAAAATGTGGTAAAATGATCAGAAACGGGAGAACGAAGGGAGAAAAATCGAATCGCAGAGAATTCAACGTCGTGTTGAGTGAATTTGCAAAAGGCGAAAAAGCTCGAGGATTAAATAAATGTCGGCGAGTAATAAGAGAGAGAGAGAGAGAGAGAGAGAGAGAGCGTCTCGCGAGAAATAAGTATAGTCTGGGCTGCTCGTATATGCGGAGGTAAAAGCGGAAAAGCAAAGGGATGAGGTGGTCTCATCGTGTGGGGTTCGAATGCATTTTCTCGTTGAGAATAACGGTCTCGAAGGGGCTCGGAAAAGAGAGGAAGAGAGAGAGAGATGTTTGTGATACGAGATTGGAGGTATCGCTGCGGTGCTGGGAAAAGCACGAGACGGGGGGCAGACGTATAGCAGGTTTATGGGTTTCGCGAGGATGCAGGACTATCCCGTGGCGCGTCTACTGGTCGGGGCTTTGCGACTCACAAATGCACACATTCGTATACACATAGTCAAGTTGAAGCCGCTGGCGGCGGGGGGTTGTAAAAATTTTACTGCGAATTGTCTGCAGACTCGCCGCCATCTAGCTCGCGATGTTATGGCCGCGGAAAAATGGGAATTTCCATTGCTTCGCCCCGCTTCTTTCCGCGGTGTCGCCACTTTCCCGCGTATGGTGGCAAAAGCCCGCTCCAGCAAAAACCCGTCTGGGTCACAGAGGTCCAACTTTCATCAGCGGGCACACTTTTTTCTTCCACGGCAGACTCATTTGGGTCACGGATTAGATGCACTTTTATAGACAGTTCATTAGAGCCACTTTTCTCGTTTATATTGGGTCTCGTCATTTTCGAAGAAAAAAAAAACTGAAGATTTTTCAATTTTTAAGGACGTTGTATGGCGACGATCAGATCTAAATTTTTGTTTTCGCAGTTTTTCTTACATACTAAATGGTTTGTGAGTCCAAGTTTATTAAAAAAACGTTGTTACAAATTGATTAGATGAGATGAAAAATACAAAATGTATTTTTTATATAATGAGCAAAATTTCGAAAAAAATTAACGACCGATTTTTTTGAAAAACTAAATAAAGCTTCTTCGATGTTGCATAAAAGTGTTATGCAAAGTTTTAAGAGACTTCACCATTTAGGAATCGAAATATTTAGTGTTGGAAATTGCAACTTTTGGCACACGCCCTTATGAGAAACTACTGGAAATTGTGATTTTTATAAATCCTCTTAAAATTTGTGGTAAATTCTATCGATAGAAAATTTAGAATACAACGTCCTTAAAGGCTGTGTATCTTTGTCGAGAGTGGAATATGTCGAACGAGCAGATTTTCACGCTCCAACTGGGATAAGCAAGAGAAGAAACATAAATAAGTGCAGGAGAGTTATGTTTCTTGAAAATTACGGGATATCTCGATTTTATCGCGGGCGCGGGGCTTGAAAATCTCACGGAGAAGAAAAATAAAGCGATACGAATTTTGGGGGCCAACTGTTGAGTTTTATCGCCATGTCCTCTCTCTCTCTCTCTCTCTCTCTCTATCGCCCTTTCTCACCCTCGACCCGTCATCCCGCATATGTCGTCTCTTAAGTTTCACGTTTGGAATAAAGCCGAGAGAAGTCACACGCGAGATAGGCCGATGCACATGCACATGTGTATACGTCGCTGCGTCCTTTCTCCCTCGCTCTCACTCTCGCTTTCCTGCTCCGCGTTCCGATGCACCCTGCTCCGAAGCGTCAGACCTACGAGACGCGACTCTCTCGTCAACGAGCGATGACTTTTGACTCTCGCTCTCCAAGACTTTCGAATGAGAAACAAGAAGAAAAAAAATCTCCGACGATAACCCCAACGCAGTGCGAGAGAGAAAAGCAGGGACCACGAAAAATATGATACCCCGCTGCTGCTGCTGCTTTCCCTCGCGTATCTTAATGCCTTTGGAACTCCGTGAGAACCATGTGCTTTTCATCCGGCTTGATATACAATCGTAGACTTTCTTCGTTCTCCTCCCGTATGCCTCGTCGCTCCAGAATTCTCAATCTTCACGATGATTTGATTTTATTTATCGAATATTGATGAAGTTCTGATGAAAAGACACTTGGCGGTAGTTTTTGTCAAGGCAGACAGGAAATTACCTCGAGCTCGTCGTTGGAGCGTGTAACCCTTCGGCTGCAGCCTCGAGGGTGGCTTTTGGTTGGCAGCTGTTGTCAATTTGTCGAAAATGACATTTACCGAAATATTTGGAGCCACGGAGAGTCGAAACGCGGTCGAGATGTCTTGTCGTCTTTCGCGTGGTGGATCGTTCGACGGTCATTTCGAAAATATACACCCCGCCAGGATAAATGACCAGCAGCAGAGAAGGTCTCATAATTTAGTTCGTCTCCTCTGTTGTCACTTATTTCGAGAGCAACGGTTCGTTAACGCTATATACACGTCTCGTTATTTTCTAGTCATAGAGGACAGCGACGCGGACGAAGGATTGACGCGCCTTAAATTTCGGGCAGACGATTTTTCCTTTGCTAGAAGTTTTTTCATCCTTTCATCCCTCCGGTCGTGCGAGGGGAGCAGAGAGGACCACCCCTATCGATCGACGTCGTGGTATCCCTGTGGCCTCTCCCACTTTTTCTTTATTCCTGCACCTTACACACGAAGCAGAGCATACAAAGCTCTGATCCGTGCAAACTAGTCGAAGCAGGTTGAGGGTTTGAAAAAAAAAAAAAAAAAAAAAAAAAAAAAAAAATGATGCGAGTTTGAAAAACGCTGGGACTTTGGAGAGATCTTTGGTGATGGTTAATGAGGAAAATCCGAAAGTTTGACAGAATGGAAAAACGATAGAAATGTCTCGTGTTGGACAAACTGGGTCTGGGAAGTTTGAACGCGTTTCTTTTATTTTTGCGGGGTGTACATTGAGGATCCTTGGAGCTACGAATCGAAGGCAAGTTTGTGACAAAACAGTAAAGCGACACATAGGCAAAAGCTTAGGCGACTAGTGAGGCTTTATCTCGAAGGATGCGCGGCCAAGACGCGAGGACAAAGTTGTTGATCGTCTGTGGTGTGACGTCATGGTGGTGGCCCGTCGTTGGGCTAGGTCGTGAAAAGCAGCCTCTAGTGTCTCTGACGGGGCTGCTGGAAGGCGCGGAATGAGGCGATGAAGAGGAAGAGGGAGAAAGGGGCAGCTTTACGCGAAAGCGATAAAAGAACGAACGCGGTCCAAAAGAACGGGAGGAGAGGGCGGCGGGGGTTGATAAAAAACGAAGAAAAAAAGTTGGAGTGTATAGCACCCCTTTTTCTTTCCCATCATCCCGGCTCCGCACTTGTTTCGTTTTTTTTTTTCTTCTTATTTTCGCTTTCGCGCTTTCTCCGTCTCTTTCCCTCGTTCGGGCTCGTTGGTTCGTCGTTCTCTTGCTCGCACATCGACGAACTAGCTCTTCTCGCGCGCGAGCCATATATGTTCTAGCTGTTTCGTGCCGAAAAAAGCAAGGCTCGCAGAAAGGACGCCCGGCGTCGTGGCGCTCTTTGGCTGATCAATACGCCGCCGCCTCTCTCGTACGCGGACGGTCACGCATGTGCACGGGTGTACTCGCGGGGGGGGGGGGGGGGGAGACGGTGGTTCCTCTACCTCTCCTGCTTCTACATCCTCCTCCACCACCTTTACCTCTTACTCTTCCTTTCCTGCTAGGCTGCACCATTTTTTCCTTCTTTTTAACCCAGCATCGTTCCTCTCGTTCGTGCATTTTTTACGCTATTTTTTTTTACTCGACGAGCCACCCCCTGAAACACCCGACTCCTCCGCTTCGCCATCCTCGACCCACCACCACCACCACCACCGCCGCCGCACCACCGCCACGACCACCCCTTTGGACGAACCGAACCACCTCTTCATCCTCCTCGCTCTTTGCTGGTCTCTGTAGCACACTCGGATATACTCTTTTTCTCACTCCAGCCCGTTCCTTCGACGAAACCTCTATCTTGGTGGGCTCTCTGTCTATTTCTATACCCTCTTTCCAAGCCTCATCCCCGTGGCCGAGCTTCGGAGGCTGCATGAGGAATAGCTGGAGCCTGCTCCCAGCACCAGCAGTTTTCTCTTTCTTTCTTCTTTAATCGTTCTCCCTCTATTGCACATACACACACACACACACTAGACGTTTTTCTCTCCCACGCCTTTCTTCTCTTTTCCCTTTCGATCTCCCCCCGCTCGCCCCCTCCCGACTCCTTCTTTCGTTTCTTCGTTTTTCTTTTTTCTTTACCGCGCGGCTTCCACCCCGCTTCGGTCACCCTTTTCACCTCTTTCTCCTTCTTTGCTCCCTTTTTATTTCAAACCACCCTGCTCGTCGTTTCTCCTCGTTCAGCCACCCCCTTCCGCTCCCTCCGTGTGTCTATCCGCACTACGCTCTCTAGCCGATGCCGGGCATTCCATTTTTTTCCTCCTTTCTCCCTCCCTCCTTTTTTTCGTTTTTTCCTATCGGAGAGGCTGCCGATGCCGTTCAGTCTATCGTACGTAGCCCACCCACACATCTTTTGCCTGCTCACGTCGAAGCTTTGCCTCTCCCGCGCGCGCGCCCCGATATATAACGACACGAGAAAAGATGGAAACGTGTTGGATATCCGACTGCTCTGCGGAACACACACACCCCAACCATCTCCATCCTCCCGTACACGTTTTGCGGAAAAAAAACGCACACTCACACAGTAACGCGCCATCTGAAAGAAGAACACACGTATTTCTCGTTTTCTCGCACTGCTAAATTGCCCCGCGCTCCCTTTGCCGCGCGCTCGCTTCCAGCAGCAGCAGCAGCAGCAGCAGCAGCAGCAGCAGCAGCAGCAGCAGCAGCAGCAGCAGCAGCAGCAGCAGCAGCAAGGGAACTTTGCTAATTTCTTTTTTTTTTCCTTCTTCTCACTCTCCAATTCTCATTCCTCCCGCTGCATCTTTCTCTCTTTCCTCCGCGCGCGCGCTTTTATTTTTCTTTTCATGTATTACGTATTTATGTATCGCCTAGTGAGCTAAAGCTCCCGCTCCACGGGAATTCATGTTCCATACACGGAACACGATCGCGGAGAGTTTATTTCCCCCCCCCCCCGCCCTCCTCCTTCTCCTTCTACACTCCTCGAGTTGCTACCGCTGCTGCTGCTGCTGCTCGAAATAGAAAAACCCGCGCCTCGAGTACGTCCTCGGTTCAAACGAGAAATGTGTCTACGCGAGCGCTGCGATTTCCGGCATTGGCCGGAAGGCTTCACAGCCTCCCTCAATCTTCCTCTCACCAGAAAACCACCCAACCTCATGCTTTTTTTTTTTTCCTTTCCTCCTTTTTTTTATGCCTCTTCCTCTCCAATTTGAAAGCGGAAACTTGACGTTTGTATTCTCTGTCCAGGATGAACCCATTTTCCCTCTTCGATGTTGCATATTTCCCCCTCCCCGGAGACTCCATTCTTCGGCCTATATATTTTCCACTTAAATACACGAGCATCGGCTTACCATAAATGCGTTACTTCCTACCCGTATATATTTCAAGAATCTGCTCCTGCTGCTGGTGTGCCGCGCTCCAGTTCAGGGGGATGAAAATTTTCTCACAATAAGGGCAAACTCTCCCTATATACTAAAGTTCTCGCCTATATTTCCTCTCGCTTTCCGCGTCTTGTCCTCGACGCCCCCGACGTGCCGATGCCACCTGTAGCGCAGGGCCAACCGTGAGGGATTGCTTCGGCCCTTTCTATCTCATCCATCCTCTTTACTTCCTTCTCTCATTGCTCAACTCAGCCTCTTAATCGCCTGCTACCATTTACTATCAACTTGAGCTTTATCCTTATTTAAACGGTACCAGCACCCTCGTAAATCCCAAACCATTTAATATCCAAATAATACGACACACTTGCAACAACAACACAGTCGGTAGACGAAATAGACATTTTTCATTTTTCGCACGACCGAAAGAATTTATTTTTCATTTTTTAAATATTTATATTTATAGAAGAATTTATATAAATTATGTAAATTATTGAATTTGATTTCTTGGAAATGAGATTTTTAAATTGCGATAGCAAAAGGTATGGTGAATTAACATTTGGTAAAGTAACATTGATTGAGGAGCAGAGCGTGGATATTGGGCAAATATATCGACGAGGAAATGTTCGTCTGGAGTGTTTCGTCTCGAGACGTCATTGTCAATATATTAGACGATTGACATAGTCCACAAAGAAGTGAAATGTTGGTTCGTTGGGGGAGCAGGAGCACCGTGACACTCAATGACCATTGTAGAGCAGGGTTGCAGGTTCCAATTCATATGTATGTACTGTATACATGCGAGGAGAAAAGAGGGGAAAGAGATGTTAAGGGATGACCTCGTTTCCCTTCTCAGGACCCTCGTGCGAGTCCAGCCACATTTTTCTCCCTTTTTCCTCTCATTCCTTTCCCATGTATGAGGCGAAATCCTTCAACTGACGACCTCTCGAGTATCGTATCTCGAAGGTCGCACCGACACTGACGCATCAGAACTGATTTATTACCCACGAGCGATTATCTACATACGTATCTCGAGTTTTAGAAAAAAAAATGAAAAAAAGCGTTATCAACGTCCACGGTTGAGTCTCTGTCGATGCTACGAGCTAAATGGTTGGAAAAAAAAAACTGAACCAAGTGTACGAGGAAGGGATTGTTCGTTTTTATCGAAATTTTCCGATTTTTCGAGCGGGCGTCAGATTTGAGGCAAACATATTGGGGGAATCGATAAATTGACTAAGACGAGGAGAGAGAGAGAGAGAGAGAGACAGAGAGAAAGAGAAAGGCTCGTTTATCTCCATAGAAAAGGCGAGAGAGTGATGCCCAAGGTCGCAGAGGAGATACACCACCCCCGAGAGGTTGGCTCGAGAGTCATTCCAGTCTGTGTTGTGTCTAGACCACCACCACCACCACCACCACCACCTCTACCGCTGCCACCATCCCCCTGTTGCCGTCGCAAACGAACCTCATCCCTCTTCGACCCTCCCCAGTCCTCGGAGCGCCCTCTTTCCCTCTTTTTCCTCCTTTCTCTCTTCTTTCCACATGCTTCTCCACTCGCAGCCTCTTGCTCACTTTCGCAGAGCGGTTCACCAGCCCGGAGGGACTCCTCGATGTGACACTCATCCTCTGTTGGATGCTGTGTTACACTCAATAGTCTACAGCTTTCACATGCCCCATCGTGTAACGCTTGCCAATTATTCAACCCTCACGCCCCCTCCCCCTCCTCTCTTCCCATTCCTTTTTGCCCGGTACGTCTCTTCCATCATATCCCTCGCACATAATGCACCCGATCTCACCCTCTCTTTTGTCTGCTTCTCGAGCCTGAAGCGGAACACCCACCACTGTCTTTTTTACAAAATCATAATGTAATAAAAGCCACGAGTCTGCAACGACAAACGAGCTGGCAATTTTTCTCAAAAACCATTTTAATCAACTGCGTTTTAACCCTTAATAGTCACACCTCCGGATTGTGACGTAACAGTCATTGGGGGTGTTGTTATCAACCCGACTCGAAAAAAAATGTTTTTTATATTTATTATTTATTGAATTTTGAAAATCATGGCAAGTTTTCGGGTCGGTTGAATTTTTCAGAGAAAATAACAGAATTTCGTAGCATTCTTGAGTAACGATCATGATGATTGTAATTAATTCGTGCAATTTTTTAATTCAAGAAAAATTCTGCAAAAATCGTTTTGTTACAAAAAATGATGCAGAAATTATAATTTTTAATAAAAAAAAAAAATAAAAAAATCGTTTCACAAGTCTAAATATCGTCGGTCGATTTGCCGCCACGGAAAAATTCTAGAGAATATTGTTCGAAAATAAAAAACAAAAACCATTAAAACTTGTTAACAAGCTCTGCTATATTGTGTTAAGATTTCGTGTGGTATGTTTTGCTGTTGCAGCAATGCAATCCTCACGAAAAGGACACCGATTACTGGGGCACGGGGCGAGGGGCAAAGCAGGGCTACGAGGTGAGTGAAAATTTTTGGAAACGAGTGTAAAATAAATTTGTAGAAGAATGTGCGACGAGAGTGTGTTCTACTTTGTGAAACGCAGCACTTTCTGTTGCAGGCCAAGATGAACGCCGACCACGGGCAGTTGCAAAAAGGTTCGTAACCCAAATATTTTCATGGCTCGAATAAGAGGAGAAAAAAAAAAGGATAGAAAAAAAAGATGGATACAAATTCGAGGAAGCGAATTAGAAAATAAGGTTTAGCTTGTGCGGGAGTCGGTTAGAAAGGCGAGAGACGCGTGTTTGTGAATCCGCAGCAGCAGCAGCAGCAGCAGCAGCAGGTTTTGACCCCGAGAGGATTAGCTATTGCGCAATGTGACCTTGAGGGTCTCGATTCACCGGACAAAGACAAGAGACAGATACGCGGACGTAGAAACACCGGTTTGCCATTGGAGATGGTAAGAGCCGAGCCACGCAGCAGCCAGAGCGATAACTAAGAGGGAACAGGAAACGTTTTAGCGGCGCCGAAATTCTCCATTTTTTATTTTTCATTTTGTTTCTTTTTTTCCGTTTTTTTTTGCGCTCGCTCGATGGAACCTGAAATCATCACGCACACGGAGGAAGCTTTGTTCGCGTGGCGATAGCCACACGCGTATGTATAGAGAAGAGAATAGAGAGAGAGAGAAAAAAAACGGTCCAGGACCCACGAGTCAAGAAGAACGTAAACACACGCGAGCTCAAGAATCTCGGCCCCTTGCGGTAGCCAGCCTTTCCAAACCGGTTACGATTTTGCATCCGTGACGTAATATCGTCGATTAGGCCAGAGGGAGAGAGAGATCACCGGGAGAGAAAAAAAAGCCCGAGTCATTGTGTGAATACGTACGAATAATAAAAAGAGTAAAAAAAAACGCGACGACGAGGAACCAAGACGCAATCGCGATATTTATCTCTCGACCAGTAATATTCGTAAAAGGCTATAAGCAATGCCAAATTCTCAGAGACACGCACGGAAAGAATTAAAAAACGAGGAATTACCGTTATACCCAACAAAATCGTTGATGACCTTGAATTATGGAGAATATTTATTTTCATCTTATTCTCCAACGATTTTTTCCTTCAAATGTGCCAATCGTCGCTGCTCAGGTTACACCTATTTCGTAATAGCCGAAGAAAGACGCGGTGAGAGTCGTCTAGGATCTCGTAGTACAACGAACTCGTCCTCTCTCGCTCTTTCAAGTCGCGACAGTGACCTAGGTCTACCATTTGCAGAAAGAGTCATGTTACAAGTCTCGCTGACTCTTTTGCTGATTCTAAAAGGCACGAAAAGGATTGAGTAATCGTCTGGTCTGGATATACCGGCCGCGCTCGGTGTATGTTGAGCCCAGCTCGTAAAAGGTGAAGCACGTTTCCATAAACGCCTTTTCACTGCCAATGCTATGTATTCTCGCGCCACTGCCTGCTGCTGCTGCTGCGGCTGCTGCTGCTGTTTCTCGCCGCACACGTGAAATCCCCACCGCACCGGGAACGCGCGAGCCAACTATTTGCGCGACTCGCGGAGGTAACTTTTCCATTCTTCCGTAGTTAGCAAAGAGGTCGCCGAGAAATTACTTTGTCTTTGTCGATAGGGCAAACTGTACGAACGGCGTGCAAGCGAATGCACAAACTTTGACAGCATTTTCCTTTTCATCGCTCCGGAGCTCAATTCGTTCAATTAATTTCGTTTTATTGATTGATTCTTTTAATTGGACTTGAATACTTGCTTAACCCTTAATAGTCTCACCTCCGGATTGTGACGTAATAGTCATTGGGGGTGTTGTCGACTCCGCTCACTTTGGAAGGCGATAAATAGTTGAGAAATCGTGAAAAAAAAATAAAATAAAATTAATAGTAATTCGTGCAATTTTTAATATTAAAAAAATGTCGAAACAAAAAAAATCTGCAAAAATGACTTTTTTTTACAAAAAATGGTGCAGAAATCGTAATTTTCAATTAAAGAATAGAAAAATGGTTTCACACGTCTGAGAGAGCATGCTTTCAGGTGAAACTTGTTAAATTAGCGAACGATCCAAAAAGTATACCCCAGATTTTACACCGCCCGTTTCCTACGACTTCCAAAACTGAACCAAAGCGCTCTTTGAAATAATAACGACGAGGCTCTCTAGTAGAAGGTTCAAACTACCGATAGAAGGTGTCGAAAATTCCATTTTCTCAAAATTTCTATAACGATATCGTCGGTCGAAAGCGGCTGGGCAAAAATTAGTCCCGTGTGACCATTAAGGGTGAATTCCTAATTTCGATTTCTTTTGGGAATGAGAACGGGAAGCTCCTCAGTTTGTGCGTCCGATCATTCCGGATTCCTCGCTCAAAGGACACCGCCCCGCGCAGCATCTTCCAATTTCTCTTTCTCTCTCTCGCTCTTGTTCATCGTTCTCGCATTTCTATGATGATGGTCGCGCATTAAAGTCATCCACCTGTTGGTCGCGAGGAACAATAGGGACGCTCGTACATGCATGCGGGGCAACGGGGAAAAAAATGGAGAAGCTGCACGCACGAGCAAGGGGTTGTTGAAAAGTTGAAGTTGAGCGAGAAAGAGAGAAAGCAGGATGAGGCGCGCGGAAGAGCGGGAGGGGATAAGGAGGGGAAATCTGAGGAGATAGTTCCTTCAGCATGTTGGCGAAGAGAGTCCCTTTCTCTCTCATCCCTCATGTCGTCGTAGTAGCAGCAGCAGCAGCAGCAGTATTTCATGTTTTTGCGTCAACGGCAAACTTTACTGCCAATTAAAATGGTCGACGTGCTCGAGCGCCCTCTCTTCCCCATTCGCGAGCGCATCAACTTGATTATGTGAATAAAAAACCTCTCGCGCTGGCCCTCATAGATGAGGAGAAACTACGGAGGAAGAAAAAAAAAAAATTCTCACAAAAATGCGCATTTCTAATGGCGGAAAGAAATATTTGTTGGGGTTACGGGGATTCTGGCCAAGGTCACTCGATTATTCTTCGTTTTAATGAATTCCATTAAAATCCATGACACAATGGTCGTCATGGAATTATCGCGCGCACCGAGGCGAACAAAACAATTTTCAAAAATGTTGAAAAAAACGAAAAAAAAAATCATTTTCAATGATATTTCTCCGCGGTAGATTAAGCCGGAACGATTTCTAGTCTAGACGAGCTTCAGACGAAAATACGCGCGTTAAGAATGCACCGAAACGTCGCGACTTTTTTAGTCGTTTTCTTCTTTCGACAGTTTTTTTTTTTTTTTTTTATAAAAAAACAAAACCCACCGTATATTCTCGTTTTAAAATGGAGATATTCCGTGATGATGCGCTTTTTTATACACTCGAGCGATTAATCGATTAATCGACGATTAAATGGCGACTGGTGACATTTTCACGAATGTTATGCATTTGCATTATTGACTTGCGCTAGCGAGAAAGGACACCGCTAAAAGAGGAAACCGCGCGCGCTATTATCTCACCTTTTGCTCCAGCTTTGCGTCAACACTGACGGGGATGACCTTACGCGACCAAATGAGATTGAAAGGATGCCGCTTCGTCGCTCATCTCTGCAGCTCAATCGAATTACACGCGCGGGGTCATAGGTCGTACCTGTTGACCATTGTTACATCATGCATTATTTAAAAATCTCTCGGTTTATTTTTCATTTTTATAAACTTATGTCCGTAGGACAAAGAGGAACATTTATTAATTAGCTATTCACTGTTTTCATTCAGATTATTGTAATTATTATGATAATTATTCGAAAGGATTTTTAATTTTTTATTTACACTGAATTATGAGAACTGATAATTCATGTCGGTCAGTTATTCTCGAAAATCTCGTCGGCCGATTATGCAAACTCGCTGCGTCGAGAAAAGTGAATGGGGATGCAGCATCGTGGCATAAACATGACGCAATCGACTCGCGTTCCTGCATCTCGTCTCCTCCGCCTTTTTTCATCTTTCGCCACGAATTTTTTTTTTCGTCCTTTAGTTTTTTTTTTTTTTTTGTGTGGCCACGGACTTGGCAGTATACTCGAGACACGCCAAAACGTGTCTTTTAATTACTCGCGCTTTTGGTGGACGCGAGCAAGCGGCGAGCGAGACGGACGATATTCAAGATTTTTACAATCGTAGACGACTTTTTTTCCATAATTTTATTCCTCGCGGATTTAGGAACAAACAAGTTTTAAAAATGCAGGATTTTTAAAACTCGATGCACCAAGGTCGCTCTCCCGCGTTAATACCAGACGAGACTTTCGTTTTTCGACTCCCAATTGTCTGCGGGACTTTGATTATGTTTATATTTTCAATTCGTCTTTTTAAATAATTAAACAACGAGCATTTTTTTTTTTTTTTTTTTTACCTCCTCCTAATACACGATCACGATGTAATTTTGTTGAACATTGTGGAAATTACTATTCGCGAGAATGACGCGCTTGTTGAACAATTTTATAGTTCTTGCTATAATGTCAACCGGTATTACTGTGTGCCGCGCGCATAAAACGACCACCACTACTCCCGACAATGAAAATAATTATCGAGTTCCCACGGCCATCAAAGAACCGCGACGAGTTTGTTAGAGTATACCAAACGACTAAACATGCTATTTCGGGTGATCAGCTGAGCCGCAGTCTCGAAAAAAAAAAAAAAAAAAAACAATAAAATGTAACGAAACGAAAAGAAAAGAAATTTTTTTTTCTCTAAATATCAGAAAAACAATCGTTGTTGATAAATGTAAAAAATGCATTTTACCATAAAGACGATTCAATTCGACGGGGACATAAACTCTAATGGAGCACGAAATTATCTTAATCTCTTTGCTAATCGATGAAAAGCCCTTAATAGAGATTCCAACAGTTTGGAGCTGGAATTAAAAACGAATTAGCCCAAATTTCCCAAATGGCCAATCTGGGACTCGAATAAAACGAATAATTTCATGCTCATGATAATTTTTCAATTCCAACTGAATTTTTCTTTAATTATATGGGAAATGGAGTGAAAAAAAATGTAATATTCATGATTGATTCTCGTGGTATATAAATTTGTGTTAGAAACAGCGGTTATGGTGCCGGATCCGTCCATGACCAGGACAGGAAACACTATAGTGACGTCACTCCTCATTAATGTTCTCTTTCGAGCTGTGTACCACTCCGCAATACGTAAAATGCTCCATTAAGCACACGTGTCCATGTATTTGTGTGTTGTAACACAAAGAACGTGTATGATTATGTATCTCGTTTGGTTTTAACCTCGAGAGCGTATCGAGACAGCATCCATACGTACGATGACATAAAAGTTGGACTCGTAGCTCAACTTTCCATGTAGATTCGAGTAAATACCAGGTATGCATTGATATGTGGCGATCTTTATGTACAAACGTATCGATCTGTGATATTCTCATATGCAAAGTCCAAGAAAACATTTATTAAATATAATCGCTTAAATGGTTGTGCGAGGCTCAAAGACATGCGAGCAGATTGAATGCGACGTCGTCGTGTGCCAACAGCAGCGGGTGCACGGTCAAGTATCTCTCTGCTGCTGTTGGCTGCTGAGGCATTTCTTCAGACGTCCAAGGATTCGAACGAGTTGCGACGATAAAACAAAACCATATGAATGATTATCCAATGGATTATTCACAGTTTGATGAATTTTTGTTGGAGAAACGTTCGATAACGAAACGAGGGATCGTACGTAATTAAGGAGGCTTCATCGTTTATCACGTCAAAATTATTTTCCAACTTAACGACGACGTGGAATTTTGTGAACACGAAATTTGACATAATATTGAAGTTTTAGAAAAATTTCCCAACGATTTATCGACTAGACAAGAAGATATTTCATTTCAAAAAACTGATTTTTCGCACTTGGAACTGAAACGTTGGGTCTTGTGGCGCGAGAGCTACCGAGGTCCGGGGTTTTTTTTTTTTTTTGCATGATAATCCCAACTCTCGTAAACAAAAAACGAACGCATAGGGATTCCTTAAATTTCGATATATGCAAGTATTCCGGTAAGTGACGTTGTCACTTGACCTTTTTCGTCAAAACACTACCGGACTCTTGCAAAGTTTTTTTTTTTTCGAAAAAAATATTTCTTCCGTGAGCCCAAACGTTCCAAACTCGATAAAGTGAGTAATAAAAAAATCGAAATAATTATTTTTATTTTAAATCGAAATAATTATTTTATTAATTCGATCGAACGAGTTGCGGTCTTTGTAGCGATCCTTTAAACGAAATTGTCGTGGAAAATCGATATTCCCGTATAATTAATCGCAAAACGTCGGGGAATTTAACGCTGAAGATCCTGATATGATAATTATCGATTTAAAACTCATTGGAAAGATGGAAAAATGAATGAATCGCGAGAGAGAGAGAGAGAGAGGAGAAAAAAGATTGTGTACAAAACGATCTCGTGCATCGTCGTCAAAGTACAACTTATTGGACCGTCATCTCTGTCAACCGCTTACTAAAACTCTGACGCAATTGAGACACCACGAGTGTAAGCAACACATTCAAGAGGACATACTGCTGCTGGATATTTATTTATATAACACGCTTGTGTGTATATATGGCGTGCAAAGGGCAAGGATCTTAAGCAGCAGCAGCAGCAGGTTGCAAGGCCGCTACGACGCCCGTTGATCTCGCCTTGAGTATTTAACTTTCTGTAGTGTCAGCAGCCACACACGTATTTATCTCTGAATACACGGAGATATGTGTATTTGCGAAGGCAACCGGGAAAATGACGATCACGATCGATACCGCGATATCTCATTATATTTCCTCGACTCTCGGACCGGCAATCAATTAATTATCGCAACGGTATCATTATATTTGCACATGTACAGGAGCAGTCTATGTAGCGTGTACTTTCGTAACTTTTTACTCCATATTCGTCAATGAATATACGAGGAATATTTGATTGAGAACGATTTTTTTATTATTTTACGACGAGGACAAAATTGCTCGATTATTTTTTAGTCGTTTGTCATTAATTTTTGGTGTCGTTTTGTTTTTAGGAGAGGAACAATATCGAGGAGCAGGTGGAAGCAGCAGCGGCAGCCCTCCAGCGAGTTTACTCGTCGTGCCGCAACCCCTAACCGTCAAACCGTCCCACCCCTCGCATCTGAATCCTCATCTCGGAGGGCCCCATTCTCATCCACCAAGAAAATACCAGTGCAAAATGTGTCCTCAGGTATGTTTTTTTACTCGATTATAATTTTCATGAAAATTTTTATTAGAGGTCAAGAAAACTCATATGTACTATATACATTATTGGGAATCGAGAAAAATTGATAGGCGCATCGAGGAGCAATTCATTTGCCGAATTAATTAAGCGATTTATCGAGTTTCTATTTTTTCTCACGAAACGATGATAAAAGTTAATTGGTAGCTTGAGTGAAATATTGGACTGGGCTGTTCCGAAGATATATTGTGGAATTTTCGGAAGGAGTGCCGAACGGAAGCGAAAAATAATTTGAACAAAAAATTGGAGAAAAAAAAAGGTAGGAATGGAAAAACTCGTGTCGGGAGTCGAGGGGAACGAAAAAAAAGGGTTGAGAAGGCAGTAAGTTGTGCGAGAGCACATCGGAGAATAAGGTATACAAACTATAACAGGACATTTTGCTTTCTTGTTTGTTCAGTTGTTTTGGTAAAACGTATAACTGTGTGTTTGACATTCGATGGGGCTTTCTCCTTCGATAATACGCTTTGCCGAGAATTTTTATAGCACCAATGCCAGCGATGGGTTGTTTCAATCCTTTACGGTAGTTGCGGTGATCCACCGGAGTAAAATAGTGCCCTTTCCCCGCGGTCCCCGCAATTGTATCGGGGGGGAAAAAAAAAAAAGAAAAACCGAAAGGTCAAAGCCACGAGGGATTTTCGTTTGTGCTTGTTGTAAAACCATCGTCCAACTTTGCTCGTTGGCCATTCAGAGGCCATGCTTTTCCAATGCTCGTCCACGACAACAGCGACCAACTCGTGCATGGCAATATACCAGAACTTTGCTAGAGAGAAGGTTTGGCTGGCGGTCTGTCTCACACCGAGCCATAGGAATCCCCGATTCGTTGTCTCGCTTGTGGTCCCTCCATTCGCCAAAGCAGGACAGGTAGCGGAAGGGTTGCCGCGATTATTTTACCGCCAAAAATCCTGATCGTTTACGATCCAGCCCTACATAAACCCTACTCTCTTTTTTCTTCGCTTCTCTCTCGCAAAAAACTCGACAGCCTTTTGGCTCCTTCCTCTGCTGCTGTTACTGCTGCTCATCTCTTGATTCTTTAACCCTTCTGGTTGTTCGTACAGCGGATAATTATTAAGTGGCAGGGAAAAGGCTTTCGTTTTCGAACCTTCGGGAATTTTTATTCCTCGGAGGAAAAATCGAGCGAATGCAGAAATTTTCTATCGATAGAATCCCTTCAAATTTGCACCATACAAAGTAGAAGTCGAGATATTTATTTATAAAAATCACAATTTTCAGTAGTTTCTCATAAGAGCGTGTATTAAAAGTTGCAATTTTCAACATTAAATATTTCCATTTGTAAATGGTGAAGCCTCTTAAAATTTTGCATACACATTCGTGTAACATCGAAGAAGCATTATTTAGTTTTTCAAAAAAATGGGTCGTAAAATTTTTTCGTAATTTTGTTTATTATATAAAAAATACAGATTGGGTCGGAAAATCTTGGATTTAGAGCATGTTGTTCCTTAGTCAATAAGTAACAAGGTTTTTCTTTAATGAACTTGGGCTCGCAAAGCATTTAGTATGTAAGAAAAAGTGAAAAGAAAAATTTAGATTTGACCGTGGACATGCAACGTTCTTAATGAACTATTCGAATCGAAGGAAATATGAGACGCCGCGGCAAGATTGTATATTGATGCGCGCATACACATTTGTAGAGAAGCGTGAAAATATATGGTGAATGACGAAGACGTCTTGGTGGTGCTGGCCGCGCTGAGGAGGACTGAGATTCAAGTCCGGAGGCAAGTGTACCGTGACGGCGCAGCATCCTGTCTTCCTCTTGCCCCTCGCGCAGCAGTCTCCAACATCTTACCGCGGCTTGCCCAGAAGATTCTTTCCATTCTCGCGTACCCCCCTTGCCTTTCCTTTCCTTTCCGCAGCTTCTCGCTGCTCCTATCACTCTCGTTCCTCTTTCTTCTTTATTTTCCTTCGCTGTACACCGATCATCACCGCACTGCTCTCCTCTGCCTTGGACTAGTATACATTTATACAGATCACTCCGTACACATACGCAATATCCATGTAAAACATTCTCCCTGTTCGCTCCCGGTCTTCCGCCTTATACTTCGTCTTCATCATAATTATCATCAGCAACAGCATCATCATCATCATCATCATCATCATCATCATCATCATCATCACCGCAACTTTTTCTCTTTTTTTTTCGTTCGTTCTTTCTTTTAATCTTCTTCCTTTTCTTTGATCCTGCTCCTCGTCTCGGAAATCAACGGCAACAAAATCACGAGAGTGCCCAGAAGCACACACGAAACATCGATCTAAACGCGCGTGCGTTTTTTATGGTTCGCTTTTTTTTCGCCTATTAATTGATCGAGAAAAATTCAGCCGGATCAGCACTGATTGTTTTTTAATTATGACAAATTCATTTGTCCACGGGGAGAATAATTTTTGTTTTCATTCTTTTTCGTCCAGAGAGTCGAGGATATTTGGATCAATTGGGTCAATTGAATATTTTATTATTTTTGAAAAATCGTTTTCAATGATCAATGGAATTCTGATGATCCAGCAACTATAAACAAGTGCGTATGTCTACGCGGTTTTTCGACCCGAGCTCCGAGACTTTTTATACCCGGACGGTAAAGAGATTTTGGGTCAGACGATCTCGTTCCGTAAGTACCTGCCTAATTTATACAGGACTATGGGAAAGTGGAGAAAGGCGAAGAGTAGGAAGCTGGACAATCAAGTGCAGGCCGGCGAGGTTATTCCTAAGCGATCACGTGCAGAGTTCTTTGCTCGACATTGCTCGAGTTCCATTAACCAAATCGATGCCAACGATCGAAAAAGTAACTTTAAAACGGAATTAAGGTTGCCCCATCGCATTCGATCTCCGTCTGATTTGAGTTACATCGTCTGAGCCTCACAGTTGACAAATTTGAATCGATTGCATTCTGTTGGCTATGGTAAAGGCTTATCCAACGCTGTCGCACTATGCAACTATGGCGGTAGCAACGAAAGACGCCAACTCATCAAGTAATAACTTTTCTAAATCAATCATTTTTATCCCAATTGTTCGTTTACCCTCAATTTTTGTTTTGTTTAGAAATAATCCTTAGGGTTTACTCAACATATGAAAATTTCTTTTGAAAATATATCCAATCGCGAAAACTAAAAATTTATGCCTTGCATCTCTGTCGGATCGAGATTCTCATAAGCCGCGCGTGTTAAAATTCGAAATTTCATGAATTATTTATCGTGATAAATAGTCGGTAACGGAGTCTGAAATTTTGCAGGCATTTTCTTACATACTTGAACGGTGTAATAAAAAAATATCAAATTTTCATCTAATAATGAGTTTCGCGACCAAGGAAGAATCGAAATTCTTTCCTCACACGTGTAACATTTTAATGACAGAGAGCAAAGTCCTCCGAGGATCTCTATTTTATTCAGCCCCCTTATTTCCTTGGTAACAGGCATAAAGGACCCAAATTTCATAGAACTTTATTTTATAAATTGTATAAATTTGGTCGGGAGATCGGATATATTCGCGGGAAATTTGTTGGCCCAAAAGGAGGAATAAAGTAAGAATTGTAAAGGAATCTTAAGATGCAAGATTTAGGGGAAAATGTGTATGTATAAGGCCCAGAGGAATAAGGATAGGCTAGGTCGGATCAGGTGCTCCGCGCTACGAGGAGGAGAAGAAGACAGAACGCTGCCAGTGCAACGTGCTCGGAGGACCCAGAGCTCGCTCTTTTCTCTATATTTAGAAGCCTATACACTCCCACGCCAAACAAAAGTCCTTAAGCCTTAGAGACTGAACATGATACCCCATTTACTGTCTATATGTACGAAATTTCCAAGTTCCACCCGGGGCCTAGGCATACATACAAGAGTGACGTCGTGTCAGACTCCCCATACGTGCTGCATTAGTGTTTGTGCGTGCGAGAAGAGCGAGTGAGAGAAAATGGGCACAATACCGCCTGCCGGAGTTATGTAACCGTCCGTTGGTCCGTCCGAGCGCGCAGAAAAGGTGGCAGCCCCTCTCTTCTTCGCGTCATCGTCAATGGGCCCCGTGTACGTTTCTCTCACGAATACTCCACGTGTATCCAGCATACATATGTGAGTGAAGGAGGAAAACAAGACGATATAAAGGAGGAGAGAATAGGTGAAAGAGTATATTCTTAAAGAACTTAAATCGAGAGGACGAGAACGTAGGCCCATCGTGATGCTGCGTGGATCATATTTTGGATGGTGCGTTTAGAATTTACGAAAATATCGTGTAAAACGAAGAAAGCGAGGACCGAGGGCGAATTTTTATGGGAAAATCGAGATTATTCGTAAAAGTTGAAAAATAATATTTCTCTCTGGCGTTTGACTTTATCGTCTTGAAGTTTTGATGGGCAATTGGATTCTCCGCGCGTGTATCAAATGCCGAACTAAGATTTTTCGGCGCGGTGAGCGCGCGGATCGACAAAGGATTCTCTTGTTTCTCTTTGGCTCCCCTTTTCCCGGTGGCCGCCCGCGGCTCTCTCTCTCTCTCTGCGTCGCGGCATCAAAGTGAGTCCCAAAATTATATCCATCGCGAGAGAGCCAGACAGAGAGAGAGAGAGGAGAGCGTAGTTAATGCTACTGGTTAATGCTACTGGTTAATGGACTTCCTCTTTGATCTCGACGATCTACCACGTCGTGAAGCGGAGAGAGAGTCTCGGGGAACGTGTATTTTATTTTTTATTGAATTTCCCGTTGGAATGACCGGGCACATTGGTCGCGTGGCACTTTTCAAGAGAGTTTCGATATTTTCACATAAAAAAATCAAAGGATTAGAAATAAATGATGGAAAAGGTGATACGCGGAGAGCATAGCAGGGAGCGAAATGTTTTAATATATAAAAAGAATAAGAACAGTAGCCGAACGGTTGATGGCGGCGCGGAAATCGGCCCGAGGGCTATGAAAGAGGATGCTGCGCGTCTTCACTTCTGGAAGAAGAGAATCTCCAATGAACGAATAAGAAGAAGAAGGTTATAGTGAAATAAGAGTAAATAATAATCGACTAGAGAGGCTCCGGCACGGTCAAGTTCTTCGTCGCTCTCTTTGTCTCTGTCGTTTCTTCTCTTTTCGCCTGACGCTCGTAAATCTGTGGCGTGGTCTCATCACGAGAACTGAATATTCTTCTCTCTTGTTCATCTCCTTCTTCATCTTGGGCTTGCCAAGCGTTATATACTCTGGTTTGCTCATCCCATAACGCTTCCATACCACTCCCCATGCTGCTGCTGCTGCTGCTGCTGCTGCTACCTCGGAAGAATCATCTCTTCCATCTTGCTCGGACACTCTGAGAATCTCCCGGGACTTTGCCTCCATCTTTCTCCATATACGTTCGCCTGCTCTTTTATTTCTCTTTGTTTTTTATACTTTTTTCACTGCTGGCGCGACTAACGAAAATGAGGGCCCGTTCGGGCCCATCTTTTCACCGCACGGTAGCCCCCCCCCCCCCCCCCCGCCCGATGCTCTGGCTTCAAATCCCTCGGAAATTGAGTAGCTATAAAATTAATTATCCGACGTGCTTTATCGCCTCCCTTCTGCTCATCTCCCGAAGAGATTAATCTCTCAAAATGCATTTTACAATCTGCGCTATTACTTTACTCCTCTTTCCTCAACATTCCCATCGCCCATCATTACCCATTTCTTCCCGCAATTTCCTAATCGCTCGCTTGACACGCGTGGAAAAGTTTTTAACCTCCCGACGTTCCCAACAACTTCCATAACTCGTTTTTTCGCAGCCACAAAAAATTTCATCCACAGATCGCGGAGCGACTAGAAAGTTTTTAATTTACTAATACGGGATAATTCTTCAAAGACACTGGAAAATATTTATTGCTAATGGATTCCTACGCGCCTATTGCCCAAACAAATAATTTCTCGACGCAATCACTTTATTTCGTCACTGCATTACAATTATAATTTAGAGATTCTCATTTTTTCGTCAATTTTTTTCGACTCACCATTACGAACGTCTCCGTACGCGTTAAGTGCGTCGGAATTTATTTTCGAATGGTAAATTAGTCTGTATGAAAATGCGAGGTAAGGCGATCCCGCGAGGAAGACGAAAAAAAAAGGAAAAAAAAAAAAAAGACTGAGAGGAAAGTGAATGAAGCGACGAGCAGCAGCTTGAAAATTGTGTTTGCCCGACGTATCACACGGCCTGATGAGTCTTGAGGATTCCCTCTTTATTTTCAAACGTGTATCCCCAAGTTTTTCAAAACCACATACATATATACGTTTCCCGAAAGGGAAAAAGGGAGCGGAGACGAAAAGACAAAAATAAAAAAGATCGAGAGCAGCAGGCGGAGGGGGAGGGGGGGGGGGGGGAATAAAAAAACGCCAATGTCCGTCTATCTCGATGTGTGTTCAAGTGCAGCACGCGGTGCTCTCGCCCTTACGATCCAACCGACGAATCAACCCCTGCTCCGCGGCCTCAAGGGTCCGATGAACTTCGGGGGCAGACGCTCTGGCGGGGGAAGAAGAAACGCAGAAGAGAGGAGCCTGGGGGGGGGGGGGGGAGATTTTTTCCCTCTTTTTTTTTTCTCAGATACACGCTCTTCTCCTTCTCCCTGATGGTGCCGCGTCCCGTTCACTTCCTAGGGATGCTGCCCCCGAAGTCAGGTTCCCATGCTCCCATAAATCTCGCATCCTCGTCACTCTTTTGCTTCGGGTCTCGCATCTTCTCGTCTACTAGTATGTATACGACGCACACACGCGTGTTACCTAAGAACCAGCCCGAAGGTCCGCCACCTGTCCCTACGAGTGTAAACCGTAGGACGAACGAGAAAGACAGAGAGAGAGAGAGAGAGAGAGAGAGAGGGAGAAGATCGAGGATACATAATGTGTGTACGCGCGCAGGCATCAAATGTCTTGCTGCATGTAAAACACGAGAAAAGTACAACAAGATGAGCATCACCTACAACGATCCTCATTCCTCGTCCAATTTCCAGCGGTTATAGGAATTTTAGTGATTTTTATCGCTTCCAAAAGCGGATCAATTATCGGCAAGGATCGCGACGATAGAGATTGATCAAATAATTAAAAGAGCGCCTTCAAATGGTCGGGCGAAGAAACTTTATTAGCATCACCTTTATATATATATATATAAACTATGGTTATATGTGTGTCTGCGTGTATATAGATTACGGTACGTTGAGTCAAACACATAGGGGCTATATAATTGATGATGCAGTCTCGACGTATGTATACACCGTTGAAAATAATTTAGGGACATATGGAGCAACGAGGATGAGAGAACGGAGGAGACTATTTTAGGTCTCTCGTCTTCGTTGTCTCGTTCCCTGTCCTCATCCTTGCGATGCTTCGTTAAGGACGTTGTGTGTTAAATTTTTTATCGATAGGATTTCTTTAAATTTGCACCACACAAAGAGAATAGTGAGCTCTAATAGCTCGCGCAATTTTAAGATGTTTCGCCATGTAGAAATCGAGATATTTATTTATGAAAATCACAATTTTCAGTAATTTCTCATGAGAGCGTGTGTCAAAAGTTGCAAATTTCAACATTAAATATTTCGAATTCTAAATGGTGAAGCCTCTTAAAACTTTGCATACACTTTTATGCAACATCGAAAAAGCTTTGCTCATTTTTTCAAAAAAATCGGTCGTAAAATTTTTTCGAAATTTCGTTTATTAAATAAAAAATACAGATTATCTCAGAAAATCTTGGATTTAGAGTATGCTGTTCTTTAGTCAATTTGTAAAAACTTTTTTCACTAAACTTGGTCTTGCAAACCATTTGGTATGTAAGAAAAAGTGAAAACAAAAATTTATATTTGACCGTCGCCATACAACGTCCTTAATGATCCGGTTCCGGAGCCATCACGAAAAGTCCTTTTCGTAACATGGCAAGTCATGGTGGATGGCTGAACGGTCACCCAACCGAGTGTTGGTCACTCGACTAGCTTTTACATTCGTTTTTTATGGTAATCGACGCGGTAATGTGCAAATAGTTTCGAGTCTTTTGAAGAGATTTAAAAAAGGGCATATCCAAGTTCAATTACCCCCGTCCAGGTCAGGCAATCTTTGGATTAAAAAAAACGTAAATATTCCATACACGGCGAGCTTCTTAAAAAACCGAATAAAAATTCTTCGACCCCTCGCACAAATCCGGATTTCGGGTTGGAAAATAAATATGAAAAAGATTTTATTCTTGTGCGTGCGTGTGCGTGTGTGTGTGTTGGTGAGTGAGTAGAGAGACGCCGGGTTCTCATCAGCAGGGAGATTGATTTAGTGGACTAATGACGAGCTATCCTTTCTCTTTGAAATTACGGCCCCGATGAGATCTCGAGAAAGGAAAAGAGAGGGGGGGGGGGAAGAGAGAATGTATAGGAGGTCACAGGGTATGGCTTACCTGAAGGGTCGCGCGGTGGCTCATAGCCAAGCCAAGAACCCTCGACATCTGGTCAGATTCTTTTTCACCAGAGCAGCAGGGTGGATAGAGAGAAGAGAGAGAGAGAGGAAAAAGGAGATGAAAAAAAAGCGATCTACCAACACCTTATCAAATATAGTGGAAGACGTGGGAGAGGGGAGGGTTGCCCTGATGTGTTACGGCTGTGGCAGACGGTAGCGCGTCCGGAGGAAAAGAGAAAAAAGTATGGCAGAGTGAAAATGAGGAAGCGAGAGGGAAAGGGAGGAGAAGGATGAGAGAAAAAAAAATCGTCTTGGACGATCTGTGGGAAAGATTTGGAGAGGTTCGCTTCCCTTAGACTCCCCTTAAGCCATATCCGCCCCCGCATGTACAGGGGACTGACGATACATAGCTATATATGCCGCGCGGCACATATGTGTATTTTTATTTTCTCACGCGAATGAAGAATCTCATCCCGACGCCGATAATAATCGCGGCAGCAGGATAAAATAGCGCTCGGAGCGATGGCAAACAAAGTTTGTCTCGATTTTAATTGAAAAAGAAAGAAAAAAAAACTGCTTTTTGTTTTTTTTTTTTCTTGTACCGCAAAGCTTTTGTTATTTCGGTATGATCCAAA
Source organism: Hyposoter dolosus (assembly GCA_963921915.1). Taxonomy (NCBI): domain Eukaryota; kingdom Metazoa; phylum Arthropoda; class Insecta; order Hymenoptera; family Ichneumonidae; genus Hyposoter; species Hyposoter dolosus. The sequence continues at coordinate 17,708,513 of OY998132.1, read as the reverse complement.
GTGTCAAAATCGCAGGTGTAAAATCCGCAAAAAATTCACGAGTGTTCAATAATCCCTACCGCACATTCTCGGTCATATTACTTTGTTTTTTTTTTCGTTTCCTGTTTTTTTTTTTTTGCATATTTGTACAAGGAAAGGGGGAACAGGTTACTGTGGTTTTTTTTTTGTTTTCTTTTTTGTTTTTTTTTATCGCGGCTCGCTCGTGTGTCGGCGGCAACACGCACTTTGGTCGTGTGCACCCCTTCGCTCGTGTGTGTGTGTGTGTGTGTTTTTTTTTCACACGCTTTTTTGCGCTCCATCAGCACGCGCCGCGTTTTTGTGGATTTTTTTTATTTTCACGAGAAACGAGAAACCAGTGATTTTTCGGTGGTTACCAAAGTTTCGATGAAAAAATTGGAAAAGGCTTCTTCTTCTTTCTTCGAGGTTTCTGTTTTTTTTTTAACAAAGATTCTTGTGTGCGTTACGTAATGCAGTCCCGCGAGGATGCAGCCGGGTGAGGAAGGAAGGAAGGAAGGAGAAAAAAACGAAATGCGTATCAAGGACGCGATTCGTCCCTCGGAAATGATCGTTGGCTCGCGCAACGGCCGAATTTTTTTTTATCCTTTTTTTTTTTTTTGGAAGCCACCTCGTCAATGGCGAAGCAAATTTATGTGACACGCGGATGGAGGAAGGGCATTTTCGGAAACGCGGAAAAACGGGGGTAGGTTAAATGCGCTTCGGGAGAATTTAAGGGCCTCGGACGATCCCCTCAACGAGATGAGAAGGCTGCAACGCTTTTCAATGTGTTTTTTTTTTTTTTTTTTTTTTCTTCATACGCTTAGAGAGCCGCGTATGCGCGCCACCTTTTCGTTCTCCTTCCGCGTGCGTTTCTCCCCCTCGGGGGATCGAGAGTAAAACTCGGGGGGCTAGAAAAATATTAAGGAGCAAAAAAATGATGAAAAAACTCGGGGCCAGCTTCCTTTTTCCTAAGAGTCCACCGTTTTTATTATTGCGTTTCGTGGATACGGATATATCCTCGTGTGAGTGAGTGTGTTGCTCGACCACGCGCCACATGGTCGATCGTCGTTGTTTTTTTCGCAGTTTTTTCGCCACATGATTTTTTTTTTTTTTTCTATATTCTCGAATCTCGTGGACACCGGGTGTTTCGATATACAGCCCAGAGGGTCGAGACGAGTGTCCAGCTCGCGTCCGGCGCCGCCGACGGGCCCCAACGATCGGGCAAAAAAAAATGGGAGAAAAAAAAAACTCGGATAAAAAAACTACAACGGGCCTCATTCGGATTTGCCTAACAGCCGCGCGTGGAAAATATTTCCTATGGTGAAAGTTAAGGGTGTGGTACGACCACGAACTGGGGAAAGGCGGAAAAAAATTCTTGTGAGATCGCGAGAACTCCATGCAACCGAATACTCTGATGCAAAGCATTTATTTAAAAAAAAAAAAAAAAAAAAAAAAACGACCACGAAGAAATGATTCTCGTGAAGGAAAAAAACGCGCGATCTACCAAATGAAATTTGAACTCGGAGTTTTTTTTTTTCTTTCTTTTTCTTTCTTCTGCGGAATCTTGAGTTTTAACGAAAAATTATACGTTCGGGAGTTTTTCTCGAGGATTACGTTTGCTAATGGGAAACATTTTTGCAACCTTTTCCTGACACCCTCGCTCAACATCGTGTTTATTATTATTCCAGGCATTTCGATATACACGTCGCTTTATAACGAAATAAAAAAAAGATCGACAGGGACATGGAAAAAAAAAAATTGGAGGAATTCTTTGTGAAGGCTTTACACGCTTGGCGGATTTATTTTTTCGGTAAATCGATTGACCAGGAGAAAGGAACGCTTTCTTGTAATAATCGTTTCGATTTTGATGGGGGTGCGCGCGCGGGTTTGGAGTGGCTCGATCTACGTAAGCGCGAGGGCACGCACGCTCCGAAATGTTCTCCTCTCGATTATTGTCGAAAAGGAAAGACGCGGCGGCAAAGAAACGAAAGAAATTTTTGATGCGCGTCAACGTTGACGTTGAATCGCCCGAAATACGACATTTTTGGAGAGGCAACAAAAAAAGGAGCAGGATGAAAAGAAAATTTGCACACCTAAACGGATTACAGATGTTTTTCGTTGACTCGAGCAAGAGGGAGAGCTAGAGAGAAAACGCAGAAGAGGAGAAGAAATCAAGGATGAAAACGCGTTTCGGTACGCGACGACTTTTGATGCATACAACAAATTTCGTGACGCCTCTGCACCCCGTCGCCATTCAATCTGCTGCCTGAATTTTTATACTTTGCGATTGATCGCGCGCGCACCCTCTCGCTTCCCTCTAAACCGACGAGCATCTATGAATAATCCGGACTAATGCCAACCATCCCCGCACCAAAATACACACATTCTATTTTATTGCACTCGATCCGACCGATACGTTTTTCTTTTCTTTTTTTTTATTTCTTTCTTTCTCGAGTACGTTGTATGCTAAATTTTCTGTCGATAGAATTCCTCCAAATTTGCACCACACACTACGAGAATAGTGATGTCTAATAGCTCGCTCAATTTTAAAAAGTTTCGCCATTTATTTATAAAAATCATTATTTTCAGTAGTTTCTCACAAGAGCGTGTGTTAAAAGTTGCAATTTTCAACATTATTTATTTCCATTTCTAAATGGTGGAGCCTCTTGAAACTTTGCATACATTTTTATGCAACATCGAAGAAGCTTTATTTAGTTTTTCAAAAAAGTCGGTCGTACAATTTTTTTGAAATTTTGTTTATTGTAGAAAAAATACAGATTACCTCGGACAATCTTGGATTTAGAGTACGTCGTTATTTAGTCACGTCGCGCCATACAACGCCTTAATAAACTCAAACAAATAACAGAATAATTATCTCGACCGAGTCCTCGATCCGTTGGTAATTTGAAAAAAATGTAATACCGCGAGAGTGTATTCGGTCGAAAAGGATTTTGACAAATGTTGAAAGCGTGTCGTAGATACGAGGGTGTAAGCAACCCGCTCGTGTGGTCATCAGTTTCACCCTCGTGCAGCAGGAGGCTCGTCGGATGCGAAAAGTGTGGGACGCACTTGCCACGAAAGCGACAACGACGCGAGGACGGGGTTGTTGCACGCTTGGAGAAAATACCGATTTGTTTGGGCCGGTGCGGTCATCGAGGAGCATGCTCCACGTGGCTCTTTCGGGTCCACCCCCGAGTCTCGTGGCGCGTTCCTCTGTCTCGAAAGATCTATTGAGGTCCCATGTTTCCCTTCCTTTCCTTTGGGCCGCAGTTTTCTGTTTGCTTGTCTGTTTGTTTGGACTATTCGACACACCGCAAAGTCGCCGATTTTTCGAGCTCGAAAAAGGAACAAAAATAAAGAGAAAAAAAAAAAAAAAAAAAACAAGAGTTGATCCTCGAAGGATTCTGGGTCAATCCTCGTCTCTTTTTTCTGGTCAATAACCTCGAGCCCTCCCTTTGAATTTTTCAGCCTCGCGAGACTCTGCATCGACAAGTGTGATGGCGAAAAAAAAAAAAAAAAAAAAAAAAAAGTATTAAAAAAAAATGCATCTTCACGCGACGTATAAAAAATGCAAAAAATGCACAGCTCCCTCAGGAATCAAAAAAAAAAAAGGTTATGAGATAAAAAAAACGGTGTCGCGAGGATAATCCTCGGGGAAGACACGGGATTGCGCTAATATGGTGTTTCTGTACGTGCGTCAGTACAATGAAGCACGTTCTTTGGGGGTCTGAAGAAAAGAAAAAGAATAAAAAAAAGCAGGAGTGTGCGATCGGGAGAGAGAGAGAGAGAGAGAGAGAAAGTGACGACGGGATCGCGTGGCACGGAATCGCGGCTATTAGCGATCGAACGGGAATAGAGAGAGAGAGAGAGATAGAGCGAGAGGGAGAAAAAGGGAAAAGGAATCGATTCTCTAGAGCAAAATTCGAGATGAACCCTTTTTTTTCTTGCGTCCTTGCACTTTTATTAGGGTCTCTCCTTTTTTTCGATCGATCGATATACAAAACAGCGGCGGCAGGTCGCGCGATGCCCTTTGAGAGGTATAACGCGAATCCTTTGAAGATTTCCTCGATCTGTAACACCTTGTTTTCCTCGTGAAAAAAAAGGGGGCCTCCAAAATGAATCGATGCTGCTGCGCCGCAGTCGAAAAAATATACACCGCGGCGAGGGCCAGCGACGGAAAAAGGAATTTCAATCGCACGCGACCTGCTGCGGTGGAAGGGTTCTCGAGGCATTTGTACCTCGAAAAATATAAACGGGCATGGGCAAAGAAGGGAAGAGAGAGCCCTTAATATGGCCGATCGGTGGTGCTCGGTTTTTATATAGTGTTGCCTCTCGCGAACGAACCAATTTGGGTATTGAACTCTGGCGATTTAAAAGGGTTGATTTTTCTCGATAAAGCCACCGCGACGCATTGTCGAACCTATTGAGCTATCAAAACATCCACCAAGGGCTCCGTGCATTTTTTCCCCTGGCTTCCCCGCGTACGCACACGACACAGGTGAACCTATTTCTTTATTTCTTCCTTCTTTTTTTTTTCGGGCCAACGCTGCTTAGTTATGATTGTGGTCACATTGTCGATGCACAAAAAAAAAGGGTTCACAAATACTTCTCGTTAGCAGAGAAAGACCGCGATATATATTCGTTCCGCCCATTATCGATGATTCTTCAGCTATTCATAATACTTCTGTCGCCTCAAAACTTGACTCCTGCCCTTATTATGCCAACTCTGTCAATGGATTTTGACGCTATTATATCACCCGCAGAATCAAGTTGCTCGCGAGTAATTATCCCGAGGGAGTCGTGCTTCAAAATTTGTTGGCTTTCTCATAGAGCAAGCTTTGAACATCGTGCTAAATCTTGAGGAAGCAACTTTCAATTTGCAGCGTTTTTAATATAATTTTCAATCATTTATCAATTTTCAAATAAAAAAAGTAAAGAAAAAGTACAGACTTCTACATAATATTTTACAAAAATTTGCAGAAATTAGAGCGGTTGGACGATTTTTCGAAAAACTCAAATTTTCGTAAAATTCGAAAAATCATTAAAATTTAAACCGTTCAACCGATATTTTCCAAATTCAATACCAACCTTCCTATTATGATATTCTATTTATAAAAAAAAAAAATTAGTAATAAATTTTAAAATTTGTGGAAGTTGGAAATTCGTATTTTTTTAGAAATTCCAACAAACTTGTCAGAGAATGAAGTATAGATTAACGTATAGCTCGGACCGGTCTCGAGTCATAAACGTTTAAATTTGACAGTGTCGTCAGAAAGCACACAAATCCGGAAATTTTTTTTAGATATGATTTTTCAAGCAAAAATAAACGCGATAAGAAATTTAATAAAATAAAACAAACTAAAAATAATGGAACCTACAAAAGCTCATTTGCGGTAAAACTAAAAATCCGGAAAATTTTTATTAAAAAATCGTTTCAAGGATATAAATTTGAAAAGCCGTACAAGTGTTCGAAATTAGGGAGAATATAGTGTGCGAGGGTATTTAAGAGAGTCGGTGGCAGGTCCCAAGGGAAGGGGATGCCGGACCCTATTTGAGAAATTCCTTCCGGGGAAATGTCGAGCGTGTCATGAGCGCGGGGATGAGCGAGAGCGAGAGGCTGCGCGCGTAAGGAAAAGGCGAGCGAGAACGACGAAGCTGGACCGCGTCCACCTGGCATACGACGTCGTAGAGCGCGACGAAAAAAATCACATGATCCAGGAGGGGTCCAGCGGAGTCTGAAGCAAAGTCCCAAAAACCTCGAGACCCCCATGGGTTCCCATGACCCCGAGTGACCTCTGGGCCAACATGTCCCACGGGGTAGGAGGGTCGGGCGATTTTTCGCGGCGATCTCGAGTCAGAGGTCACGATGCATATGCTTTTACAAATACAAGAGTGCATATGCATTTCAATGAGAATATATAGAAATTTATATTATAGAGGATGCTGATTGACCGAGAGTTTGGAGGAAAAATCAAGCCTCCCCTGGTCGGAAGGAGGTCAAAAAAGCGGAAGGAAGCGAGTCTCCAAGAGTGTGAGATCATTTTTGATCGAAAGCGTTTAAATCTGTGCGTTTTTTTTTCCATCATCATGGTAAATAAAGCGTTTGGTTCGACAGGCTGGTGTGCCGGAGATGAGAAAGTTACGCCTCGCATTATAATATCGTGGAGGAAAAAAAAAAAAAGAGAGGGAGAAACGCGAAGGGGCGTTTTTTCCACTTTGGGAGGAAGAAATTCTGTGAAGCATCGAAAAAAAAGGGAAAAAAAAAGAAGCAACGTTTTTCAGTTTATTTGACCGTTGGTGACCCGACGAGTTGATCTTTTTCCCCCGGCCGATCGCTGCTGCAAATTCGATTCGATAGAGGCAATTTTTCCAAAATTTCGTGCCAGAAAAAAATCGTATCAACAAAAAATGATTTCTTCATGACACAATGCGGCCTCGTTACCGATGAGGCCAACAATCTTCTCCCAAGAAGTAAGAAATCTGCACTTTATTTCCATCGCGTTGACCGTTGGTGAACTCCGATAGGATCGGAAACTCGTACACTGTTTTTTTTCGCCCAATACGATAGACTTTGATTTCTTCATTGGCCAATGGGGGATAAAAAAAAAAAAAAATGATTGACGAGCGTTTTTTTTTTTGTGCGTTCGGTGTGAATCATCGCAGAAACAGGATTATTGAATCGTCGTTTTCGCGACAATGCAATTACGTTAGAACCCAACCACCACTAAGGATCTAAGGCCCAATAAAACTTAACGACGCTCGGAACGTTTCGCTCTCCCCGTCTCTCTCGCTCGCACTCGTTCTTCCTCGTACCGCTTGTTTGTTTGTGTTTTTTTTTTTTTTTTTTTTTTTTTTTCCTCGAGCTTACACGTTCGAAAGGTCTCGGACGACGGAGGAACGCGTTACAGCCAGGATTTTGGCTTATGTGTATAATCCGGAGGGCTAGTTTCCCCGAGAGACGATTTGCGAGTCTTTTTCTCAAGGTAAAGGATTAAAATATCAGAGGAAGAGGAGGAAAAAAAAGGGAGAAGAAAAAAAATGCGGGGGAAGGAAAAAAAATAGGTGGACAACTCTTTAGGCGTGCATTATAAAGTGAAAATTGGGCAATAAAAGCAAAGGGCCTGCTCGTGCTCGTAAGTTGTTCAACCCTTTTCGTTGCATAGCGGTTTCTCGTACTCTGGCTACCCCTTTTTTTTTCCTCGGTTAATCCTTCGCGCTGGGAGCATCGACAACAACCCTTTCTCGTCGACTCGGTGGCCTGGACTTTTGGCCTTCGAGTGCGAGTCTCGTTTCTTGCTCGTCGTTCGGCATTTTGACCATTTTTTTTTTTTTTTCGCGCACTTACGACGATTTTACTCAGCGAAGATCGTCGCGGTCGCTGTGTGCAGTGGACGGGATTAAATTTTCCGAAAAATCGCCGGAACGACCGTTCTTATGGATCCTTTTGCATTTTTTTCCTACTTTTTTCTTTTTTTTTTTGTTTATTCTTTTTCTTTATTCCGCTCGAGCTGTATTTTCCAATAAATGGGTAAAGCCTATTCAGCAATGCCAAATTTCTTCGTCACCTTCGCACCCCATCTGCTTCATCATCGCTGCGACGAAAGAGAAAAAAAAAAACACGTTTTCCGACACGTTTTTCAAATTTTCAAGAAAATCACTCACCAAAGCCGTTTGAATTTCGAGCTAAATGGAATTCTCAATTCTCTAGGGCCGTAATTTTTTTTTTCCTGTTTCTGGTCGCAAGCCCTGACTCCAATTAGTCTCGACGACGATACACACCGAGAAATTTTTTGCCCTATCGTTTCTGTCGCTCGTTTGGAAAAGTAATATAATATTTAGCGATTTTCAATCGATTAGCAACGATTCGGTGAAGATTATTTGTTTGCAATATTTACAAGAGCCAAAAATCCCACGATTATATGGGTCGAAAAAAAATGGGGAATTAAGTCACAGCGACGGAGCGTGAAAGAATTGAGCGAGTCGGGCTGCTCGCGGGGATGATGAAAGGAGGCAAATTTCTTCGGGGGTACGTTCCATCAAGCAGAGTCATTAATCTCTGTGGGTTAAGTAGACGAAAATATTTGCATATCGGGTTGCAAAAAGGCGCGTAGGTAATTTTCTTCGCGGCGATATATTTCCTACCTTGGCGTTCCTTCAAATTTTAATACAACTCGGTGCGGATATGATCGATCATCGTATTCACTTTGACAGCGTGTATATACATAAATATCCAGCAAATAATACTCGAAAAGACGCGCGAAGGTTAAGCAGGGACAAGTTGAAAAATTATGATTTTCTCGCAAGAGCAGTGTGTTTCGTTTTCTCTTGCTCTTTCGCGCGTTTATTGTGATTCGGGCGATCGGCCAAGATGCAGAGAGCAAAGAAAATGGGACCGTTGAAATAATCCGGGGGGGTGAAACGAGAGGGGATGAAATTTGGGCGTTAAATGAAGAAAAAAGGAGAGCGAGGCGCCGCGTGGAGAGGGAAATGAGCTCTGGACCATATGCAGATTAGGCACAGATGCTTATTTCGAGCTCGGAGACTAATACAGACACACGGAGGCTTGTATATTTCGAGGGCCCCTTCACATGAGCAATACTGCGCATGCACGTTGATGGTCCTTTCTCTTTTCTCTTCTCGCGCCGGACACCATTCAATGAATCCGGTTTTTTTTTCATCTCGTATGCGTAAAAAAATGATCTAGGGGAGAATATTTAAGGGGCGAGTTGCACATCGCGGCCATGTGCATATTCGCACACACGCATGCAGAGAGACACACTGACGAAAGGGAAAGGAGAAATGTGTATTTATACATATATATTAAGGGCTTGGTGTAAGAGCGGTGACCACTGTTATTTCGTTGCCGCGCGAACAATACACGTACAAAGCTGACCGGTCGATATTTTAATGTTAGCGTGTGTAATCCGCGGGCCCCGCAGCTTCGATATATATTTTCTCTGCAGTTCAAAAAAATGCGATATAACAAAAAACGTTGAGCGAGGTAAATGAAAACGCTCGTTATGTTTTGTTAGTGCGCGGAATGAATGAGATTCGTCGGATGCGCGTGAATCTCCGAATTCCAATAATTTCTCGATTATCCAATTTTTCTCTCGTAAGAGCAACGCGGCATGTGCTAATTATTTATAAGTTGTTCCTGCGAGGGATGAAAATTACCTGTGGATAGTGTGCTGCACTGCGAATGAAATTTTGTCAAAAAAAAAAACGTCGATATTTTGTTCAACACGGTAAACTAAAATTTTTTGGATATTTTGAAAATTTTCGTTGGTTTGACAATATTTTTGATTTCTGAGGAAACTGTCAGAAAAATTTACGATTGGAATGCGACAAAACTTTGCCCTTTGAAGAGACTTTCTAGAATATTTCTTGCTGCAATGACAAAATTTTTGGGATTAAAAAAAAAAATTTTAGTCGATCTTTTCCAACAAAAATTCCTCTTCGGTGTGTTCGAGAAAATGAAATTGCCATGCAGTCGATTTTAGCGAACGAAGGACAACGCGAATGCTCGGGCATTGTTTTTTTGTTTTTTTTTTTTTTTTTTCGCGAGTGTCCGAACGTCGAAGGATGCTGGGTCCATATCTCGGAGAGTTGGATGGACTTGAGATTGAGGAAACGTAGGTACAGAGGAGAGCGGTTCTCTTACACGCTTCGCCGCCTTTCGGTATATATAGGTACATTGGAAGTGCTCGGCGAACGAGAGCGAGGGAGCAGAGAGAATGGAAAAGAGTAAAGAACGCGCGAGCAAAGGAATAGAAGGTATAGGTCTGGGTGGTTCACCGATGTGTTTCGATGTATAGCGATCGCGAGAGACGTACAGACGACGAGAGAGTGCAACAGAAGCTGCGGAGAGGCTAGCGTTGGTCCACGCTTGGTTGCTCCTAATCATAATAAACGTGCCAAGGTGCCCACTTGTGCGATGGCTTCGAAAGAGAGAGAGAGAGAGAGAGAGGAGGATGGAAAGAGAATCCGAGGGAGAGAGAGAGATACAAAATGCGAACAGCTCAAAGCCGATTTCTATCTCCGGTAGGGGCGCGAGGGGGGCAAATAACCGAGAGTCGTGCGACGAGGAACAACGAGATACGACAGAGAATAACATTTCCCAGCATCTCTGCATCTTTATCTTTTTTTCTCGCTCTCGCCGTTCCTCTCCTCTTTCCGCAGCCACTTCAATCCACTCGATGTCGCCGCGTTTCGGTTTCCTTTTTTCGCCGCGACACTTGGACGCTCTCGCCGCTAGTCTCTTCCATATCAATGGAAACGCGCGCGCTGCTGTGACGAGACGTCGCGTTTCACGTTCCGACTGATCCATATATTTATTATCTCTCCATGTGTGCAGTGCATCCCCCTCACACTTTGTCTTTCTTTCTAGCTACACGATTGGATGCGATACAAACTATTGAAAGTTTAAGCTTAAGGACGTTGTATGCTAAATTTTCTATCGCGATGGATTTCCTTTAACATTTCCACCGCACAAAGAGAATAGGGATGATGTCTAGTAGCTCGCGAAATTTTAAGAGGCTTCGCCATATGCAGAGGTCGAGATATTTATTTATAAAAATCAAAATTTCCAATCGTTTCTCATGAGAGCGTGTGTTAAAAGTTGCAATTTTCAACATTAAATATTTCAATTTCTAAATGGTGAAGCCTCTTAAAACTTTGCATACACTTTTATGCAACATCGAAGAAGCTTGATTTAGTTTTTCAAAAAAATCGATCGTAAAATTTTTTCGAAATTTTGTTTATTACGATTCAAAGTATGTTGTTCTTTAGTCAATTAGTAACAACTTTTTAAAATAAGCTTGGGCTCGCAAACAATTTAGTTTGCGAGCGCATAACTCTCGTCGTAATTCGAATTTTTCAAGACATTTTTTTTCCAAACAATCGTACGAAGCTCGATCCCGAAAAATCATTGCTTTTTTTTTTTTTCCACTGTTGCGTGCCCTTTGATGAAAAGCCGCGCGTGGCTCTCTCCCAGAGCTGCTAAAGAAAAGGAGCATCGCGTCCGACACATCGATCCCGCACCCGTAAATCCCATGCTTATCGATTTGATCTTTGATTTTTGGCAAAAACCCATCAGGCCTTGTCGCCGCAGAGGAAATGGTGTTTTTCTCGCGCGTCCTTTCGAAAACCTTTCGGGATATCACGCTAGGATACTCCGGAATAATGCCAGTGAGCTCTCACGTCCTTTTTTCCGTTTTTACTTGGGAAAAGAAAGATCGAAAGATAAGAATCTTTTCGTATATCCGCAGGTGAGGAAGGAATTGACAAAACGAGAGTGTAAACAGGAGAGAGGCGAGAAATTAGTGAGGCATAAAAATGTACACGCGCGTGACGATCGTGTAAAGATGCAAAGATTCTTCGGATTTATGGAAAATGCAGCGACTCGGTTCTTTATTCTCCTTCGTGTCCGAGGCTTTTTTCAAATTTGCTCTTTCGGCGTCGTTGGAATATTTTCCAAGAGTAAATTATTCGTATTGATTAAAAATGGCGCGGATTTTCATGAAAAACGTCAAAAACTTTGGTCCGCAATATTTGTCCTTTTTCCTTTGCTCTCTCAATTCGACCTCGACCGTGTATCCCTCGCTTCTCCATCGAGTGCAAACTTTTTTGCATGATTTTTTAAAATCCTCCTCGAAATGACTCCGTTTCGCCAGGACCTCAGGCCCTTTGGCAAGTGCATGCGCTTTCTACACACTCTGCTGCGATGTGTACCGGGCGAAAAAAAAAAGGAATTGCGCGAGAGCAGGGAAAAAAAGGGGGAAAGATAAAAAAGCAAGACAGCCAGGGACTCTCCTTTGAGCTAGTCAAACGCGATCGGGGGAGGGGAGCGAAATAACAAACATACACGTACAAGTCGGTCGACCGCAATTGCCAGGGCAAAAGGAACGCGGACGCGCAAACAGAAAGACAGAGGAAAGGAAAAAAACGTTGGCAAGTGAAAAAGAAAGAGAGAGAATCGCGAGCGCGCGATCGAAAAGTTGAAAAAAAAAAAAAAAAAAAAAAAAGTCGTCATATTTGAAGGGCTTTTTGTTGTGGCAGGTCAGAAAGGGCCTTTGCAATTGTTTGTTTTTTTCAACCGGCGCCAAAAACGAGTTTCACAATGTTTTTATAGATCGTCGTGTACTTTTTTTTTTTTTCGAGAGAAACCTGCAGATACGAAAGTTGCACGAGATGAGCACGCGTTTCTGATCCATTCGGCACCCTTGTTCGGAGCCCTTGGCTAGTCACCGCGAGAACCGGTATGGAGCGAGTGTCGTCAAAGATTTCAAAAGATGGCGTAACAGGAAAAAGGGCAAAAAAGTGTTTGCGGAAAAAAATTTGAGCGAGATATTCGTGCGGGGGGATGTTTAGTGGTTCTGGGCGGAGGAAAAAGTATATATAACGGAAAAAAATGAGCGGCGCGTGCTCGTAGAGGAGCAGCAGTCGACGAAGGAAAACGCGAAAGAAGCTTCCGAAAGTGGGAGAGAAAAAAAAACTGTACAATTTTGGAAAAACACGACTTTTATGAAGACGTTACACGGCTCCGTGGACATTTGACAAATTTGGCCCTTTCTCAATAATCCTCGAGAGTGGACTCACATAATTTTTTGGAAAATCATTCGGTATGACACGATAAAAAGAGGCGCTAAGAAGAATAAGAAAAAAAAGGGACAATATTGGAGGGTCGCAGGATTCGTGACACGCTGAGGGATCGAGAGATCCCCGCGTGCTGTTTTGGGACTCTCGGCGTAGATAGATCGATTTTTCTCGAGCAACCATCGAAACATGTTTCCAACGCACACATTTGTATATATTTGGGAACAATAATATTCAATGAAAATCGATGCGTCATTTTTCCTTCGACGCCGCTGGAGAATCATTTTTTTTTTTTCTTCATCATTCTCGACTCTCGATGGTGTGAACACACGTACTCGAGCTTGTAGCAAAGCCATAAAGTTGTAACGAACACATATATACGAATGTATCGCGATAGAGCGATCGAGGATCGCGTCTCTCGGCGGACACGCGGTTGGGCAAGAGCAGAAGGTATCCGGGTGTGACGGTGCGTTTTCAATTCGATCGAGCGCGAGAGAGAGGGAGGCTGCTGTTGGTGTTGGTGCTGGGCAAGGTAGAAAAATTACACTCGGAGGTCTCGCCGGGGCCTTCGTGTATAATAATCCATCGGAAGCAAGAGCAAAACCCGCGCGCGTGATACGTCACGGCTGTTGATCGCCTGCTCGCCACCATCGAACGTCGCTCTCGCGTACCGATCGATCGCCGCGCGCGCGAGCGATCGAATCATTTTTATCGATTCGTAAAACTGCTGGAGCGACAGGTTTTCAAACATTATGAATGAAAAGTCGCGGGGCGATCGAGGGTGGACCAAGGAAACGTATGAATCGTGGACGAGATGGAAAAAAAAGTGCATAATACTTTGAGGGGACGTTCGCAGGGGTACGTAAAAAATGGCCGGAAGAGTCCGTGGGGTATTTGAAGGAAGTAAAAAAAAAAAAAGTGTCGCACGTATCTGGAGATGTATCTCGAGATGAAAGAGAAAAAAAGGGAGGATAAGGGAGAGCGAGAGAGAGAGAGAGAGAGAGAAAGGCGAGGGATGGAGCAAAGGCATATCGGGCGCTTTTTTCCCTCGAATCTCTCTTGAGCTGCGGGGGAGGAGAATCGCGAAAGAAGAAGCAAAAAAAAAAAAGATAAAATATCGAGTATAACTAGAAAAGGAGAGAGAGAGAGAGAGAGAGAGGGAAAGAGCTGGCGGCATGGCGAGCACGATATGCCCGCTTAATTATCCCTCTGCCCCTTCCCCCGGCCCCTCTCCCTTGCGTGTGCGACGAGTCTCTCTCTCTCTCTCTCTCTCTCTCTCTCGAGTCCCAAGCGTTTTTACGTACGTCCTGGCCTCCTCCTAAAGAACTTTTCTCTCCCTCCATTTTTCCACTCGTTTCTTCGTCTAGCGCCTAAGCTCTCTCCCTCTCTCTCTCTCTCCGATCGAAAGAGAGCGAGAGAGAAGAGAGTCTGGTGGGGGAAGGAGCGAGAGCCAGCAACAAGGAGGGAGAAAAAAACGAGGGAGCGATCGTGAGAGCGAAACATCGAGAGAGAGAGAGAAAAGGAGAGCCACTCACTGCGGGACTATATATTTGTATATATTTATTTTGTATAGATATAAAAGTGTCGAGGAAAGAAAGAGAGAAGGAGAAAAAAAGAGGCAAAGTGGGGTGAGGCATATATACGTGTATAGCGTTGCGACGGAGGAAGCGACGGCGGCGTACGACGAGGCTCGGGCTCTACTGTGGGCGAAGGTGGCCCCGATGGTTGGCGTTCGCCGTGGCTCAGCAGCAGCAGCAGCAGCAGCAGCAGCAGCAGCAGCAAGAACAGGGAGAGGGGAGTATCGAGAAGAGATTCGTGAGATGGTGTGCGTGCGCGCGGTCTCTCGCCGCCACGCTCGTCGCGGCAGCCACGGCGCAAAACATTCAGTCGGCAAAAAGTAGCCAAGGGGTAAGCATTACCCCGGCGTACACAAGAGGGCGACGAATAACGTAGCGCCGTTTTTTTTATTCTTTTCGTTTTTTCTTTTCTTTCATTGCGAAAAGAAAAGGAAGGAGATAATCGTGCGCGTGTTTGCGGACACCGGCAAAACGGGACGAACAAACGCTTATTTCTTTTTATTTATCCTCGCGATAAAGTTTTTTTATTTATTTATGAAAAGCGCGGGCGCCCGCGAAGAAGGATTTTTCGATAATTGATCATTACGATTCCGTCGAGAAGGTCGACCGGACGGAAAGAAAAACATTTATCCCGGAGCAATCTGCTGTGATCGAGTGTGTCGTGCAGTTTTTATCAATTTTTACTATTTTTACGATAAATCGCTGCTTTTGTGATTCTCGGCCGTTTTTTTCGCTCCCTGTGAATTTCTTCGGTGACAGTTTTTCACACTCTTTCCCACACTGTTTATCATTGCTCCGTTTTTTTTTTTTTTTTTTTCGATCTTTGCCGTCTTTGTTTCGATAGACCGTCCGTATAGTCAGCCAGAAGAGATTCTCGCACGGGCTCGCGCTCGCTCGCTGCTTCGGGGGCGCATACAGGGGGTGTACTTGGCGACTCTGTGAACTATATTCGAGCGAGGGAGGAGAGTCATGTGCTCTGCTGCTGCCGCTGCTACTGGATGTGGTGACGAATAGGGGCTTGCCGAGAGCCACTCCGCCGTGTGTTGTGCAACGTGGAAACGCGTGGTGTTTATATCCCTCGGGGATCTCTCTTCTCCACGCAGAGTTGTTGCGTTTTTTAAAAAGTATTTTTCTCTCATCTCTAATCACCGTCTGAGTCATCGTGCGAGAAGCTCGGGAGCGCGCAAGCTGCTTGATTCTCGGTTGATAATCGAGTAGGCGTGCGAACGTCTTAGTGATTTCGTGCTCGTTTCATTTTGAAGAAAGAAAGAAGAAGAAAAATTCTGGTTTTTGCTGCTACTGTTTATAAACTCGAGAGAAACGCTTGGAAAGAGTTGCGAGAGCGTTAAAGCGTCGACGAAAGTGTTGGACAAACGGCCTCAAGCTGGTTTACTCCGGGGGTTATCCCTACCTTACGAAAATGGAATTAAGGGCGATGGAATACAGACCGGTGGTCCCTTCGGGGGTTGTTGCCGGTCTTCAGGATTATCACGCCGCGATTCCCGATCTCAGCCCACCGCGGAGCCAAGGCTCTTCGACCGGTGGGGCCTCCTCGATCGGCGAATACGCGCCTCGAATGTACACACCGCCTACGCCGCCAACGCCGCACGAGGACGAGAAGGTAAATAAAACAGAAAACAAACTTTAAATTCGAGCGGGATTCCAAAAATCTCGCGTTTTTTCATTAATTTAAAAACTCATTCTCCTAATTCCCGCGGTCGGGAGCTGTTCATTAAAAGAAAAAGAAAAAACACACACGAGGCCTGTCCAAATCGTGAAATTACGCAACGGAGATTTGTTTTTTTTTTTTTTTTGGAATTTTTCTCTTATCGCGAAGGCGGAACTCGATATCTCGACATTTTTCGATAAACTAAAAAATAAAAAATAAAAATAAACAGGAAGATCCCGTGCTCGGCGATGCTCCGGGTGACGGAGGGAAAAAATAGTCGCTCGCGTTTATTCCGCGCTCGGTATTGAAGGAGAGTTAACGAGAAAAGTATAGAAATGAAATTTGCTTTGCTCGGTCAGCGGCAGGCATTGACCAAGGGTCAAAAATACACTCGCATAAATCGCGATATGTATGTGTGTGTGTGTGTGACGGAGCGATCACTCCCCTGGCAATCTCGGACATAATAACCGTTCCATTCACTCGTCGACACCACCGGAGAGCCGCCTCGCTCTGAGAAAGGATCAGACAGATCGGAGGAAGAAGAAGAAGAAGAAGGAGGAGGAGGAGGGAGAAGAAGAAAAAAGAAGAAGAGGCTGCTGGCGCTGGTTGCGTGACACACAGAGAAGCATTCTTGGCGCGGGCAATTTTCCAGAGCAGAGCATTGACGAACAATGTTTGTCGTTGGCGTTGTCACAATAAACCAATCGATTGAAATACGAGGGTCATTTCGATGGAAAAAAAAAGAAAAAAATCGTTGAATGGCGGAGAAAAAAATGAAGAAAGAAAAAAAATCACATAATAATCGCACGAGGAGCTTCTGGGTAGCGAAATAAACGATAGAATCGCGGAAACTTGTCAATACACGAGGAGTGAATGAGAATAAGATTGAGAGAGAAAGAGAGAGAGAGAGAGTCTTGTGTGTCCGATGTAAGGGCGCTAGATATACACGTGGGCGTGCTCGTTGTACCCTTCGTAATTCCATTTGTCCGGTCACAGAATTTCTGAAACTTGACCTGTTAAAAAGTCTTTTCAGGCTCTCCCCAAGTGTCCGAGCGAAAGATCCATAATGTCGTGCCCCTCGAACACTCGAGACAGCATCAAGACGAGAGAGCGATTGCCAATGTTCTCACACGTCGAAGAAATCCGCGTTTTTTCAGCCATAACGAAATCTATCGTTTTGCGTCAAGAGGTAACTCGATCTCGATCATTTCCAAGATTTTCAAGATCTCGAGATTTTGGCGGGAAGCAAAAAGCCCGCGTTTTACTCACTTTTTCCCTGCGGAGAGCAGAGTGTGCGCGAGTACCTTTTAGACCGAACGAACGAGACTAATTGAAACCCTCCGCCTCCTCCCGCTTGCACCTATTTTTCGAGATCTTTCAACTCGCGACGAACTAAAGAGAAAATGGAATTCCAAGGGGATGCTGGCGTCCCAACACACGTATATAAATATACACAGATATTATATATTTATATAGGAGCTCGAAGAAGTAGAAAAAAGTTGAGGAGGAAATAAAAGACAAGAGGTGGAGAGAAAAAGAGGAAAAGTGGAGCTGGTTGCGGAGCGGGCGACGGGTGCGTATTAACTTTGTTCCGTAATACGGGAAAGACGGTACGGAGAGGCGCGTCCCCTCCCCATAGCCACTCGCACACAGGATACCACATTTCTTCATGATCTTGAAAAAAAAAGCGGAAACGGAATGAAGAAAAAACAAAACGATTCTATTTTTAGTGAAAATGAACATTAGGGGCGAATTTAAAAAAAACACTCGCGGAGCTTGTCAAATGGAGTAAAAAAATGTTGAGATCCTGAGCCGTAAGGAAATTCAGGCAAACATTTCGATTCGTGATTATCGAAAGTTTAATCGACGTTTTTTTCGGTTATAAGGGCAAAACGTCGGCCTGTAAAATTTATGAAAGAAATAAAAATAAACTAGAGCTCGCGGAGCGCTGCCGAAAAATGGAATGGAGCAATTTAGAAAGGGAGAAATATAGAGACGCGGTCCGAGAGGCTTTCATTAAGGAATCGTTAGCGTCATCCCCGTTCTCCTCATCAGTAGCGCGGCCAAAGTTTCTCTACCACCATCACCGCGCCAGAGCATCCCTTCACCACTTTTGCCTCGCCACTCTACACCGACACGATCTTCTCGTCAAAGACGATGTGTTTTATTCGTTTTTCACCTGCTGTCGTCCTTTTCTTTCACCGCTAGCATCCCCGAAATATCTCTATAACGAAATTTGAGCCATTACTTGTGAGAATTGGAAAATATCGTTCCCACGAGGCTTCGCAGGTGGAAACAATCGTTCGTCATTCTGCCTGCGCCCTTAATCAACTGCAATCTTGTCTGCCTTTTCAAAATTCATTTTTTTTTAATCACCGCACCGTGTTTAATTTTTTTTTTTCTCATACGTCAAAGTCTTTACAGATTTTTAACTTTGGAATAATTAAGGACGTTAAGGACGTTGTCATTTTTTTATCATTTTTTTTGGAAAATTAAATAAAGTTTCTTTGATGTTTCATAAAAGTGTATGCAAAGTTTTAAGAGGCTTCACCATTCAGAAATGGAAATAATTAATGTTGAAAATTGCAAATTTTAACACACGCTCTTACGAGAAACTGCTACTGAAAATTGTGATTTTCATAAATAAATATCTCGACTTTTACATTAGCTAGAAAGAATTCTATCGACAAAAAATGTTGCGTACAAGGTCCTTAATAAATAACAGTAATAATTGTTTGATGAGAAAATATCAATTTTTCATTTGGCTTCGGGCGTGTTCGCGAAAGAAAGCAATAACAATAAAAGTCGAAGAAATGAAAAAATGAGGCGCGAGGTTTGGTAAATAAATTTAGCCCTAGTTATGGATCTCCCGAAGGATTGCTGGCGGATTTTTTTCCCGGCTAGTTTCTTACGAGCTATCAGTTTTGCTCCGACAGCTCGTCAAAGCTTTCCGCGAGAGTAATAGAGAAATATGTTGGCACGAGAGCAGACGCAGAGGCTCGCAAGTGGCGTGAGAAAAACGAAGAGACGAAAGAAAGGAGAAGATAAAAAAAAAGGAGATGGAGAGAAGATAAAAGAGCGATAATTTGCAGCGTCGATGAATTTCCAAGATGGCCAAAGAGAGCCTGCAACACCCGCTTTAACAGCCTCCTGGTTATTTAACCGCGTATACGCAAAGCCCCCCCGTTAAAAAGAGAGCAAGATATATCCTTTGGCGAGTTATTTTCGCGAATAACGCGGACAAAAAGATTTTTCAAAAGCAGGCATTATAACAAGCTGCTGCGGAGTGCTCCTCTCCTCGTCGCGTCTCTTGTTCTCGTTGATTCTCGCACGTTTGCACTTCTAGTTCTATACCGCGCGCGCGGGAGAGTAGAAAATATCGCGAGGGCAAAAAGTCTCGAAAGAAGGAGCTCGGCATTTACTTTCCTTGAGGCAAATGGTCAAGAGTCCAGACTCGCGCAACATTGCAGCGCAGTACGTGCATAAAGATTTGCGAACGAAAAAGTCCAATTGACCAGGACCCTATTCCGCTATCCCTCATTTTTTTTCTTTCAATTTTTTATTTCAACCTCGTTCGCTTCACCCCGTAATGTTTAATTTGTTGGAGAAACAACGCGAGCAACAATGGAAGCTCTGTGCTCTTCGTGGCAAACCCTTCGGGGCCTGACGGCACTGATGGCCAACCGCGCAGGGGGAGGCTTTGAGCGAAAAAAAAAAAAAAAAAGAAAAAAAAGATAAAAAGTTGAACTTTATATTTCAATCTTGCGGAGCTCCGAGACGAGAGAGCTACGTTTACGACGCGTAATTGTTGCCAGTCCAAGTGGCCATTTCGCAAGTACACAGAGTTCTCTCGGTCCCTCGCGCGCTGCTCTCGTTCCACGGAAATCGCGAAGAAAAATTGTCCGTCGCTGCGGTTGTTCGAAACGAGCCGCGAGATATCCCCCGAACCCGAACATTCTCCTGCCTCATTTATTATCCGCGCGTTTCACCTTCTCCCTTTTTTCTCCTTCGACTCTTCTCCCCAGAAGTAACTTCTCGCTCTTTCGTCTTGGTTTCGATAACGTAATATTCACAACTTTGCCAAAAACCAGGCCCTCATCGCGTCGGAATCTCCCAAGGCGTTCGATCCGTTATCGAAACCTCGATCCAGCTTCTTTTAACTATTAGGCCCTTTGCTATATACCTGCTCGTGGGTCGCTGTATGTTTTAGCTGGTAAAATAGTCTGCTGGAGGAAATATAGGTACACGCGATATCTATCCGCTGCTGTATGGCAGCTGGTAGGTGCCTGGGAATTTTTAGTCGATTCTTCATCTGGCCAATTACGCAATCCTCCTTCTTTCTAATTGGTCGGACGGTGCGGGTGCTCTTTATCTCTCTTTTTATACCCGCGCTCTTCATTTTCGAAGTGTAAAGGGATGCTGCTGTTGAAAAACGTTGGTCAAAATCGATCGTGTTGGTCGGGAAACTTTCAAAGATCTCTTAAGGGTGCCTTGTCGCGAACCTCATTAGATGAAAATTTGATATTTTTTTATTACACCGTTCAAGTATGCAAGAAAATGCCTGCAAAATTTCAAAGTGCGTTACCGACTATTTATCACGATAAATAATTCATGAAATTTCGAATTTTAACACACGCGGCTTATGGGAATCTCGTTCCGACAGAGATGCAAGGCATAAATGTTTAATTTTCGCGATTGGATATATTTTCAAAAGAAATGTCCATATGTTGAGAAAACCCTAAGGATTATTTTTGAAGAAAACAAAAATTGAGGATAAACGAACAATTGGGATAAAAATGATCGATTTGGAAAAGTAATTACTTGACGAGTTGACTTGATGACTTGATTCAAATGTGCCAACTGTGAGGCTCGGACAATGTAAGTCAAGTCAGACTGAGAATCGAAAAACCTCATAATAAAAAATAATCCATAAATGACCATGGTACTCGTCTTAATAATCACCGACGTTTGTTGTACTGATAAAATAATTTTTACGTTGATCATATATGGCTGATTAACAGTGTTGAAAATAATAAGATGTCTTTTGACTAGCTAATGCAATAGGGCAACCTTAATCTCGTGAGTAATGAGAGAGGATCGTAAAAAACCCAAGTTGGTCTGTGAAATAGCTCGTTGTTGAGAGGCGTCGATGATATGTGGAATGTTTGAAAGAAAAGTCGTCCAGGAAGCTGCTGGTAAAAAAGATGCAGAGAGTCCGGCCTCGTGAAGCTGAAGAAAAAGCCCTTAAACGAGATCAGAAAGACCAAATATTGCGAGGGATGAAAAAGCTACTTGGTTGAGAAAGAATAAAGAGATGCGGAGGCAGCGAGAGGAGAAAAAGAGGAGTGGGCTCGATGGGGGATGCGGCGAAGAAAAAATCTCAAGTTTAACAGCAAACAAGCCGATGACGGATCGAGGCATTCTTTCTCCTCGTTTTTCTCTCCTCCTCTCGTATGATCTTTCATGCGGGTCTCGAGCAGAGACTCGTAGACCTTCCAGAGTGCCATAAGTGCCTTTTTTATACAATACACACACGTCCATATATATATATATATATATATATATATATATCTGGATCTGGTGGATATAGTCCTCGCGGAGGTAGATCGCAAAGAATCTCAATGGGCAACCCTCCGAGCAGCACTGCTCCATACCGATCACGTTAATCTTCTTGTGATTCTTCGAAACTTGTATACGCCAATTTCTTCGATTCTCCAGAGCAAAATAGGATCTCGCTTTGATGGTGGACATACGTGTTCTGTGTTGTCCCAATATACGAGGGAGCACGGCAATACAAGGACCCAGCGGGACGGGAAAATAGGTCCTAATCCAGTTTGATGCGGAAAACTGTTTCAGGTGTTCTTCTCCTTTGGCGTTTCTTCTCCTTTTAAAAAAACGACAAGATCCTTCTAAGCGCCGAGCGAATAAAGAATTGTAAATTGGTCCAGCAGTTGCTTTTCTTTTATCATTCATTTTCAGAGTGAAAGGCTTCCGGGTTTAATTACCAAAATAACCGTTTAGATGAAATCGTTTTTTTTTTTTGTTGTCTGTGCTCTTTTCGTTGCTGGCTCGCCGCGACGGACTTTGCCGACAGACTCCTCATTAGTGTCATCAACGTCTCGACTTCTGTGTCTTTCTTCCTAGCCTCACAATTATCCTAGAACACTTTGTGTATACCGAGAGCGAGGAGGAGAAAAAATCGTTTCGGGGCTACCGACTGCTCTCTCGGACTTGTGTGTCCCGCAGTACGTATATTATAATCCCAAATTACCCGTGACTCGACAACCATCTCGCTCTCTCGATCATCCTGATTCGGAGACCCGGAGGAGCGTCATTAAGGTCGTCGCTCGACTGCCACATATTTAAATTGAATTTACTATAAGATTCCTTCTTTTTTTTTTTCGTCGAGCCCTCGGGCTATGGAAACATATCGATCGTTCCTCGCGCGTAGCCCAGCAGCTTTTGCTACCTCGGCTCCGCAAATTTGTTAAAATCGAACGATTACTTTGCTTCGCTTTGCTCATCGTCGAGCCACAACTTGGGCTGCTCCATAGCTTTGCAGTGATGTTGAGATCGAAAGATTGCTCATAGCCAAATATTCGAACGGGGCCCGTACGAAAAGAGTTACAAGTGTGAATAATAACGTGTGGGCCGAAACGAATGTTGTTGGTTGGTGTGTTGGTCGAACGTGTTCGAAGAGAAGGCTGGCGGAAAAGAAGGAGCGAACTTGACACCTGCAAGGACGCTCTTTCGAAAGGAGGAAATGAAAAAATAAAAAGATTTAAAATGTCGCTCCGTTAAAGGACGTGTGCCAAGTCAGCTGTTGAGCTCTCTATTCGAGACGCACACACTCGCGCGGCTATGTCAGTCGAGGAGCAGTCTTACATGGTCAACTCGAGATTTCTTCGAGTCTCTTCTGACGCGTTTGTCTGTGTGCGTATGGATTTTTTTTTTTTTTTTTCTTTTTTTTTTTAGTATAGACGAATTCCTTGTCTGGAGGATTACGTAAAGCCAGCCAGACGCGGACGGACGCAATACAACAAACCCGGGCTTGTTGCATTCAGAGATTTAACATGCTAACGCGTGTGCCTTCCAAAGAGCAAATTCTGGCGTCTCTGGTGCTCGACACCGAGCAGCGTTCACCACCGAGTTTCAATGCCACGAGGTGGTGGCGCGCGGGGGGAAAGGTACAGCTCTCAAAAATCATAACCTGATTCTCATCGTGTGACGCGATCGGTGCGGCGCGGCCCACCAACCGCCTGCTCGCTGCGAGCGCGAGAATCCCCCGAAAGATTTGGGTGATCGAATATGTGCCATAGCGGAAAATCATATTGTTCCTTTCATTGGGACAGACTGCTGGAATGGCTCCACTCCCAATGGGAATTAATAATTACCGATCCTCTTGATCGGTGTGTTTCTCGTGGCTCGGCCTTCCAGCAGACAGGAAATCATTTCTACTCGTTTGCGTTACTTGTTGCAGTCACAAAGTAAAAATACGAGATGTATGGGAGCTATTATAATACAATTTTGAAAGGCACAATGTCGTAGTGGCTCGCACACAGAGAGCAGCAGACTTTTCAACTCTTTTAGGCACAATTCACCGGAGATGATCGGTCCGGTCTTTTATTTGCCTCGCGGGGATCCTTCTCTCTCTCTCTCTCTCTCTCTCTCGTTTTCTTTCGCTCGATCCGAGTGGCTGCCCCTCTCCCGCGCTCCGGGGCTCGATTCTTAATGTCCGAGAATTTGAGAATCTCGTGACTGAGATGAATTACTCGTATAAGGTGGTTTTATGATCGAGGGCGCACGGGACGATGAGACGCGGGAGACGGGGCAGAGCGACTCGCTGGGACAGCGAACTATATATTCTAGAATGTGCGAGGATCGCGATTCGTGTTAAGAAGCAGGATGAAACGCCGCGCGTCTCTATACCTATGTATAAGCATTATGTGGCGGCTATGTAGCGCCCGATATATGTATATATCAAGTGCGCATAAGATCGCGGCTGGATGCTGGTCTATGCGGTAGCATTGGAGCTGGCCAGCAGCAGCAGCAGCAGTAAAAGGAGAGAGCCAGTCAGTCAGGTATATGTTGGTAGCCTCGAGGCTATACGAACATGATAGACAAGGTCAGCCTCTCCCGGGCGTCGCGCGCAACGTTAGGTCTTTTCTGTGTGCTGGTCAAAAAGTAACATGTATGAGTCTCGAGGGGTATACTTATTGAATTGAAAATTTGGTTTGTTCTGCTTTCAGATCTTTGGGAGCAAAGCTGATCTGCAATTGCACACGCAGATACACATGCGGGAGGCAAAGCCGTACAAGTGCACGCAGTGCTCAAAGGCGTTTGCAAATTCGTCGTATCTGTCGCAGCACACGAGAATTCATCTTGGGATAAAGCCTTATCGATGCGAAATATGCCAGCGCAAGTTCACCCAGCTAAGTCATCTGCAGCAGCACATACGTACGCACACCGGGGACAAGCCTTACAAATGTCGTCATCCAGGCTGCACCAAGGCGTTCAGTCAGCTGAGCAATCTACAGAGTCACTCGCGCTGTCATCAAACCGACAAGCCGTACAAGTGCAATTCGTGTTACAAGTGTTTCTCCGACGAGCCCAGTCTCCTCGAGCACATACCTAAGCACAAAGAATCCAAGCACCTAAAAACGCACATATGCCAGTATTGCGGCAAGAGTTATACGCAGGAAACTTATTTGGCAAAGCATATGCAGAAGCACGCGGAACGTACGGACAAGAGACCACCCATTATCGGGACCGGACTGAGGCCGGCGATCCACGCCATGTCCCATCATCAGGATCACTATTGGCCAAAGGTCAGCCCGGATTCGATGATGAGCGAGCTTCACGAGAGGCTGCCCCATCACCATACGGATTACAACCATCAGAATCAGAACACGGAGATGTTGCTACCGCCTCCCCATGGAGCAGGTGGCGGCGGCGGCGGCGGCGGCGGCGGTGGTGCCAACGGACCCGGTGGAGGCGGCGCCGGCGGGAACAACGGAAACGGTGGTGGACCCGGCAACAACCCCGGCGGACACAACAACAGGGACTCGATCGAAAACGACTCGAGGCAACAAACGCCACAACCCGGTAGCAATCATCATCCCAATAGCAGTTCCGCCTTCACTCCCATATCATCGATATCGATAAATTCGATATCCTCGATGCAACACCCACTCAATCCTCTGAATCATCTTCACTACCCTGGCAGTCATCATCCGGCCTCGAGGCCTTATCTCTACGAAGCGTTCAACACCCAAAAGTCATCGCCGACCTCGTCCTCGGTCGCTGGAGTCACACCGGGCGCTCCGACCAATCAGAATCCGACCTCTTTTCCGAATCAGCTCATAAGTCTTCATCAGATAAGAAATTACGCGCATCAGCCGAATCTTGGAAACCTCGGTAATCTTGGCAATCTCAGCAATCTCAGCAACTTGGGCAACCTCAGCGCCAGTATGGAGGGACACGCGCTCCTCGGTGGACTCAAGGACAAACAGTAACTGTAGCTTAACTTTAGGTACTAAAGAGTCCGAGTGTTGCAACGCGACGAGCCGTCCACCCAACAAAAGGATCCGGGGCCTGCTTCGCCAGCAACGGACGCTAGAACTTGTCTTTTTTGTTAACAATGATCTCTCGCTCGTAACATCCAGCCGCTGAGAGCGGATGCGAACAAGAAGCAAGCGCCACACTATTCGAGAGCAACATGACTAATGTAAACAACAATTACCTATCGCCGCGACCCTTGCTCCGGTCACCGGACCACGACGACGATTCCTGCCCCTATTGCGTTTTTTTTTTCCAACGTCTGTGCGTGTGTGTACGTGTGTCTCATTGAGTAAAAAATTTACTCGCCCGATGAAAGATCCACGAAATTTTCTCATTCAACTCGCTTCAGCGATTTCTATTTGTCCTTCATGATGAACAAAAATAAAAGTGATTGACTCGCATGTTGAGCGTGTGACCCAAAAACCATCCCGTCCAACAAGCAGACGTTATTCTTATCTCAAAATTCTCTAAGAATTTGAACGAATTTGACAACGATCAGAAAGAAATCGTATCAGCCGCGATGAGATGTGCTGCGCACATTTTAATCGTTCCGGGACAATCCCTTTCAATCGTTTTAAACGCGCTCCACACACACACACACACACACACACACACACACACGCTGAACCTGGTCGCTAAGCGAAACGATGTTATTATTAAAAAGGAACAAATAAATAAATAATAATAATGATAATAGTGGTGGGAATAGGAGGAAAAATGTTTCCTCTTTACACGACGACGACGACGACGCCGCCGCCGCCGCCGCGTACGTATCCCCCAAGCGGAAATAGCGCCGATTCCTTTATTTCTTTCTTTCTTTCATCCGTTTGTTTGTTTCTTTCCATTTTTCACCGTCTCTCCTCCATATTTCGTATCATTAATGAAAGGTAGACGCGAGCGTTACATTCAGGGCACAAATCGCGAGATAATGTATTTACGAGTGAGAGTGAGTGAGAGAGAGAGAGAGAGAGAGAGAAATAGTAGGAGAGGGAATAACGAAGGTTAATGTAAACGGCGAACGTGAGAATAGTAGAGTAGGTTTGATCATGCCACACGTAAACGAGAAAAAGGATTGAAAAGGCACACGTACACAACACTCGCGCCCACACACACCCTCACACACAGACACACAGACACACGAGGTAGCGATGATCAAGTCGAAGATTGAACAGAAACGAACGAGACATTATTAAGTGGTATGGTAACAACCTCCTGTACATAACTATTATATAAATATATAGATAAATATATTATTATTATTATTATTATTATTATTATTATTAATTAATATTATTAATAAATATTTGGTAGGTGTATAAGGTGGATAAAATAGATTTACGAAAAAAAATATATATTCTACGTACCTTGTCCGAAACGAGATAAAAAAAAAAGTGAGGGGGAGAGAGAGAGAGAGAAAGGAAAATGGGTTAAACTGTCCAGACTGTTTCTTTTTGTTTTCGTAAAATTGCGATTAAAGTTGAGTGAACGAGATTATGTGGAAGATTGTAATATTCAGGGCTGACGATTTTTCGCTTGTGTTTCGGGGTCTTGGGGAGGGGGAAAAAAATTTTCGTTTTTACAACAGTTTGGTCGATTGAAAAAATGATCG
Organism: Hyposoter dolosus; assembly: GCA_963921915.1. Taxonomy (NCBI): domain Eukaryota; kingdom Metazoa; phylum Arthropoda; class Insecta; order Hymenoptera; family Ichneumonidae; genus Hyposoter; species Hyposoter dolosus. Next base: position 17,681,506 of record OY998132.1, on the reverse strand, counting down.
GTAAATCTTTGGTTTTTGGTTTGAATATTTTTTTGACATGTTTTTTTCATGGCTTTATGGCGCTCGGTTTTTTTTTTTTTTTTTTTATACTTTTGGTCTCTTTTAATTTCTTCGCAGGGTCGAGAGTCGTTTTTTTTTGTTTTACGTACGAAATGGTTCCTGCCCGGAATTAGAACACGCGCGAAAAATTCGTCAGGCGATTTCTCGGGCTCGAGAAAAATTGTTCGAGTCACGAGAACTTGAAGAATGAATGAAAAAAAAAAAAATGGAAAAAAAAAGCAACAAAAAAAAACATACTTAATATTAATATAAGAAATGTAAATGTATTTCGACGTGAGGAGCAGCAAGTAAATAATGAAAATCTGTACAGACCGATTTCGGCCGCGACGAATAAATATTATTGTCGAGGGACGGTCGAATTGTTAAGGAAAATATGAAAAATCGTAATTAATTGAACGGCAAGATGAACAAGAGGAAAAAAAAATATATATATATATAAATAAATGAGTAACGAAATGAAAAATCGGAGGGATTAATAAATGAGGAGGAACGGACACTGTAGATAATTTCTTGTTACGGCGGTTGCGGGAATCGCGGAAGGAAGTTGAGCCACGAAAGAAATAGACGGAGGAAGAAGGATATGCTAGTTTGTTTTGTTTACATTTATCGTTCCAACGAACGTTTCGTTATTATCGTATACGAGAGTGCTCGATGTCGGCGCGCAGCACGGAATATTTTAATTTTATCTTATCCGAATTTCACTTTTTGTATATTCATCGAAATTTTGTCAAATTTCTCCAATTGTTCGAATGTTATGCGTAAATGAATAAACAAATTTTGAAAAACTTTATTTTTGTTGACTCGTAAAAAAAAAAAAAAAAAAAAAAAAGAACATAAAAAACAAGCAAGTGCAAAAATAAATGATAATTGGGAATAAACGTTTCCTCGTTTAATCGACATTACGATTTTTAATTGTAAGCTATGAAACTTTCTTTACTCCGAGAGCGGCCGATGGCCCGAACAAATTTTTATCACAATACCCTCGCGATCGTTGACAAAATCGTTAATTTTTTTAATACAAAAAAATAAATAAACGTTTGATTGAAAAAAAAAATTAAAAAAAATTGTGAAGCTAGAAAAAATTAAAATTAATAAAAAAAAATAAAAAAACATCATTTCCCCTGATCCTTGAGGCGGATTATTTCCTCGCGATTCTCGCACGCCTCACCTGTGCTCAAATTGTTTAATATTAGTTTGTTATTAAGAAAGTATGATATTCTACAATTACTACGAAATATTGTATATCGTCAAACACACCCACACACACACACACACACAACGATGATGCAGGCAGATGAATAAAAAACCGTGAGAAATAAAAAATCCATTAAAACAAACAGACAGACAAAACAGATTGCTCTCTGGGTTTCCTAAACGATTGTTGCGACCGGTCGCGCGTACGAGTGGATGAGGACGAACAACGGCAAAACAAGCGAATAAATAAATAAATGAATAAATAAACAAAGTCTCGTATGCGTGAACGAGAAAAATTGCAAAGTGTGAAAGGTTTTGAATGTTGGACGCAAAATGACTGGATGAACAAGCGAAACAAAACAAGACAAAATAAAAAATCTATATATATATATATAAATATGAGAAAAAAAAACAATTGCGATAGAAAGACACGAAAACTCGTTAGGCCGAAAATGAAAGAATCGGGGAGGGGGGAACCAGGGACCTCGCGCTTTAATATGTGATTTCTTTTCTCCTCGTATAAAAATCTTCTCACTATTTCAATCTTTTCCCTCTTTCTTTTACCCATCTATCTTTAGTTTCAATCATTCTTATTACAATAATTATAATTTTCGTTTAATAAAATATCCCGTTAAAAGAAACGATTAAAAAAAAAAAAAACAAAAAAAAACCAATAAAAATAAGCGTTTCGTATAATTTGTTAATTTCCGCAAAAAATTAATCCCAATTCCGAAAAAAAGACAAACAACAATTACAGTTGGATAATGTTTTGTTATAACGAACAGGAAGGCAAAGGAAAAAAACGTTCGGGGCAGGAATGAGGGCGCGAAACAATTGTCAAAGCAAATGTAGGTACGAAAAATAATAATAATAATAATAATTATAATAATAATAATAATAATAATAATAATAATAATAATAATAATAATAATAATAATAATAATAATAGTAATAATAATAATAATGATAGTTATATCGCGCGGTACGAGAACAGAACTGTGATATTTTACTGTGTAAATTATTGAAGAAAAAAAAGAAGTAACAAAGAAGCGCGAAAAAGCAAGTGGCACGAAGGAACAAAGAGAGTATGAAGAAAAAAAAAAAAGATAATTAATTAAGGGAGGGTGGAGGGGGTAAAATATTAATGTTAGCAATGACAGATTTAAGCGTATTTTACATTGGCGATGAGCCAATTTTATCCATTCTGGAATAATCGGTTTAGGAAACAAGAAAATATTGACGTCTCCGAAGAGAGCGGATGATTCTGCACAGATTTAACAAAATGAAATAACGAAAGGTTCCTTCTCGAAGGTCGAACTTTGGTCCATTTAGGCGCGAACGAAAGATGCGTGAGGAAAAAAAGTGAAAAACGTGCGAAAACTGTCCGGGTGTGTGTGTGATTTTTTCTTTTCATCGTTTTTCCCTTTGTATATACACGAAATTATTCACAAATAAATGTTTCCACGAAGATATCTCAGTCGCACAACGTCTTTGCAACAAAACAATCTCGAAAATACTGTGTCGTTAGCTTTTCATTCGATATTCAGTCTCCGTATCTTTTTTCTATCGATTATACCAGCCTGAGTGATCAATAAAATTTGTTTAATCGAGAAATCAAATTCTACGTAATTTTTCATGAGTTTCTTACTTTTTCGCTTTTTTTTCATCGCCGCTCGAATTTCTCTTCTCTTTTATATATGCGCGACGTAGTAAACAATTGTCCGGAAGTTTTAAGCAAAAATCAGTGGAAAAGAAAAATGCAGTCGAGCGAATGCCACGAGGAAGCGAACGAAAAATACACGAGTTGGTCAAAAATGTCCAGAAAAATTCTTTACGTTTACGAATATTTTGTTTCCAAAACTCGCTCGAGGTCACCTTCAGCAGAGCAACACGTTCGCGTTCGCTTCCTCGGCCTCTGTGCCGATCCCCTCGCCCAAAAACGACGCCGCGAATCCATGCGAATTTTTTCAACGAGATTTCCTATAAAATACGCCCGAGCCCGAGAGAATGAGAGTTTTGTTTATTGCGAGAGATTCGTATACGTGTGGGAGTGAAAATGCATCGTAAATATCGTGTACACGTGATGATTATTCGACGAAAGAATGTGAGGCGATTGAACCACGAAAATGAATTATTATTAGGCATTATATTAAAGTAGGAAAGAGATAAGATAGAATTATTGAAAAAAAATTATATATATATATATATGAAAGAAAACGAGCGAGTCGATCTTGCTGCAAAGTTTCGTTCGATCGTCAATTAAGGAGGTTGGCTACGCACAACAATGTTGCCATGTTAAAAGCATAGGAAAAATCGAAATGATTAGAATTTAATGAAATTTGGTGAGTATATTCTTTAGTATTAAATATGAATATACAAATTTTTTGAGATTTTTTTTCTACATAGTTTTCGAGTAATTGAAAACTAGAGTTTGCATGCATAAGCATCTAGGATTCAGATATATATAGGTATATCTTTTGCATATTGTAAACTCGAATTATTCGACAACTGTGTAGACGAAAAATTAGAAAAAATTTGTGTAATCGTATTTGATGCTAAAGAATGTCATCATCAAATTTTATTAAATTCTTATCATATTGTCGTATGTGGCCAACCTTCTTAAAATTTGCTGGTATTTTTTCGAGGCAACGAATTCGAATGTTATTTTCTACAAGCAATGACGAAATTCTGTCGAAAAAACGAGACTTATTATTCTCATGACTGTGCAGACGATGTTTTGTTGAGTTTTTTGGGTTAAACATGGAACACTAACGAAAATACGAAAATCAATTAGAAAAGGACGATAAACTCGTGTGCAGCAAGATCGACGCCCGTTTTTCTTTCAAATCGTAAAATCTATGGTTACAAATAATCCAAGTAATTATTCCTAAACGAAATTCTGAATGTCGTTTTAATCTTTGCCACTTTTTGTTTTCGAGCCCTCAATAGCAAGAAGTTGCGTTTAGGAAGGTGCGTGATTACGATGTTTTTGTTTTTGGCTGTCCCGCGATGAAAACACAACGAAAAACAGTGCCCAGACTTTCGAACATACAAATATACTTTCTTTCATTATCGCCCCCTCGATCGTTGTCGCCCTTTGTTGAAATATATATATTTCTATATATATATATACATATATATATATAGAAATGATAGAAGAAAAAACAAACAATTCTCCGAGACCCGCGCGATTTTCCGGGCAAAACTGTCACCGATGACTATTTTCGGCTCGCGTTGACACACACAACTAACTGTTCGTCCTTTTTATCAACAAATATAACAAGAAAAACTTACGTCTTAAAGATCGATTCCATTGTTCGTTATTTCATCCCTCGACGTACCTCCATGTAGAAGCATCACGGATCCTGCTACGATTTTCCGTATCAAGCATTTCGCAGATGGCATTTCCACGTGAAAAAAACAAACATGCAAACGACCACCGTTCTCCATATTTACCGCGAACAAAAAAGCTTGAATCATACACACGCTTATCTCGATTTTCATCCATTATTTCGGAGTCGTCCACAACTTTCAAAACCGAATAAATCGAAATCCATATTCTTGGAGCGAAACACAATAAATCATCGTAAATCGTAATGACAACGCGGGTCGTCAAAACAAAACAAAAAAAAACGGTCAAATTTGGACGCTCCCAAATGCGATGCCTGCGCCATCTTTCTATCGACGTGTAAAATCGAACCTCGTCGGATTTGTCTGGACGGTCGGTAATTCAGATACCGGCTCGATAGATAGCGACAAAATGGTGGACAGAAGAGAATGGAGGATTCTACTGTATCGACGCGAGTATTGAGTTTGCCGTCTGTCAAATATCTGTCAAACTAGCCTAAAAATCTCTGATCGAATCGAGTGAAAGTCGGGCACAGTGACAATAAATATTTCGTTCAGATGTTGAATTAATATCCTAGTCCAAGCAGAATGGCATTTTTAGAGGTGCGAAAAATGTTTCACAGCGTCGTTGACCGCCCCGTACCGAATAAGTCGTTCGTCGACGACCTAACCTCAAAATGACGAAAAAAAAACCTCCCCAAATTGTCAATACGATAATAACTGTTGTTTTTTTACTTTGTTGCTTCCGCAGTGGCGGCGTTTCAACTTTTTTGATCTCAAGAGAGAGGTCGATGGCGGAAGCATCGCCGAGGCACTCGCGGTATTTCGTTTTTTTTCTCATTTTTTTCTGCCAGTTTTAATTAGCGATCTTATCGATGAATTTTCGCCTTGAATTTCTCGGTTTTTCTTTCCAAAGGGCGCCCAAGTAACTGCGGCAACCAGCGGCAATGGAAGCATGATCTTCGGCGACGACATGGGCAACGTCCATGTCGTCAAACGCGCTTATCAAGTCTCCACCTTCAGAGCTTACGAAATGAGCCTCACCCTCGCCCAGCAAGTCCAACATTCCACTTATCTCTTCACAATAGGCGTGAGTTTCAATAAAATCTTGTTTTTCTCTATTTTTCTGTCAATTCAGTCATCGATCGTCATTATGCCTTTTTATTACGCGATATTTCGCGATGCAATTTGTTCGTTCGGACGATCAAACGGCGTTGGCGCGCGGAGAGATATTCTAACTCGACGAAACGACGATGTCGCGTTGTTTGCGTTGCCAGGAAGACGATCCGGGTTGCAATCCGACGATAAAAGTGTGGAATTTTGGAAAATTGGACAAACAAGAAAACCCGACTTGCGTGCGGATCAGTAGAGCCATTCCTAGTTACCGAGCGGTCCCAGCGACGGCTCTTTGCGTGCATCCCAGTATGACTCTGATGGCGGTCGGATTCGGGGACGGTTCGATAATGCTTTACAGGTGAAAACCTAAAGACTGACGCTTTTGGAATGAAAATGATTTTTCAAGGACGTTTGAGCGGAGAAATATTTTTTTGTTTATTTTTTCATTCGCAGGGGCGATCTGACGAGAGAACGCAAAAACAAAATCAAAGTTTTGAAAGACGGCAACACTCCGATTACGGGACTGGCTATCAGGACCACGGGGAAGCAAAGCTATTTGTTCGTCGCAACGACCCTCAGCGTTTATCTCTATAACATCACCGTCAAGGACAAAGAAACCAAATCGCCGCTGGACAATATGGGCTGCGAAAAAAAATGCAGCGTTCTCGCAGAAACCAGCCAAGACAGTCACTTCATGATCGGCCGCAATGACGTGAGCATTTTTACGTATTTTCCGGTTCCTTTGAGTTTTCGTGAAAAAGGTGAAGCAAACTGTGTCGAAATTGCAGGCGATCTACTGCTACACTCTCGACGGTCGTGGACCGTGTTACGCGGTCGATGGCCAAAAAATAATGCTCGATTGGTTCCGTGGATATTTGGTGATAATCGCGAAAGAAGCCGGCAACGTGCCGCGCACGACGACGACGATCACAGCCAAGCCAAGCACCGTCGAGCCCATACCGCCCGGGGTCGACAAACACATAATCACTGTCCTCGACATCCAAAACAAATTTATCGTCTCCTCGGCATCCATGATCTCGGTACAAGCTGTACTTTCCGAATGGGGCGGTTTCTTCATACTCAGCGGTGACAGCAAACTCTATCATCTCGATGAAAAAGATTTGCAATCCAAATTGGCGTTGCTGTTTAAAAAAAATCTTTACGACGTTTCGATCAGGTATTTTCAGGATTATCCAGAGACATTATGAGAAAAATTTATCTCTCGTCGGCCAACGATGGGTCGTTGGTCACTTTCGCTTATTTTACAATTTCAAAACTTTGGAAAAAATCTGAAAAAAATCATGGGCTTGTCTTGAACCCTTATCTTGATGATAATAATTTGTCCCCTACCAATTTTCTCATTTTAATAACAATTTCGTGCAAAATTGGGAGACTCAACTAAATGGGAATAATTTGTCCCATACGATTTTTTTTTTTTTTTTTTTTAAACAAGTTTGCGCACAACTTGGATACGTGCGGGCATTTTTCACGAAAAAGCGCCGACACGAAAGACCCATCGTTAGCGTTTGAGGATTAATAAGTGACTCCATCGCTCCAATGAAAAACTGGAGCCCAATATTGTTTTTCGTTTGTTTTTGCGTCAAACAGAATTGCGAAAAGTCAACAATACGATGCCGAGGGTCTGGTCGATATATTTCGTCAATACGGTGACCATTTGTACTCGAAGGGTGACCACAACGGTGCGATAGAGCAATACATAAAAACGATTGGCAAACTCGAGCCTTCGTACGTCATAAGAAAATTCCTCGATTCGCAACATATCGATAATTTGACGACGTATCTCCAGGCGCTGCACAAACAAGGCCAAGCTTCCGGCGATCACACAACGTTATTGCTCAATTGTTACACGAAATTGAATCACACCGAAAAACTGAAAGAGTTCATCATGACGAAAGATCGCGAGGTCGATTTCGACGTTGACATCGCGATCAAGGTCTGTCGTCAAGCTTCCCCCGAAGATGCTTTGCTCTTGGCTCGTAAACATCGCAAACACGAATGGTACTTGAGAATACAAATCGAGGACAAAGCCGAATACAAAAGTGCTCTCGAGTACATCAACACTTTGGACTTTGACGAAGCCGAATCGAACATGAAAAAATATGGCAATGTCCTCATCGAAAACGTCCCTAACGAAGCTACGCAATTCCTCAAAACTCTTTGCACGAATTATCGTGCAACGAACAGACCGTTGATCGATCAGGCACGTAATTTTTCGTTCTTATCGCAATAAGCAACGAAAATGTTTTATTTAGAATTTTAATTAGGGTTGATTTTTTTCTTTTCAACAGAATGTTCTTGATGGAAGCTCCGAGGAACACGTGGAGCGTGCTAATCCTGAAGATTTTATTCACCTTTTTTTGAACAACTCTGAACGACTCGTCGAATTTCTCGAGCATCTTATTAAATGCGATAGCAAGTGAGTAATTTGAAAAAAAAAAAAAAAAAAAAAAAAATTCTCGTATTCCACCGTGTGCTCGAAATTTTCCTAACTTTTTTGAATTTTCGTGTTTTTGAAGGTGGAGTACTCTGGTATACAATACTCTGGTGGAACATTATCTTCACGTCTGGTCAGCTCTGGACAACGAAGTAGCGAAGCTTCAGTACGAGCAAAAAGTCGTACGATTGTTGCAAAGTTCCGAGGCTTGTTGCGACAAGGATCAGATCCTTATACTCTGTCATCAGCACAATTTTCGACGCGGCTTATTGTTTCTTTACGAGGAACGTAAATTGTGAGTCCGGCCGAAGCGACAAAAAGTTTTGTACAAAATTCTTGAAAATGATGTCATCGTTGAATTTTTTTCGCTTTTCTTTCATAGATATCAAGAAATTCTGCAATATCATCTGCGCGAAGGAGACAACGAGCAGGTATTTGCTACCTGTAAAAATTTCGGGCATCAAGATCCGAATCTTTGGGTGCAAGCTTTGTGGAGCGTCGCCAGGAAGAAAAATGCCTCGACGAAGCTCCTTGCGGATATTCTCGAGCACATAGGTGAGCCGATCGAATTTAATTTCTTGAACCATGTCAATGAACATTTTATACGAATTTATGTTTTGTTTTTCTGGTGCTCAGCCGCCGAAGGTCTCTTGTCGCCTTTGATGGTGATCGATGCTCTCTCGACCTCGTTGACCTGTAGCCTGGGCGACGTGAGATCCTATCTGAACGGTGTATTCAAAAATGAGTACGAACAGACGCGCCAAGATGCCGAATTGACGGAAAAATATCGTCGAGATACCCACAAATTACGCGAACAAATAGATCTCATAAAAAATAGCACGATGATTTTCCAGTGTGCTCGTTGCAGCGCCTGTAACCATCAGCTCGAGTTGCCATCGGTCCATTTCATGTGCCAGCATTCTTACCATCAACAGTAACGTTTTTATTTTTTTTCTTTTTCCTTCATTCGTCGAGTTTTTTCGAAATAAAACTAAAAGAAAAAATGTTTTCAGTTGTTTTCAGAGTTTCTCGGAAAACGAGAACGAGTGTCCGGCCTGTTTGCCCAACAACAAAAAGCTTCTCGACATCATCAGAGCCCAGGAACAGTCGCGAGACCTGCACGAAACTTTCCATTGTCTTCTCGATCGTGCCGAAGATCCCTTCTCCCTCGTTGCCAATTATTTCGGTCGTGGAGTCTTTAAAAAACTCATGGTCATCACCGACGCCGATAAACCGATCGCTGCACCGGGTCAGAAAAATCCTGCGCCTCCAGCGAACGTCGTCGCTGTGCAGAACAAAATTCAGGACCCAAAACCCAACTACAACGCTTATGGCCCCGGAGCTGAAGCGAAAATAAGACTGACCGAGGGGCGCAACACAACTCTAGGTGATTCTCGATTGCTCACTATTCCATTCGGCATTTTTGCTAAAAAACGTGTTTATTTTCAGTCAAACCGGAGAACAAGAAACCCGGAAACGATCCATTCGCGTCGAGGCCCATATCGGTGTACGACGATCGACAGAGAAATTTGGCAAAGCCGGATATTTACTCGTCGTCATTGGAGGCTCATTTATCCGGTGCGGTAAGTGGAACGTCGACACCACGAAACAACTCTCGGAGAGCTTCTCCCGTGCCGATAAGAGAGGCGAAAATAATGAACAATCCAAGCCCCAAATCTTCTCCGGCTAACAAATCTTTCGTGCCACCAAAAACCCCAATAGTACCAATGAATCCTTTCGAATACGACGAGGCGATGAACCCATTCGCCGAGGAAGCTGAAGAAGCTGGCAAAACTTTAGCAGCTGACGAAAACAAAAACGATTACAACGAAGACCTCAATCCGTTCGCGAGTTAATTCCCGAGCTTTCCATCATCCAACTTCGATCGAGGTAACGGCAATTAAAGAAAAACTCAACATGTTTAGAACCAACTGGAATGTATATATTACGTGCTTTCCCATCATTTTTTTTAATCACACATTACATAGCTGGAAAGATATATATATGAATATCGTCGAATTGTACAGACTATCCTTAGTGTTAATCGGTAAAAAAAAAAAGAAACAATTTTAGAAGCGAGACAGTGACTAAATTGAATAGTTTCGTCAAAACTCCCGATCGAGACTCTCTTTCCAGGAAAATATTCTATCGCTGATTTTGTAAGGGTTCCATGTGTCGAGGACGCGAGGACTCGGTGGCCTCACCAGAACCGCTCTTCGAAACTCGTCGTCGTTCGTTGGGACGAAAAAATCCGACAACTTTGGAGTTATGTCTCGTTGACGAGGCTCCGGGTCTTTGCTCCTCGTAATTCTCGTCGGCAATTGCTTTTCGTCTATGCTTAGGTCTATCAGGTCCCGATATATCGCTTCGTTCGGACCAAAATCCAGTGCGCTCGATACCTGAGCAAATAACAATTGCATCTTTAGTTTTTCCCAGTTTTTTCAGTCTCTCGATAAATGTTGAAAAAAATGCATAAAAAGAGAATTTTCAGCCAGTTTGACACGTTTCTTTTCATTTTCATCTTGCCGCTTGTATCTCGCGTCATTGGAATGAAAAAAATCTGAAAAAATTCTAGAATACTCTTCATTGATTCTACTCAGAGGTTTCATAGTCGCATGTGTTTTGTTTTTTAATAAAACGGTTTGAAAGACAAGATCTTTGAAAAAAAATTGTCGCTTGGGTCTAAAGGACCCATATGGTCGGCGGAGGGTTGAGTATACCTTTCCGTTGATGAGTCTGCGATAAAACGCCGGTAAATGCTCAATGTCCGGGACAATTTTTTCTTTCTGAGCTTCTCGTAATTGTCTCATTGTGCACGTAATGGAGTTGAACTCGGGACGAGCCAGTTTATCGGTCGAATGAACCACCGAGCGGGAGCGACGATTGTTTTCTGCTCTGGAAGGAGGCAACGGATCGGGGGTTCTCGATCTTGGCATTCCAGGACCGATTTGTATTTTCGAGCGAGTCGTTGAAACGTCTCTGACAATCGTTTTTTTTATAGGCGTCTTTGAATTACCCGTTCGGGCAGATTTCATGCAAGCCATCAATGCCGTCTTGGTAGGTTTTTGTGGTTCGCTCAGTTTTTTCGCTCGCGGCTTTTCTTCAACTTTTTTCGATGGTTTTGGCTTTTTTTTTGGTTCCGTGCTCGTTTTTGTTGCGGTTTGCGCAGGTTTACTGAGTAGCGAGGCTTTGGATGGTTTCTCGTCGGCGGAGGGTTGATTTTTCGGGGGAATCGTACTTTTCGCTGTGGATACGGAAGTTGCACTTCGTGGCGTGTTTTGAGGGACTCTGAGGATCACGTTTTTGCTGCTTTCTCTCGAGGGGATGTTTTCTTTGTTGGAACGTAGAGTTTGTGGCCCGGACAGATTAGCTCCGATCTTGTTTTCGTCGTTGGAAGATTTTGGGGTTTTCTCAGGAATTGATTTTTCGGAGTTTCTCGAAGAGAAATGCACAGACTTAGCGGACGATGGTTTTTTCTCGACCAAAATACTCTTCGGCGTTTTGGAACGGTGGTCGGCGCTTGTCGCGCTCGTCTGAGAACTCCCCGTCTCTTGGGAACATGCAATTTCGCCATTTGGATTCTCTGGACGTGGAAGGAATTCTTGCGAGTCTGGATTAGAGAGAAATTTGGTTTTCGAGAGACGGAAATATTCGTCGTCGAGGGAATCTCCTCCAGATCGTCTCGTAGAAATCTCTTCGGGGCTGGAATTCCATCCAAACTCGTTGTTCGCTAAAGGAGCTTTGAGAATTTTTATTTGAGGTCTCAGACTCGTGACGCTTTGTACTGTTGGTTTCTGCTTAAAAATTCCTGAGGCACTCATTCCATCTGGCGATTCGGCAGATTTGGAAAAACGCACTTTTGGTCGTGTGAAACATTTATCAAGGTCACTCATCGCACAACGAGATTGCAAACAGTTTCTTTTTTTTATTTAAATCTCTACTGTCGCAAAATTAAAAATCAAGCTGCCGCTCGTCTGTTTCGGGCATCGAAACAACGCGACGACCTGGCGACGATGTTGACAGATAAATTCGTTATAACCTATAAAAGAAACGGTCCATGGAAAAACGCCGTCAAAAAAAGGCGCGCTCCGCCAGTTCGGAGTCAAATGAGCAACGCCCAACAGCGTGAAGTACTCGTTAGTACGTTCAAACAACGAATATCCAAGTAAAGGAAGAGTTTATTTTTAGATTACGTATGGGAATGCATGTTAGGAAACTCACCGATCCAACAATCGGAAAATCTCATCCCCGGTGGATTGCAGTCGGATATCATAACATTAAATGATGACTCCGGACAAAGCATTAAATTTGATTGACCATCGTTACATTGAACGTATGTATCGCAATCTCCTGGGTTTGCCAATTTGCCCGTCCAACCGGGGGGACACAAAACAGCAACAGTGATGGGAGGCTAGCAATGGCAAAACGATTCTATTTATTAATTAATACCGATATTTTAACATTCGATATTTTGCAAAAGGATTGGCATGCATAATTGTCGTGTTGATGGATTTGTCGTGACGTGGGATTGTTACAACAGCCGTCTGCCATTTTAGATTTTTTCTGCGCGTAAGGACACGTGCTCGCGTGTTAGTCGGGGATGAAGAAAGCGAGGGAACGCGAACACGGTATCGAAAACGTTTTTGGTTAATGCGAATGCGAGCATGCGGGCGGGCAGTCTTATTCATTGATGATTCTCGATCGCTAGTTCTCGTTCGAGTTCGAAATTGGGGGACGCGTTCGTTGAGTGATAAAAAACGTTAGAGAAAAAATTCAGTGCATTTTAAGCTGCAGCCCTGGGTCGACAGATTTACCAGAATAATTAATAATATACAGGACAAATACAACGGCAGATATTTAACATTTCCCGCGACAGCCCGAAATCTTAATCATGTAAGGTTTTTAAAAAAGAAGAGATTTTTCTAACCAACAGTCGGAACGAAATTCGTGCCAACGAGGGCCGGGTGTCAGTGGTAAATCAACAGTAGATAAAAATTATAAAACATCTTAATTAGCGACCGGCGGTATCGAGACTGACGTAATAATTAACTTTGCCGACACAAATAAACGGTGGAGCATTTTCGTTGGAATTTTTCCAACATCTAGAGAACAGATTCATCATGAATCATTCAGCCGTGAATAAGTAAAGAGCTTACGGACGAGAGCAAATTCATTAACCATTTCCGATTTACTTCTCGCATATGCAGATCGTAAAAATTAGTAATTAGGTTTTTATAGATCCACATTTCGCATGGAGCCCGAAAATAATCGATGCATGATGATTTCTCCGTATACAAAGTTCAGAGATGAGTTACGAATCGCAATTCATGCGAGTAAAAGTTGCACGTTATGTTTCTTCGTTTATTCATTCTCTTCGAAAATGAGGTTCAAACATTTCGACTCGCAAAATCGTTGGACATATGTTCATGGATATTCCAAAAATGAAGAATAATTAGTATCTCACCGAGTCAGTTTGCCTCCTCTCACCTCCGTGTACTTGCTCCATGACGCGGAATCCTCGGTGAAGATCGTATCGAGAAAGATCGGGCATCAGAAGAGTAATCTTTTTACTACCCAAAAACTTTCACCGTCCATCCGTACGTCCGTGTCTGCCACAGTGGCTTCCTTGCTTTTTTCCAACTCTCCCTCTCTCTCACTGCAACGTCTCCCCAATATTCCCACGACCCTTCTCACACGTAAACATGTACGTCGACGCCTCTTCTTCAACTTTATTGTATTACGTCGGAAGCGTAAACAATAGAGACTCAAAATACCTATTCTATAATATTATATTATCGAAATTCATCGATTATGTAGCACGAGGATCATTTTAATAAATGACCATCGTCATGTTCGTATCTCGAGGTTACGTAACTTTGGTTGGTACCATTTTTCGGCTGTTAGAAGAAATTTGAGTCGCTTATTCCGTTTCGGAGGGTTCTGATTGTTCGCGAGCGAGCCTGGCGGCGGTTGGTCGCAAGTTCCGCCACCTCTCGTTACGGGCGCTGCATATAATTATTTTGAAGTTACAGCGCGTTATTATTTCGCGTTGTCTATGGTAATTGACCCTCTCGAGCGATGGCGAGGAAACTGAAGTTTCGTTTGTTCCTGCAGTTGAGAAATTTTTTTAAATTTCATCGCAGCCAAATGATTGGACAAATGTGCAGAAATCATAATTTCCTGCCCATTCATTTCGACACTTTATCCGCGCTCAGGTAACGAACGGAATGGCGTTTTAATGACAGAGCACCAGAAATGGATCTCTGGACACTGTAAAAATCGATAAATACAGAAAATTGAACTACGACATGTTTTATTTGTAATATTTAAAAATTTAACGACTCTTCCGAGAGAAATAAAAAAATAGTAGGATGTTCGAAATTAGACTCGAAGGTTCGCAGGTCCACCAGATGGCACAATAAGTGTCGTAATAATAAGACGCCGAGTCCATAAAATTTGAATAACTTTTCAATGCTCGAATTGACGTGCGAGATAAATATTCACAATGAAAATTCAATAAATTGAAAATGACAACGTGCGCACTGACGTTATAATAAAAATGGCGAAAACGTGAATTAAGTTTTACTCGCGATGAGTGAACGCACTTTCAGCAGATGTTACATTCACTCGAACTGTTTATTCTTCATATTTACGCTGAAAGTAAAATTCTGATGGAAACGATCGATATTTTGTTGAATACGTTCAACTAAACGTTTTTTTTTTTTTTAATAATTCCAAAAATCTCGAATTCATGAAATTTCGATCTGATTGAAAAAAGGGAAATGGAATCCAGTCGAAGGTTTTTTATGATTCAAGAGTTTTCGTTACGATGCTCGAGCACATCGCCAAGAGGAAAATGCATTTCGAGTGAAATGTCGAAAAATAGAAAAGGCGGTTTGAAAGAAAAAATGCTTTTCGCATCGACAACTTGCGGCAGAAGAATAGTGGCAATGAGTCGCTTTTAACATAACCCGTGTTTATATTTATTTCATTTATCTTCTCTTGATGCGGTTCCCCATCAAGCAGCACAGCCGGCAAAGTTCCAACCGCGTCTTCTCGGTTACAGAATGTGAAAGTAGCAGCGGTCATCTGGTCATCCTTATTATGTATACTCGGGCGCATCGAGCTATACAACCACAAAACATTACACACACACACACACAAGCAAACACTTTGTTTTATTCTCGCACTCGTCTCGATGGAACTTTATGCACGTTTATTTACAAATACGGGCTGTCTCGACTCGATTGAAACGCCTGGCTGGCGGACACGAAAATATGGAAACGGTCTACAAAATTTTATTAAAAATAGTTTGGGACGTATTTTTCAAAATTTATGAAAAAATCGGCCAAATTTCGTTCAGTAGTCAAAAGGGGCTTGATTTTTTTTTCTAAGCCATTAATTCCGAACGAGATAAAAATTGAAAAAATGTAAAAAATTTATGATCGAAAAGCCAGGGCCAGGAAGTTGTCAAAATTTTTTTACACTGGACAGCTCCGACGCAGGTTTGGAAGAAATTTTAAAATAATTCAGAAAATCGAATTTTGAGTAAATAAATGAATTTTTGAATTTTTGTGAAATCGTGTGGATAATGGATTCTTGGTGAATAATCGGAACAGCCGGTACATGGGAATAGATGTTTACGATAATACTTGCAAGGAGAGCCAGAAAAAGAAAATCTTTCATTTTATTTTTATTACGACGGAATAGCCTCGCGTCGCCACCATCAGCAACGATGGTTTTCCATTTTCTTCGAGCAGTATCCGTTCTTCCTCATTCGCTTCGCGTTGCGAAACAAAAGAAAGATATGAAATTTCTTTTACACGCGATGAGGATCACGGTCGTTATTCGCGTAGCTCGAAGATTTCGTTTACCACTCTCAATCATTTTTCACGATTCAATTTCATAAATTTCCTTTTTCGCCTTCACGAAAAAAAGGAGAAATTTTTGATCCACCATTTTTCCTTCGTCCAGAGGAATTTTTCTCGAGGAACCAATTTTTCAGAATCCTGGGAAAAAAATTAGTCGAGCAGTTGGATAATAAAATTGGTACCTGTTGGTTAAGTCGTCAGCCACAAGTTTATTACGATCGCAGTGCAGCAGAGTGGCTGAAGTTGCTCAAGACAATAGGAGAAAAGAATGACACAATGCCTCGAAATATTCATACATAATAATGAACCGCTGCAGACAATTTTTTTTTGCAAATTTGACTGAAAATAGCATCGGAGTAATTTTTAATTAACTATTAACGAGATTTAGTTTCCATTTTTTTTTTTTTTACATATTCGAGCACTGAATAATAAAAAATAAACCTTTCCTTGAGACTTTCGCCATTTGAATGTGTGAAAGAAACGATGACCAAATTTTGGGAAAGTCTCTGCGAATGCCTGCTGGGAGGATTCTCATAATTAATAACTCGGTATTAGAATTTCTCGCGTTCGCGTTGTTGCTGCTCCGATTCGAGAGAATTTCACGTCTCGTCGTATTGTCATACGTGATTACTGGGTCACGTGGCATTTGCATATATACGATGACGATGACTCGTTTATTTTTTTCTCATTTTTATCCGAGTTTTTCAATCTTTAATTTATTTATTTCAAATTTGAGATAAATTCAAGATTTTCAGGATTTTTGTCTCAATTGGAAAATGAACGTGTAAAAATTCGAGAAATTTAGGGATTTTGAAAAAGTCGATTTTTGATGAATTTTGACGAAGAATCAGGCTGGGTTTTGCATAAAATATTTTTCGACAGACACGACGACGGTTTTGGGTGCTCGAGGACGAGAGCAACTTGTCGTTGTCGTCTCCGACGTGATTCGCCATTGCTGATGATTACGAAAAATGCTGCAAGTCTTGCGGATGAGAGCGAGAGCATTTTTTTGCCCCTTTCTCAGTCGAGGAGCTCTGTTTGCTTCGGTTCTTGAATTAAAAAGCTCATTTGAATATTATTTCACCTGAAATTCCTTGATAATCGTTTTGGTAAATGGGTCAAACGTTGCACGTCATATTTCTTTTTTTTTCGCCGCTTCTGAGCGACGAAATGAATGCATCGTTTCGAAAAGCGACTTCCGGAAGATTTTGGCAGCGTCAATCGGAAATTTTGCTCCCGGACCAAGACTCGTGATGAAATAGGATCGCGATCACGATTTCCTGGCTCTATATATACGCACGTACGTGTTTTAAGGAAAAAAAAAGGCAAAACGTATGCGCAAGAACAGCTGCGCGCATGAGCCGTTGATCTCACGCCCCCCAGGCTCCAGAATTCTGACTCGTCGTTGATCTTCTCATTCTATTTTTTCCTCCTCGCCTCCTTCTCGATCCTTCTTCTTCTTCTTCTTCTTCTTCTTCTTCTTCTTCTTCTTCTTCTTCTGGCGTGTCGTAAGCGTCGTATCTCCGAGCGCGTAATAAGCTTTCTCCGGTCGCGTCGAGGTGAAAATTCTCAACTTTCTTCCTCGCTGTAACAAACCACATATATATGTATACAACGCGCACGTACGTGAATTTATACACGTACAGAAAGATGCATGCGGTAGACTCGAGCCCTCTGGCGGCGTCTTCTTCCGATTGTGAACTCTGCATATCTCTATAGCTCCGGAGAGCGGTTCCATGTTAACCCGGCGGTGCACACATGTCCAACGTCAACCACTCACAAGGATCTCTGTTGCCGCACGATTCCCATTGCTGTCTTTTCATTTTTAACGCTATATACGATCGAACTCGTTCTTCCGGTCGATTTTATCGCGCGCGACGAGCTTTTCCCTTTTTAATCTCTCGAGGATCCTCGCTCTGCGAAACCCGGAAACTCGCATCGATATCTCTTGTGTCTTTTTACCACGAAACCACTTTATTCAGCGTTCTTTGAAAATTTTGCACAAACGTTTCTCATATAAATGGATCGATTGAAATGTCTCCGGGATTTTCGTTTATGACTCTGGCAATTAGCAACGCGCGGTGAGGATACTTGTCGCCAACGATGGGAAATAAACAGATTGAGTCTGTAATCCCTAATCGGGGAATTTTCCATTAAGCTGTTTCGGACGATCTCATTTCACAAGCAGCGTTCTTGCCACCGTGACAGTCTTGACTGAAGATTTTACAATCACAAAACGACATTATTTATGATTCTTTCAAAATTTAGTATAAACGTTCTTGGCACCAAAACTAACAGTTTTCTCCCGTGAAGAAACATTTTCTGACGTTTAGAATTTCAGATATTTCATTTCCAGTTTTTTATTTTTGTCATTTGCCATTTAATTTACACGCGTCTAGATGGGAAAAATTTGGAAACGAAATATATTTCAAATTGCTGTAAACATCAGAAAAATTTTCTTCAAAGGAGAAAACTGTAAGTTTTGGTGGCAAGAACGTTTATACCAAATTTTGAAAGAACTCTAAATAAAGTCGTTTTGTGATTACACGTTAAAAATTTTCTGCAACTTTTTATTGGGATTTTCGAGGAAAATTTCAAGCAAAAGTATGAATAATAATTTCTCAATTTATGTAATTATAGCCTCCTCGACGCTGAAGAGTATAATCACCTGTTTTTAACAACAATAACAAGCCTCTGCTGTTGTTGTCTCAACTTAATATGTAGACGAAAGCTAACGAGAAGCTAAAACCGTTTCTCTCGAACTTTCAACCCGCTGCTGCGATCATCATCAGGCGCACGCTTCGCTTATCCTTCGCGTCGCTACTTATTATAATTCAAGATCGATTGTAAGCGATCTGTTCGTGGCGCGAGCTGCTGCTCGTGCTTCGTACAAGCTTTGAGTTCCTGTCATGCAGTCCGACAAGAATCAGTCTTTACTGCTCTCGTCACGAACCAGAATCCTGTATATATGTATAACATTTCCGATTATGTCACTTCATGGTCGCGGCTCGTTTCTTGTCTAACAGACACGACATACAGGACAGCCGTGCGACTCAATTCCACCTGCTGCAGCCGCAGCTTTCATACGTACGGTCCATCCTCAAGATTTCCTCTTAAGAACGTTGTACGGCGACCGTCGAATCTAAATTTTTGTTTTTTCACATTTTCTTACATACGAAATGGTTTGCGAGCCCAAGTTCATTGAAAAAAGTTGTTACAAATTGACTAGAGAACAACATACTCTAAATCCAAGATTTTCTGAGGAAATCTGTATTTGTTGTATCGTAAAAAAAATTTCGAAAAAATTTTACGACCGATTTTTTTGAAAAATTAAAAAAAGCTTCTTCGATGTTACGGAAAAGTGCATGCAAAGTTTTAAGAGGCTTCACCATTTAGAAATCGAAATATTTAATGTTGAAAAATGCAACTTTTGACACACGCTCTTGTGAGAAATCACTGAAAATCACTGAAACCTCTTGAAATTGCGCGAGCTGTTAGACATCAGTATTCATCACGATGGGTTATTTTTCATTTATTTAAAAAAATGATAATTGTTAAATTAAAAATATTCGTATTTCTGCTTATGGAGTTTGTAAGTTTTCTATGGAAATACGAAATTGAGTAACTCAATGGTTATGCAAGATTTTTTTATTGCCATAAAATGTAGAAATCTAACTTTTTTCGAAAAAGGTCTCGACTTTGTGGACGAGGGATTATGTATTCGTGTTTTTCTTGAAACTTTGTTCGGGTCCGTGTGAGTTATGAGACACACTCACTAGGATTTTCTCTCGCCACATCTTTCCTCGAGTAAATAATAAAAAATCGTTACTTTTCGATGAATAATAAAAAAAAAAAAAAGAAAAATATTTCGAGGTACTTTTGAGAAGATTTTCAATTGCTTCGATTTAATTTATAATTGAAATTATTTCCAATAATAATTTTGGGTGTTTCTAGTTTAAATGTCAGTCGATTTTCTTCTCATCTATCCATCGAATGCTTTCCTCGAATGCATTCACATCGTGAAACGCGTTTAAGAATTTCTTCCGTTACGTAAAATTTCGACAACTTGGGAACAGGAACCTTCGAGTCTCTGCTCTCTCGTCGTCTTTCTCTCGAGATCGTTTAACATAGCAATGAATGTAAAAAAACAAGTTGTAGCAGTCGATCATCGTGTTATTTCTTAGGAGGAATAGATTTTAATATTTTCTCCATGTATGTCCGCGTATAAAATTGTGGAATTTTCATTGGTTTAAAAAAAAATGGTTTGGAAAAGTAGTCGGATGTAGTAATTCACCTGTAGAATGTATTGCTCGGCATACAGGGCGAGAGCATCTTTTTGAAATACGATCACACGGGGAATTGTGAAACGTTGTTTAAAGTAAATAAATCCTTGAACGCGCGCGTCTGCTTGCGAAATTGATTAAATTAAAAATCCGCGAGTTGGCGATAGAGGAGATGAAAAAAACGTCGTATTAAGAAAAAATAAATAAATAAGGAGAACGTTCCCTTTACATTAATGTTTATAAAAGTCCGTCGTGTCGTACGTCGATCGAAAATCCTGACCCCGATCGTTAACGAGCATCCGCCATCGTTTTCCACAATTTTGTTCGTCTCGGCAATATTTCACCTTTTGCTCGACTAATTGGCTCATCGCAAGGTTTCCAATGTTTTTCCGATGCGCGTTCTCGGCCGATCGATCGTCCGATACGGACTGATTTACTTCGTTGTAAATAAATAGAATGTTAAAAAATCAAATTCTCAATTCTTTGATCTCATTTAGCGATTGCGTGTGGCAACTCGAAAGTTTTTTTTTTTTTTTTTTTTTTTTATAATTGAAGCAAAATTTTCAATGAAAAAAAAAAAATTACGCGGTTATGGACGCAGTCATTAAGATTTGTGAAAAATAGTAGAAATTTTATTCTTACGTGCAGAGGGTACCGACGAGAAAACGCAACGACGAGCATTCACGCGGCGGCGCGCGGGATTGGGACGTTCCACGAAACTTAAGCCGCAGCATCATTTCATACAATCTCACGTTTTATCAGGTCTCTCGCACGAGGCAAAAGACGCTGCAGGGCAGAAAGGCGCACGGATTCCGATGCTTGCTGTCTCATCGCGTACACCTCTCTATTTTTTCTTCCTCGTTTTTTTTTTTTTTTCCCCGCGCGGACACAATCGTCTCTTTCACTCTCAAAGCAAAATTGAAGGAGCCAGAGGCTCGACCAACCAACGAATCAACTGCCCGAGAGCAAATAATGCTTCGAAATGTTAATTATACAGCGAGTCAATAGTATCCGAGTTTTCGATTAATCGAGACTCATTTTTAGCCATTCAAACTATTCCCATAAATATTGAAGATCGATTAATTATTATGCAACTTCTCATCAAACCAAAATTAGCACAAATTGCTTTCGAGAAATTTCTACAAATTGTGTTCTCAACGATT
This sequence comes from Hyposoter dolosus, assembly GCA_963921915.1. Lineage (NCBI taxonomy): Eukaryota > Metazoa > Arthropoda > Insecta > Hymenoptera > Ichneumonidae > Hyposoter > Hyposoter dolosus. Next base: position 17,660,016 of record OY998132.1, on the reverse strand, counting down.
TAATCGACTGCACTTTTATCGTTTAATAAAAAATCAGGGAACGAGATAAAATTTTTTGTTTTAAATGCCATTTTCACGCCTCGCGTGATTTTCCTCATCGCGTGATTATTCTTCATTTTTCTTCTTTTTTTTTTGGAAATCAACAAACTTTCCTTGATATTTCGAGGATCCGCCAGGTAATTTACTAATTGTCGATTGGAGGTCGAAAAAAAATTTGGCCAAATAAAAAATGGTTTTTGCTTGAGCACAGACTCGAACGAGCAGAGAAAAGAAAAAGAATGGAGGAGCACACGATGGAATCCGTGATTGGAAGTGTATGAGTCGGTGAGCGAAATCATCTTCCGCGAAAGTTCGACTCGATCGTCGCGCGGAGCTCTGGTCAATATTTCCAGTTAATACGTTCGCACACACCTACGTCTTTATTGTAACCATACATGGCTACGTGTACGTCTGTGTATGAAGAATTATCGAGTCGAGAAATAAGAGGGACGAACGAGCAAGAGTAAAAAGAAAAAAAAAATGTTGAAAAAAACTGAAACGGTCGGTGTAAAACGTCGACCAAACGAAAATATCTGGGTCAAATGGACTCGGCTTCCCTTTCTATGTTTATTTTCTCGAGGCTTTGTAACCTGGGGTTAAAAAGAAGAAAAAAAACATCCGTCGATCACGAAAGATTCATCTTTATAATGGCGTGGAATAGTTTCGTTTTTTTTCATCTTCAAACTATCACTTTCGTAATGATCGAAAAACCATACGCCCAGATCGAACCTTTTCACCGGATCGGAGCAAGTTTCATGAATATTTATGACCAGGAACTCGTTTTACTTCCGTAGGAAAAAAATTCTATCGAGTTTTTATCCTGTGATACCGAATCGATGCAAATTGGACATAAAATCGATCGATTTTCGTACGAGAGATCCTAAAACCATGTTTTTTTTCGCTGAGAGACAATTTGCATAATTTCTAACGATGATGAACCGTTTCGGCGCCTTTTAATTCAGACACTTTTATCAATTTATTCATCGATTTATGTCACTTTGTCCCACGGAACGATCCCCCACGAGAAACATGCTTAATTATGTTTCGCACGTCGTAAATAATGTCCAACGAAGAGATTCCATCAAATGGATGTTTTTTCTTTTTTTTTCTTTCGTCTATCGCCAAAAGTTGATGCCCAATGAACGACGCGAAGCGTATTTGAGCCTAAACGAGTTGTTTCGTCTTCCGAGCACGAAAAAGACATTTTTTATATTTTGGTCAATTTTTTTTTCTCTCTTTTTGTCTAATGCGTACGTTTTTCGATATTTCGAGCTGCTGTTTGAAATGCTGATGAGTTTTGAATGCTCCTACTGGATTTTCTCATGCAACGCGAGCCAGCACGAAATCGAAAGGAATTTTTAACGAAATTTTGATAGTCTGTGCAAACGTCATGAAAGTTTTGCACAATTCGTTGATCAAATCAGTGTTGCAATTGGAATATAATTTATATAGCGAAAGGTAAATTTATTATTTTGAAAAAGTCGTTGCAAAATATGCGGTGGAATTTGTTGAACGTGACGAAAGAAAAATTCCATAAGCGTCCAGATAATTCGATTTTATCAAAATTCCATCAAAGTGTCGTGGGCGGATGAAAAAAAAAAAAAAATGAATTCTGGTCAAACGAAAAATGAGACTTTTCAAAAATGCGCAACGAAAAAGAAGCGAAAATATACGAGAATGACGAGGCAAAAGTGTCGTCAGAAATTTGGTTGGTCAACGAGTTTCGTCGTGGCGAGAGAGCTCGCGATCGAAACGTTTATAAATAATAATTACGATTTCACATTGAAGTACTTTCTTTTCGATAATTTTCACTGGCGAGTTTTTTAAAAAGGATTAAAAAACAGTTTGGAAGATAGAAAAAAATATAATGAGCTGTTGGAGTGGGCGAATGAATGGGAAATCTTGCAGACTCTTAAAACTTTCGTAATTTCAATTCTAATTAGCCATTTTATTTGTTGCTCGATTTTCGCGCGTTACATATTAATAACATTGGATCAATTATTTCAAGTTACGCGTGTTTTAATAACGTCTGTGTCGTGAATCGCGCATGTAACATGCGGGATGAGATCCGCGTAAGAAGATCTGTGTGTGCATGTAACAAGAGCATCGCGTGGTCATACACACACCCGAGCTCGCTGCTCTCGCTCAGCTCTCTTTTTTTTTCGTCCTCGCTAAATTGCAGTGTAAATGTACACTTGTACATGAGTTTAACTCTCTTAGCATAGCAGGAGCGTGCTTAACGATCTATGAAAGTGTTTTTGTTGCTTTTTTCTTCTTGAAATCGTCCAAAGTGCGAGCCTGTTGCGTGATCTCTTCAAACTCGTATCTTTGGATGCCATAACTTGGATAGTGTTAGTCCCGGAGTGATCTATATGCATTAATATCGAGCCTCTTGATGCACACCAACGATTTTATGTTTTCGCGAGTATGTATCGACAAAGGATATTTCAAGTCCCACAGTTCAACACTCGCGCTCATTTCTCGAGCCATTATTTCGTTGAAATACGCTGCTTCGAGTCTGTATGAAGAAATTATATGCATGAATACATTTCGAGGGAGTATATGGACCTATTTATGTTGGAAGATAATTAGCGGTGAGCTTAATAATAATTGCAACGGCGTTAAACTCTTTTTTTTTTAATATTACATCTTTGGAATTCTTATTCGCGACAGAGTTGAAACGCTTTTTAATGCACGCGGTTCGTATTCGTCGTGCGACTGAGCAGACGCTCCAGATGTTGCTCAATTTTTTTTGTTATTACGTTTTGTTTCCAAATTTTTTTGGGATTTTTTGTTTTTTTGGCTCGATAATTCTGGCATTTTAATTGAATTTAATTTTTTTATTACATTAGATAATTGAATAATGTGGATGGAGCAGCAAACGACCTTGAATATCGTTGGAGAAGGAATAACTCTGAAATAACAAATAATGACGTGCCTACGTGTAAAAATAATCATTACGAGGCACAAAAGACAATGAGATTGACAAATTTTAATTGACACATAGGAGGTTCGTGGACTCGCGCGAGCTCAGCTCATTTCTTTACTATACTGCTGTGAAAGTCGAATATCATTGACAATGGGTACGGAAGAGTCGCGTTCGCAGGTTCGCCAGCAGGCTAAACGACCTAAACTGTCGTAAATCTTGCTGTCAACCGAGCTCTTTTCATTAACGTTTCGAGGAGCGTGTACGCCTCACTCTTTTATATACCAACTCGTTCCTCCATGAGATAGTTTTATTATTTTCTTCTTCATCTTTGTATCTCGATTCCGTTGATATTCACGCGATTGCCAGAAAAACAAAAAAGCAAATTTCGAGTTGCAACATTTTCTATTGATTTTTATTGAGTGATTACCAAAAGAGAAAGAAAATTATTTATGGAAAGGAGACTCGATTAAAATGTTTATTTTTTTAAATATTGTCTCATTTTTCCACTAAATCGAAAGATTTCTAAATCGCAGCTCTACATAGTCTTTGGGTGATTTAAAAATTAGTGGCACGTAATTTTTTTTTGTCTTTTGACAGCTGCCACTTGAAATTACCATCGCAATAACTTTCGTGACCTAAAAATCTCAATTGCTGTATCGATTTGAATGTTTGAATGTGTGCAAAATATCGGATTGTTAAGGATTTCATATTGGGCGTGACCTACATTTATTTTATGTGTAGAAAATTTGTTTTTTTTGGTCTTCCTCGTCAAGAAAATAACGTGCTGGGTTTGTCGCCAAATGAATTCGCATCCGGATGATTTTCCGCCTGTTCGTCAAGCACGTGACCGTTCTATCTTGATCGCGCCTATTACGGGACTCGTTGCACGCGCTTTCAAAAACTATCGGCCCGAAGCTGTCGGCCCGAGACTCTGCATTTATCAAAGGTCGCCGAGTGTCGGAGTTATATCGTTAAGAACGTCGAAATGACCCCAAAGGAAGCGTTTAAAAATTTCAACGAAATTGTTGGATGTTGAGAAAAAATGGAAGAGGTAAGTGCGTGCAGAAGGACATAGTTAATTAGTTGAACAGCGTGTTACTGTCCAGAAAGAAAGAAAGGAAGGAAGGCCGAGAGTGAGAGTGAGCGAGGAATAATGAAAGTGAAGATTTGCAATAGACAAGATAGTCCGTTAAGGTTCTTCCTCGCGAGTCCGCGTCCTCGTCTCCCCGCGTAGCCGTCATCGTCGTGTCCGAGGATGCTTGGTTCTCTGCTCGGATGGTGTAGCATGCAGAGGCGGTAAATCGCATAGGTGATGGGTCGGTCGCGAGCGCGGTGATGGGTTGCCAAGGAGTCGCGCGGGTAGCAGGCGAGTGGGGTCCGAAACCTCCGAGCGATTCCCCTCGCCCTCGTCGTCATCAACGTCCTCTTGATCCTCGTTGTCGTCGTTGTCGTCGTTGTAGTAACCACCACCGCCACCGCCGGCATCGCCACCACTACAGTTGCTCGGGCCACGTATAAAAGGAGCTCGACGACCGAACACGGAGCATCAGTCCTCAAATCAAGCAGGAGGAACAAGCATCCCAGCCGCAGCACTATCCACAAAACCATGAGGGCATTCATGGTGAGTAATTGGCTAGAGAGGCGGATCATCGGGCAGCATCCTAAAAGAGTGTTTCATTCGCTTCCATTCGATCGTCGCATTTCGTAAAGGCGCAAAAGATAAAAAAAATAAATTGGTATAACGAAACGGGTGGGCACTCTCTTTGGCGTGAAATAGCCGAAAGTTCGTCGTTAGTTATCCGCGGGAATAATGAGAAAAGTTTGAGAGACGGAGCAGAGGGAGAGAGAAGAAAAAAGGGGACGGATGAAGCATGGAGCAGAACCGGATGAAAGAGGCCGTACCAGTAAACGGCCGACGACGTCATCTGCTCCCGCGAGCACTTTCTCTCGTATATATCGCTCTCGAGAAGCCCTCTCACGTTCACCTGGCAATCGGAATGAAATTTAAAATGGAATAGACAAAGTAACATAATACGTTTATTGTGCCACAACGATAATAGAATATGAGTCTTCTTCGTGCGGCTCAATGGAAAGTTTGTGCTGCTTTCACGGGATTGTGCCGATGAGGAAGAGAGTTGGAAAGTTGTCGCGATTAGAATGAACAAGTTTTCTTCTTTTTCTCTTTTTCTCCAATCACTGTCGTTTAGTCCTTGCGGAAATTTAAAGGATGGATAACGCGGAATTTTACGTCATTAGGGTTTCCCTCTAACGATTGCTTTTTCACAGATCGTGGCAGCACTGGCCACAGTGGCAATGGCTCGCCCGGAAGCCGGTTACTCTTACTCCCAACCCCAGCCAAGCGGTAGCTACGGAGCACCAGGAGGTGGCAGCCTCGGAGGAGGCGGCGGCGGCGGCGGCGGCGGCTTTGGTGGACTCGGTGGGCTTGGTGGACTCGGAGGTCTGGGAGGAGGCTTCGGAGGCGGCCATGGTGGCGGTGGTGGTCTAGGAGGTGGCTCCTTCGGAGGTGGTTCCGGTGGATTCGGTTCAAGCGGAAGCGGTGGATTCGGCGGATTCGGTTCCGGAAGCTCCTTCGGCGGCGGCTCCGTTGGTGGATCCTCCTTCGGCGGTGGATCTTCCGGTGGCGGATCCTTCGGCGGTGGATCCTTCGGCGGCGGCGGCGGCGGCGGCGGCGGCGGTTCTCTCATCCAGAAACACATCTACGTTCACGTACCGCCCCCAGAGGCACCTGAAGAAAGACCCCAGCGTCCTATCGCGCCTCAGGCACCCGCCCAGAAACACTACAAGATCATCTTCATCAAGGCACCTACTGCACCAACCCCAACTGCTCCGGTGATCCCGGCACTTCCTCAACAGGACGAACAGAAGACTCTTATCTACGTTCTCGTCAAGAAACCCGAAGAAGCACCGGAAATCAACCTCCCGACCATCGCACCCACGCAGCCCAGCAAACCCGAGGTCTACTTCATCAAATACAAGACCCAGGTACGACCTTTTCGCCATAATTCATAGACTACAAAAATACGATAGCGTTCCTCAAAAATTTATTTTGAGGAACGCTATCTCGTTATAAATTTATACGAGATATTTATTTATTTTCAACATTAAATATTTCCATTTCTAAATGGTGGAGCGTCTTAAAACTTTGCATACACTTTTATGCAAAATCGAAGAAGCTTTATTTAGTTTTACAAAAAAATCGCTTGTCAAATTTTCTCGAAATTTCGTTTATTATACAACAAATACGGATTACCTCGGAAAATCTTGAATTTAGAGTATGTTCTTCTTTAGTCAATTTGAAACAAGGTTTTTTTTTAATGAACTTGGCCCCGCAAACCATTCGGCATGTAAGAAAAAGTGGAAACGAAAATTTACATTTGGCCGTCTCCATACAACGTCCTTAACTAATAAAAAAAAACGTGCATTTTCAATGACTCTTGCAGAAGGAAGTGACTTCCGGAGGTGGTGGCGGTGGAGCTGGAGGATCCGGTGGTGGACTCGGTGGTGGACTCGGCGGTGGACTCGGTGGAGGACTCGGTGGTGGACTCGGTGGTGGACTCGGCGGAGGACACGGCGGAGGTGGCGGACTTGGTGGTGGACTGGGAGGTGGTTCGGGATCGGGTGGTGGACTCGGTGACGGTCACGGAGGTGGACCAAGTGGCCCGAGTGGACCGAGCTCGAATTACGGAACCCCTGGAGCATCCGGCCCCTACTAGTCAATTTACTAAAAAAAAACAAAAAAAAAAAGGAGATTTAAAACAAAGGACCCACACACTATCGAGCGCACACAGACACAGACAAGAAGCGAGAGAAACGGCGTAAGCGATTGAACCGGAAAGAGAGAAAACTCGACCGGATTGATCGAGCAAATAATAATAAATAATTAATATAAATAAGCAAGTGAGAAAATGAGGAGGAACGTTATAGCGAAGAAAAGGAAGATTGCTGCTCCGAGGAAAGGACCAACAACTCGTAAACTCGAAACCTTCTCCGTTCGACGAATCGCGACGGGGAACCAACAAGCCCGTAGCACTAATTTTAAATATTAAATTCTCCAAGTCCCGACGACGAACCGGAAGATGAACAAGAGGATGACAACGAACGAGCGAAAAGAGAAGAAAAGAAAATCGATCGAGCGGCCGAGTCTTCTCGAGTTGGACGTGACGAGATGGTTTACCGATCGCCGATACGTCGCAACCGCGAAGAAGATTCCGCTGCCGAGACAAAAGTTGTCGACCGATCGAGCCGCGGTCCTTGCGAATTATTCGTCGGCCCGATCGGTCGCGTTTGACCGGCCAATCGCAGCAGATTCTCAACCGAGACTCGCAAAAAATAGAAGATCATCGTTGAGTCGAATCAGCGCGAATAATCATAAACAACGACTGCCAAAAATGGTTTATGTTATTCGAGGCGTGGACCGGACGAGAAACGGGCGAAAGGCCGAAGCTTCATTGTCGCTGACGATCGACCAGAGATCGGCAACTGGTCAAGAACGATGAAGAAACGAAAAAGAGGAAAAGAAAACCTGCCGAAAATTCTCCCCGACCAACAAGACTTTTTTTTTTACGTAATCCCCATCCCCATATTTTTTTATACATTTTTTGCAAGAAAACGGTGGCGAAATAAAGCTTTTCTATGTATTTTTTTTACATAAGAAAAAATGAGACAACAACAAACAACGAAATCTTATGAAAAGTGCACGTTTTTACTCCTTTACAGCCTCCGGGCACCTTCACCTCTTCCTTGTTTCTCTCTCCCTCTCTCCCTCTCTCTCCGCCGCCACGACTCTTTCTTCTTCACCATCAAAGATTTAACTCTTCCGTGTGTAACTCGTTCACACGATCGCGCACGCGGTCCCACTTTCGCCGCGCCAACTGTTCGCCTGAGAAGAAGAGACTCTTTTCCAGCAATGAAATATTCCTCTCGATTCTTTCCTTGTTTTTTCTCGTGTGTGTGTGGGTTTCGAGCTACTGGGTCATCGCTTTCGTCGTTGCTCGTTGGCCAGACGCAAACGCGCGTGTAAAAACCTCTTTTTTCTTCCTTTCTCTCTTTATTCCCTTTTCCCACGTCATCAGCAGCCATCGTCGGATCGTCTGAATATTCATTTATCAACGTGAAAGGATTGCCTGCTCGCATATACGTAAAGCTCGTGTCATCGCTTTCCACCTTCACTCTCACGCACACGAAGCAACGACATCTGTTGAGATAATAATCGAACTTTATACCGCGCGCGGCATCGCCAACAAACTTTCGCTTCTTCTGCTGCTCTTGGTCGCGACCTCAGGCCATCTTGATTCTTCCGCATCTCGCTAGTCGCTAGTCGCTCTACTCCCCCTTGGCACACTCGCGGTTTCTTTCGTTCGATAGCATCGGGAGTCTCGAAATAAGTACGTGGGTTTGTTGTTGCTTTTTTGCAGGTTTGTATGCAGTGCGTCAACCCGGAAAAAATGTTTTTAAACTTGCTCGCTCCGGATTAATTTCGATGAGAATTTCTATTCGTGCACTTTGCCTCTTGTGTTCTGCGTGGATATTTTCGCACGTGCGCGAGCACTCGCGTCTTTCTCTCGCTCTCGTTCGTCTCCATTGGCTGCTTCGCACACAAACACACGAGAGTTTGTTCGAGCAGGATGAAGAAGCAAAACAGCAACTCCCATTAAAGTTTACGTGCTCACTTTGGGCCGGTGGCTTACGAATGCACAAAATATCTCGACGTGTGTGTTTGTGTGCGCTTGGATTTTTTTTTATTCTTGTGTAGCTGAGCGACGCTTTCACCGCGAGTTGACTTGCGGGATTTCGATGCTCCTCCAACACTTCCAATTTATTCACAGCCTTTTTCTTGCTTTTTTTTTTGTTTCACCGTTGTCCTGAATTTTTATCGAAGGTTCGAGAGAAAGGAGACTTCTCTTTCTTCGCCTTTATTTATCTTGGCTAATTATTTGAATCTCTACGAAACATTTTTCAATCGAATGGACAAATAATTGACGATTACGACGATTTATCGCTTTGAGCAACGTGTCCCCGTTTTATTCACGTTTTCATTGCGAAGGCCAACGCCAAAGTGATGGATTATTTTTCATTGTGCAACGGATCGATAAAATGACGAAAATTCATTTTGCTACTTGCAGCTCCTCGCTTTTTCCTGTTCTCGATAATTATCAATAAAAAATTGTGCATCTTTTCACAGTGTGTAATCTCAGCTTACGAAAATTTTGCTAAATTTTTGTTTTCAGTTTTTTTTTACATACGAAATGGTTTCCGAGCCTGAGTTGATTGAAAAAAGTTGTTACGAATTGACCAAAGAACAACGTACTCTAAATCCGAGATTTTCCGAGCTAATCTGTATTTGTTATATAATAAAGAAAATTTCGAATAAATTTTACGATTGATTTATTTGAAAAAATAAATAAAGATTCTTCGATGTTGGATAAAAGTGTATGCAAAGTTTTAAGAGGCTCCACCATTTAGAAATGGAAATATTTAATGTTGAAAATTGCAACTTTTAACACACACGCTCTCATGAGAAAATTCTATCGATAGAAAATCAAGCATACAACGTTCTTAATTCAATCAACCAAATTATAGTTTCGACGAGCTCGAGACTGATGGTAAGTTAATGAGCAATTGAAAGCGAGTTTGGATTAAAGGTCAAACTGTATTTATACGTATCGCGTGTACATTGGTGAGTGGCCAAGAGTATCTAACGAAAAACATGATTAATCGATGTTCCGAAGATTTCAGAAAATAAAGAGTGAGGATGAGGAATGTCTTAAAAAGCAAAAATTTCGTCACAACATTTTTTTATACGACGTTTACGATTATTTGACTCGCGTGCAATTAGACAAAATAATTATAAAAAAAAAACGTTGCAAGATTGTATGAGGAAATTGAAATAAAAAGCGTACTCAGCCCTAAAGTGTGTTTCGTAGGCTCATTATCTCTTAATTTTAGTTGATTACGTGACCGGAATGCTCGCGCGCGATGATTTTGACACGACAGAGCAGCAGGCCAGTATATTGTATCAGTTAAGTCTTCTCGAAAAGATTTTGAAGGCTCGGGCATACACAAGCGAGTTAAATATTTCGTAACGAGAATATATAATTAATATTACGAGAGTTTCTTAAGCAGTTATATTCGAGGGGGTAACGTTCACGGTAATTTGCCAGAAAATAGAAATGTTGAAAAGTGCTCGGTGCTCCGACATTCGCGCGCGGGTAAGTGCAGAGAAGAAAAATCGTTTCGGCTGGCTTGAGAAGAAATTGGTAATGGACGAAAAGTATAATTGAGTAGGCAAAAGTCCGGCACGTAACTCTGGCGTTGCTCAATATTTAATTGAAATATAAAAAAAAAAAAATATATTTTTTAAAAATTAAAATAAACAAGTGAACGAAAAGTTCTAATTTGCGTTAAATTAGTTTCCACAAGTTTGTACAAAAGCAGCTCGAAAGATAATGTGTCGAGAGAGGCTTATTGAGAATGTCCGAACGAGCAGGTGTCGTGACCTTTGATCCGAAATGCATGGGCCTCTGCTTTCACCCGCGCGCTCGCGGCGAATCCTGCTCGTGATCCACCGCGTTTTTCCCTTTCTTGCTTTTATATGCACCCCTCGAGCCTCTCCTCGCCCCGCTATTTTCCTCTTGCATATGTACAACTCTCGAGATCGACTCTCACCCGCGAGAACAATCTTCCTCTTGCGAGTTGTAGGAATCTCGTCCTGCTTGCTGCGAAACCGTTTACTTCGTATATATATATATATGAGAGTATGGAGGCGAAGAGAGATACACTCTCGAAAGAGACACGTAATACCACGCACATCTTAGCGTCAACGGATTGAGGCTCTTCTTCATGGTGTGTGGCACCATGTACAGGAAGTATATGGACGAGAACGTAATTCATCTGGAAATCCGTAGGCTGACGAGAAACAGACACTTGTTTCCTCGTGCATCAAACTTTCGATACGAACGACTGATAACCTAGTGCCTGCGTGTTTTTTTTTTTTGCTTCTGCTCATAGAGGAAGCTATGGGACGGTGAAAATTTTTTTTTCCAGTTTTCAATGTCAATGTGCTCTCAAAAGATCGAAAAATCATATTTAGGAAAAATGTCCAGATGCGTTTGTGCACGTTCTGGCACTGCAAAATTCAAACGTTCATAACTCGAGAACGGTTTGAGCTACGGGGTTCCCGTTTTGCACAGATGTTAATCTATACAAGCTCTTGATTCTCTGAGAATTTTGTTGGAATTGCTAGGAAAATACGAATTCTACGGCATTTTTAAATTTTCAAAAAAGACTGTCGACGCTCTAACTTGCGCAAATTTTAAGATTTGTTACTAATTTTTTTTTTATACATAGAGTATCATAATAGGAAGGTTGGTATTGAATTTGGGAAATATCGATTGAACGGTTTGAATTTTATGATTTTTTGAATTTTACGAAAATTTTAGAAAAGTTGTCGAAATTATAAAATTTAAATGCAAATACAAAAAACTCTGCAAATGGTTTTTTATCATCTTAATAGGCGATTTGCTGCTCGGTACGTTTTGAGCAGGAAAAATGTCCGAAGTGCAGGTAAATTTTCCAACCACTGGGCCCCGACGTGGGTGACCAGAAAAGTTCTAGGAAAAGATGGAGCGATTAGTCGGTCGAGTTTTAACTCGAAGGGTCTGTCCTAATGAGTCTCTCCGAGCAGGAAATGTTGTAGTCTGCTCGGACAGTTGGTTGCGGACGTGTCTCGTTTGAAATTTTTCGTGGTTGATGGGAAAAGTTGATGGGACGATGTTGAAAGTGATTGGGATAGTTGTTTTGTTAACGATCCGTGCGAATTCTTCGCCGGTGGATCGGAGCAGGTTGGGAAAAAGTTTGTGGCCTTTTGTGGCGTCGGATTCGCCGGGATCCAAAGACGGGGAGAGTCTTCAGGTTTGGAAATTCATTTCTGACGATGGCCACATTCCTCCGGAATTATTGGATCTTCAGCCTGCTAACGAAGGCAGGATTTGGCGGGTCAAGATTCCTGCCATTGATCCAAACGCGATGCAACCGGAAGTCGACAATAAACAAAGTTTAGCGGTTCGCCAGGATGATGAATTCTCAGGATACTTTATTGGTCCAGTCGTTCCTGTGAGCCTCGATCGAGCCATTACGAGCACTGAAGCGGTCGACCTTAGTTTCCTCGACGACCTCGGTGGCTTGGCTCCGTTTCTTCCCGATCCTCATCAGGACTCCGAGGAATCGTTCGTGCAGCTTCCCAATTCAACAGGATCGTCGATGACCAGCAGTCGCCAGGATTCTCAAGCGAGTCCTTCTTATAGCTTCTTTCGGTGGTTACTGTCGAAACTAACTTTCGGTCTCGTGGGAGAAACTCCTGCGAGCTCTCGATCGCCCGCTCCTGCTGTGAGTAGCCACGAACTTTCCTCACGAGCGATGAGTCAAGGAGAATAACGAGAAAGCTTTTTATCTTCTGCAGACTTATCACCCGCCGAAAACCAAGAGCACGTACATAGCTTACCGACTGCCGGTAAACGAAGCCTCGGAAATAACGATCATGAAGACAGGACATCGAGCCAGCGGGATCTCTGCAGATGCTGTCGAGCCGGAAAAAGCTTTTGTATACTCGCAGGATACCGAACGTCGATCGGTTCGTCCGAACCCCGAAGAATCCATTCGGACATTTTAAATCTCGAGGATTTGCAGAGGATATTTCGCAATAAAGGACTCCCGTCGATCTAAACGTAAAGTTGTTGACTCGCAGACGAAATGATGGAACGAGTCGCGAGGTGGAGGCGTTGGTATGGCGACGATCAAATCTAAATTTTTCTTTTCACTTTTTCTTACATAAAAAATTGTTTGCGAGTCCAAGTTCATTGAAAAATGTTGTTACAAATTGACTAAAGGACAACGTACTCTAAATCCAAGATTTTTCCGAGGTAATCTGTATTTTTTATATAATAAACAAAATTTCAAAAAAATTTGACGACCGATATTTTTGAAAATCTAAATAAAGCTTCTTCGATGTTACATAAAAGTGTATGCAAAGTTTTAAGAGGCTTCACCATTTAGAAACGGAAATATTTAATGTTAAAAATTGCAACTTTTAACACACGCTCTTATGAGAAACTAGTGAAAATTGTGATTTTAATAAATAAATATCACGACTTCTACATATGGTGAATCTTCTTAAAACTGTGCGAGCTATTAAATATCATTATTGTCTTAGTGTGGTGGAAATTTGAATAAGGAATTTTATCGCGATAGAAAATTTAGCATGCAACGTCCTCAAGAAAGTAAACAATGAAAAAGGTGAGTTTACGATGGCCGAAGGTATCCTTGAACCAGTTGCTGGTGGTCAGCGGCGAGACTCATTCACAAATAAGGAACTTTGGAGCGCGGAGGATGGTTGGATGTAATCGCAAGATCGAGAGTTAAAAATCGTTTTGTCAAATACGCACGTCATGTGAGAATCTTCACACACTCGCTAGGTGGTAATTAATATTTAATGCGTCAGGAATGAAATTATTTGTACACACGTGGTATGAATAAATTAAAAAGAAATTATATAAATCGAAATAAAGACGTTTGGTGTGAAAGATATATTTCCGAGGATGTTTTTTCTTCGCCACTGGCATTAATTCCCGAGCCCTAAAAAATCTACACAATCTATTGATGCTTCGGAAAAAATCTCTCTTTCATTTGTTCCTTTGTTCGCGGATGGTAGGTTGCGTTAAAGTCGTTGCAACGAAAATGGGTAAACGGCACGAATAATGCGTGCCTTTGACGTAGGATCAGGCCTTGCGACATCGCGCTCCTCAGACTAATTTATTATTTTTATATTTATTATCTCTTACGCGTTAAACTCTTTTTGCTTCTTCCTCTATACGGGATGTCCGAAGAGTCGTGTTTACGCTGCACCAGGATGCTCGTTCCGTATAGGTTTTCTTTAATTAACGCTAGAACCTTATTTATTTTATTTTTTTTTTTACCTATTCCGGTAACCCGGGGTCTAAATGACCCCAATTTTAAAAAATTCATATCTCCGGTAAAAATTAACGAAAAAGGTTCAACCTGGGCTCATTCTTTTCGTTTTTTAATGCAGAATCACGTGAGCCTGGGCAATTTTACTTCGAGTCAATAAATTAGCCAAAAATTCGGTAAAACGATGAAAAACGAGAGAACGAAGAAAATTCGTGCGGGAACTTTTCTTCGGAGGTGTCCGCGCCAGCCAACGCGAGCTTCATGAATGTTCGGACACACTTTATGTGCTTGATGTATACAAACGGTTAGTTTCGGACATGCTACAGTAAATAAGCAACGCGATGAGGATGTATTTGGATGTGCCAAGGCGCGTTAAGCGGCGGGGTTTGGGGTGAAAGTGACCGGCTTAAGAGAGTCGAGCCTGCGAGACAAGCAGCAGCACCAGCAAGAAGGTGTGCACGCGGTATTGCGATTTAGCAACTTTGAGGGAGCGCATAAGCGGATGGAGAATCGAGGCGGACATCACGCCGCACCGCGGCTCTAACCGACCAGAACCTCTCAGGAATAACAATTCGGCTATGCAGACCATGCAGAGAGCCTCTTTTGTACATATACGTTTTCAACAATAATAATAATAACAACGAGAAGATTTAATTGAGCGTGCGTTCAAAAAGGCGTTCGAAAAGTCGAATCATGAAGCCCTGATCCTTCGATCGAATTCTCAGGGAGCCTCAATTTTTAGAATTTCTTTACGACACTTTTTTTTTCAATAGCCCTTATAACTTTTTATCAAATTAATTCAGGGCTCGATTGTGATTGCTTTGTTGGATTGTTGAGAGTCTGGCGTTTCCAATACACTACAATTAAACCTCGATAGATGCATTTTTTGCAAAGTTACAGAGCAATGAAAATTGTCGGTCCGATGGACCAGTAGTGACGAAGTAGGCAATGAAAAATTCAAGTGTGTCGTTAAATCACGGAAAATAATGCGAAATAGCAAGAAGCGGTTTTTTTATTTTGCTTGCTTTTCGAAATCGCGTAGAAAAGTCATTCGTATTTTCTTGTTGGAGAAAAATGTGTTTGAATATTACAAAATTGTTGCTTTATGAGAATTTATTGTGGAAATAAGTGGGTGAGAATTTGACCTGAAATAGCGCGTAGCAGTGAATTATTGAGTAATCGAATGTGCTCACGTATATCGCGAGGATTCGGGTAGGAAAAGCCGAGGATATACGACGCGAATAGTCGATTAAATGGTTGTTCGCGTAACCGGACACCTGGAGAGAGACTTTTCCGCTACCCCCATGGCTCTCGATGCGTGATGGGAATTCAATGAGTCGTAAAATGCGACGACAAATTCGTTTTTACTCGAGCCTCGATTCAACGCTGGATTGCCACCGCAACGATCGCATTAACGATCTTTTAATTGGCCCAGGAATTAATTAAACTAATTGCTCGAAATTCTGTCGCTCCTATTAATTTTCGATTAAATTGTTGCAGTTTGCGATGGAGATTGAGGAAAAATGACGGTGACCCAAAAAATCGATCCTGGGCGTGGTTATTTATGGAAAAATGGAAAAATAATAATTTCTCTTGATCTTTCGAACTGCGTGCGCGCAGGAAAGTAAATAAATTTATGTGTCCGCTGTTTTTTATTTATGTGAAAATATTTTTATAAGGCGGATTCAACTCGGGATCATAAATAGTCAGTGGAGCACATAGAAAAACGAGTCTAGCCACACATGGTGGATCTGCCCCGTGATAGTTGGATTATATAGCGTAGCACGCGTCTCGCATCGTAAATAAAACTTTCGTTCTCGATGATGCCTGTTCGTCGAATTCGCCGTGGCGATCCTTTGCCACCGGGGCATTCGTAAATGAATCGTTTCTCACGCGCGTGCCATCGGCAACTCGCCAGCCTGCTGGCCAAAGAATTGCGAATGAAATTTAACCAACGCAACCAGCAACGAATAACCAACGCTACTTTTACTCCTTCGTCTTTCTCTTTGGCTCTCTGCATGCTGCTGCTGGCTCGCAACGCCAATTCACTTTGGAGCCTCGACGATCTTTCCATTTCAACTGTCTCCTTATTTTTACTATTTTCCCAATGATTTTTCATCATTTTCCATGATTCTGAGCAATTTTCTTTTTAATCGTTATTTTGCTTATGCAAATTTTTTTATCCATAAAATTTCTTTGAATTTGCACCATTTTAAGGGGTTTCACCATGTCGAGATATTTATTTATATTTATTTATATTTATTGATAATATTTATAAAAATTCGAATTTGCATTAGTTTCTCATAAGAGCGTGTGTCAAAAGTTGCAATTTTCAACATTAAATATTTCCATTTCTAAACGGTGAAGCGTCTTAAAAGTTTGCATAAACTTTTATGTAACATCGAAGAAGCTTTATTTAGTTTTTCAAAAAAATCGGGCGTAAAATTTTTTCGAAATTTTGTTTATTATATAAAAAATACAGATTAGCTCGGAAAATCTTGGATTCAGAGTATGTTGTTCTTTAGTCAATTTGTAACAACTCTTTCCAATGAACTTGGACTCGCAAGCAATTTTTTATGTAAGAAAAAGTGAAAAGAAAAATTTAGATTTGACCGTCGCCATACAACGTGCTTAATCATTCGATACTCGTTTTCATTTGGTTACACGTTGCAAATGCATTATTAAAAATAATTTCGCAGGCTCGGTTTGTAAGGCACGATTAAAAAGTGCGTTTGCTCGGAGAGCAAAAGTGTTTTGTTCGTCCTCACGTATCTCATTTAGATCGGATCTAATGCTCACGCGGTGCGTTCGTAATATCCTGTGCATATGCGGTTGCGAAGGTGTTTGTTACCATTGATGCTCCGTTTCGTGTACAAATTATTTTTTTTTTTTTTTTTTCCGTGCAACCCAGCAGCAGCAAAACGACCTGAAGTTACTACATCGACGAAACGAGCTGCGAGCAGCAGATTATTGTCAGTTTTCCTGGATTATTCAGCGGCCAGTCATTGGCACGTCTTGGCTCTGAGTAAAAATGATGATTAATGAAAAAAGACGTGAAAATACTTGTTGTCACGTCGTAGGAAGAAATAAGAAAAATCAAAATGTCGAAAAGCGACCTTTCGAGTCTCTCTATAGAAATTTTCAAATGACTTTTCAATAAAATGAGATTGCTCTCTGATATTCTCTCGACAAGGGAAAGCACGCTGCACAATGCTCGATCGTACAGCGTCCTCGAAAATTGTTGGACTATGCAGAGACCAACTGTTCGGCATCCACACGTTCCGCCCAAGAGCCTCTCGCCTTGCTTTTCTATAATTGGTAGCAGCAGCAGCAAATTGTAGCTTTTTCGTCCATCTCTGCTGGGCTGCTAATTTTTTAAAATGCCAACGAAAAACCCACGAGAATTGATGGAATCTCGAGAGGAAAAGAAATTTGTTCCTCTCACTGCTGCGGATTCAAACGTGCAATTCGCCACGTTTTTCTTTTTGAGGACGTTGTATGCAAAATTTTCTATCGATACAATTCCTTTAATAGCTCGCACAGTTTCAAGAGGTTTCACCATGAAGAGGTCGAGATATTTATTTATAAAAATCAAAATTTTCACTAGTTTCTCATAAGAGCGTGTATTAAAAGTTGCAATTTTCGACATTAAATATTTCCATTTCTAAATGGTGAAGCCTCTTAAAACTTAGCATACACTTTTCTGTAACATCGAAGAAGCTTTATTTAATTTTTCAAAAAAATAGGTCGTAAAATTTTTTCGAAATTTTGTTTATTATATAAAAACTACAGATTAGCTCGGAAAATCTTGGATTCAGAGTATGTTGTTCTTTAGTCAATTTGTAACAACTCTTTTCAATGAACTTGGACTCGCAAGCAATTTTTTATGTAAGAAAAAGTGAAAAGAAAAATTTAGATTCGATCGTCGCCATGCAACGTCCTTAAGAGGAAATCCTCGTTCATATTTCGCCAAAAGCAGCTTAAGAATTGGATGCTCGAACGTTAGACTCTCCGGGGATTGCCAATAAGGAGCTTCGTGCCAATAACTGTGCGCTCATTGGAGATGACGCGTTTCAGGAACGTTTAGTGCGTTCCACCTGCTGAATGCACTTTCGTTACATTCGCACTGGATTCACCATATCCGCAAGCATCGAAAAACCTCTCACTCTTGGCCTCCCCCTCCCTCTTCCTTTTTCGTCCATCTCTCGTTCGATCTAATACGCGAATACGAGCAAAACGTTCTCGATGATGATGATGATGATGATGATGATGATGATGGCGATGATAATGACGACTCCCCTGTGTACATACAAACTCGAGGTCCGAATCGAATGGGAAAGAGGATTTTAGCTCGCACACAGGAGGACCGACAGGTGAAGGAGTTTTGCTCGAGTATGTATACGCGATCGTTTCTTCGAGGTGGAGACCCGAACGACACCATCGCTCTATATTATCCCAGAGACACTGTATATACGTATTGCCCCCTTTTTACAAACTCACACACGATGAGAAAATGCTTGGATCTAGGGGGGGTCGAGGTATAAAAGTTTCAAAGACAACGCCAGTAGAGCACACACTCCTGTGTACGAGTGCTCCAGTAAGAGCCATAGTGTTATTTAATCAGCGTTTATCGACCAGTTTCCTCGTCGTCGTCGTTGTTGTTTCGTTTATTTCCGGTGTTTTGGATTTTTTTAAAAAAAAAAAAACAAAAAATCCGCGCAGTTTGTGTGAAAAATCTTCGATCTTTTCGATAAACAACTCGGGACGTTCGCCAGTACTGACTCGTCGCCAAGATGCGGTCTACCTTCGTAAGTGATCGTCGCAGAAATCATTTCCCAACGCATCGATTTCATTTTCCCAGTTTTTTTTTTTTTATTTTTTTTTTATTTTCCATCACTCTCGAAAATAATTTCTAGATCCATCCGCTTGGGAATCGTGGGATTTTATCAATCGATCCATTTTTTTTCTTATTTTTCATTATTTGTATTTTTTGTCGGTCTGCAAATTTTGACCCACAAATTTTTCGATTTCATGGATTTTTTCGCTTTAATCTCTTCGCTGATTGTGAACGCGAAAAATGAAAAATTAAACGCGGAAATTTGGGATTGTTTTTTCACTTCATGCAAAATTTGAATTCTCGGGAAAATTTTTTGGATTTTATTTTGTAGAGTATAAAAAAAAAAAAAAAATCCAAAATTTGAGGTTGTCGCCCTTGTTTTTATTTCGCAGCGTTAATTTTCGGGTTTCAATTTATTTGTCCGCGTGCATAATTCCTGCTTTTACCTAACGTCTAATTTTGCACCTCGAGTCGTTGCGAGCGTCGCGGGCAGTAATGACGATGATGACGGTCATCATTATCGCGACGACGAGGATGATGATGATGATGATGATGATGGTGATGATGATGATGATGCAGACGCGAAACGGAGCGCGGAGTCGTGAGCAATGAAGAAAAATAAAAACAAACAATGAAAATGAAAAATTAAGTCGAGCGCACTCGCTCAAGATGCTTTCTACAGGAAGTAATTAGCGCACTTTGTGCGACTACGAGTCTCTTTTCGCGAATACACGATCGCGCAATCCGACGATAATTATGCCGCTGCGCGCGGACCCCGACGATGTCAAAATTCTTCAAGTTTTCTTTCTCGTTTCTCTCGCCAACCAGAGATAAAAATATTTTTATCGATCGTTAATTTTCCCCATGGGAAATATCTTCGGAATTCTTGAATCAACGTTGAAAATTAAATTTTTTCAAAAAACGTCGATATTTTGTTCAACACGGTAAACTAAATATTATTTGATAATTTCAAAATTTTCTTTATTTTGAAAATATTTTTAATTTCCAACGAATATGACAAAAATTTGCTTTTCGAAGGGATTTTTCCGCTGTGATGACAACAAAACTTTTCCAACTAAATTTTCTTTCCAGTCAACAGAAATGTCGGTCACTCGATTCAACTCGGAAGAGAGTGGAATAATTTTGTTCAATTATTTGAAATTAAACTCGGAGAAACGGAGCTTTTAAATGAAATCTCTTCCAAGTCCACTTTGCTCTGCACCGCGATGTATTTTTTGTTTTTTTTTTTTTTTCGTTTTTTTTTTTCAAGATTCATTGTAACGATGCATCAACTACCTTAATTCGTTCCATATTTCAATTTACTCTCTCCGCAGTCGGTGAGCGCTGCTAAAACTGCGTCGAAGGAATATTGGAGTGAATCGCGAAAGCGTTGCAATTACTCGGCGCTCTCAGGTCGTCCACCCTTCGATCTGCTTCTTTTTCGTTCGATTTTTTCCTCTCTTTTTCTTTCTTTTTTTTTTTTTTTTGGACTAGTATCGAGAGCAGCTTCATCCGCGAGCACAACTTTCCTTGGCACGCTACACACGATCCTTTCTTTCGACCGTGAGATTTTCTCCTATCCACGTAGCGCGATTACTTATATAATTCGCCTTAATAATACCTCCGAGTGACCACACTCGCTCGATTCAAATGATGAGCTCGATTTTTACATCTTGCTCAATTCTCACCAATTTTTTTCTCCTTCTCAACTTTCCCGTGCGGAAGAAAACGTTACGTGTCGCCTCGGATACTTATTTTTGTTCAAACTCATTAAACAGTTCGAACCGCGATATAGATTGTCATTTGAAAAAAAAAAAAAGAGAAAAGAGAGAGAGAGAGTTTTTTTTTTTGAGAAAAAAAGAGAGTTTTTGAGAAAAAAAAGAGAGTTTTTTTTTTTGAGAAAAAAAAAACAGGATTTAGGAAAATTTGGTTTTCGTGTTTTTGAATTTTTGAAATTAAAAATTTGTTAAGTTTGCTGAAAACGTTTTTAAAGATTTTTTCCATTGGATTTTTTTTTTTTCGTTTCAATATTTTTGTTTCCCTCGAATGGAAAATTGAAACAAAATGATTTTCCAAAATTCTTGAATCACGCATTTCCGGAAAAAATAGCCCGCCTAAAGCGTGCGAGTATTTTCAAATTTTTCGAACGAAAAATTTGCAAAAGTTTAGTTTTTCACGATTCGGAATAAATTTTCTTGATAGAAATAAGATTGATCGGCTGGAGAAAAAGTTGAAAAATGTCGAAATATAAAAGAGCGATTTTTGTTTTTATTTCCGTAACGTCAACAGTTGATTCTGATGGTGGGGTGCACAATGGGCTGTCTAGCGAAGCCAGCGCCGGAAGCGCCGGTCGATTCTTACTTTCCTCCGAACACAGGAGGCGGCGGTGGCGGAGGAGGTTATCCGAGCGGTCCGAGTTCGACATACGGCGCTCCGCAACGCTCGGTCATCCACAAGCATGTGTACGTTCACGTGCCGCCGCCCGAGGCCCCGGAATACAAGGCACCGAAATACGTCGCACCGCCACCGGCGCCACAGAAGCATTACAAAATAGTTTTCATCAAGGCGCCAACTCCACCGACTCCGACAGCGCCGGTGCTGCCTCCGTTACCTCCACAGGACGAGCAGAAAACGCTCATTTACGTTTTGGTTAAAAAGCCGGAAGAGGCGCCCGAGGTCGTCTTGCCCACTCAACAACCTACTCAACCGAGCAAACCCGAAGTTTACTTCATTCGGTACAAGACTCAGGTGGGCCCATCATTTCGAAACGTTTCTCCCCTTTTTTCAACGTTCCTCAAAAATCAATTGGAACGCGAAAAAAATGTATTAATTTTTTAAGAATTTATTATTATTTTATTTATTTATTTTTTAATTTATTAATTGTTTTTCTGTTTATCGTGTATTCAGAAAGAACAGCAGAGCGGAGAGTACGGAGCCCCGGGAGTGCCACAGCCGCAAGACAATTACGGCGCCCCGCAACGAGATTCCGGAAGTTCGCCGGGACCTTATTAATAAAAGCAGAAAGAAGAAATACAAAGTCTTTTGCTAAACGAACCACAAAAGCCGGATTCTCACAGGCCAGCTGTTTCGAGTACACACGTAGTCATAATATTCATTATTTCTTTTTTATACGACAGAGGAGAAGAAACATTCGTAAGAAAATTTAGAAAATTAAAACGCAATCGTCTTCCTTTTTTCTTCCAAAAATCTCGTTTCCCATTCCTGCAGCACAGCGAGCGGGGATTCACAAGATAAAAGGAGCAGCGGAGGACGTTTTCATAATTTCAATTTTTTTTTCCCAAAAAATGCAATTTTCAGACTTTTCTCGAAAAAAAAAAGGGAACCCCGATCGATCGACTTACAAGAACGTCCCTCGGGCTTTGAAAAATCTTGGTTTACTATACGAAAATACGATTTATTTAATCAGCTTCGAAGCTTTTTAGTTTTCTTCAACATAATGAACACGTTGGTATGTTATTCTCATACGATCGTAGCGAATCGTCATCCGAGTGTCTAAACTGTGTATTTTCTTTAAATTTATTATTGTTGCTATCATTTCGTTAATCGTCTTGGGATTATTATGTTCTTTTTGCTTTTTTGTGTGTCTCGCATGTTTCCGCATTACGCTGGAAGACGGTCTGTGTGCTGTCGACTCATCGAAAATTATTCAAAAATACTATGAGGTAGCCCTAAAAACAAACAAAAAATACAGTCGAAAAATACTGTTGGCGAATCTCGACGGGGTTTCAACGAATTTTCAAAGTATTTTTCCTTCCACTTCGCTGTAAGTAAAAAAAAAAAAAAAACCAAAGAAAAAAAAAAAAATTGATTTCCAACGTTTCGAAAGACGAAAAGATCGATGACTCAAAAAATATGACGTTTGTGCACTCGGAGGCGAAAAAAGGTTGAAAGTTAAAAAATGGTGGGCAGCGCGAAAAATGAATGTGGAAAGTTTGGGTCGTTTGGACATCGCGCAGAGAGGGACGAGTATTAATTGTCAGATAAATAATACAAAAAGTAGTAAAAAATCTCGGAAAAATAATTTCATCATCCAACAGTATTTTTCTTGGTGAGACAGAGAAAGGAGCTTGATTCTGTATCTTTTTGGTTGTTTTAGTTGTTTTTGTTGTTTAAATCTCGTTTTTGTTAATCGTTCTATCACAGCGCTGCGTGATTCGTTAGATTCGTCACAAACAGCCTTCTCTCCCTCTTCGAAATAGGAAAATATTGGCCTACTTACGCTTCTAAAATTTATACAGTTATACTTAATGTTTTTTTTTTTTGCTTTTTGTTTGTTTAATTGAAAATTATTGCCGATGGGGGCGAGAGTCGGATTTGGCGGATGCTTTTATAGTCCTCTTGATGAACGGGGCCGCGAGGGGATATAACAAGAATAACACGTGTCCGCAGTAATAAATACTGCCGAAAACTGGGATGTAACGAGACGAGGACATTAGGACGAACGGTATCAAGGAATAGCCCATAAAGACGAAAGTGTAGATTTTCAGAAGTATCCAAACTAGTGCTCGGAGTGGAAAACTCTCTTTCAAGGCTTTCTGCAATTTTTCGTGACGCGTGAGCGTCGGTCCGATCTGTAATATAGAAAAAATTCAATTTAAATCGATCTGGCAATTATTTCTCGTCGAAATCGCCCCGTCGATAATTTCACAGGCAAACCTCCTTCGCGCGTTATTTTGGCTTGTCCGTACATAATATTGTGCTTACTCGAGGGCTTTTCGTGCTGCTGCGTCGTACTTACGTCTTTTTCGAAGTACATTATGAGGAATTCCATGAAGAAGCAGAGATAATAGCCGGAATGAAAGCCATGCCATACAGCGAGGAAAAAGAGCGTGACGACTTGACTGAAAATGCGTGATCCGAGAAATTTGAGCCTCTTGTAAATATACTCGGCGCACCAATGATTGGTATTTATGTTAAAGGACATGATATAGTGATCGAATGTGGTTGCATTTTCGAAAGTCAAAAGTGCAACGTTCGAGCAACCGTCCCATTTGGGATTGCCTTCTTTGTCGCGGCCGTTATACGGCAGTCCGAAAGTAATGCACACCTGTAAACAACAATTTTCTCAAATATTTCGAACCTTGGTGTCGTTTACAAATAATCGTGTCTCTATATGCGCAGCATCTCCGCAGCTTGAACGGTCCGTCGTATTAATTAGACCCTAGAACGGGGTGACATGTGGTCAAAAACGATTCTTCTCCCTTCGTTCTCCCTTTTTTTTTTTTTATCGTTTTACCGAATTTTCGACTCATTTTTTCACTCGAAGCAAAATTGCCCCGGGCTCGCGTGATTCTGCATTAAAAAACGAAACGAACGAGCCCAAGTCGAAGCCTTTTCGTTAAATTTTACCGGAGATATGAATTTTTCAAAAATTGAAAGAAATGAGGAAGTACAGACTTATACACTTTTACAAAGCTCGCAAAAAATAAAGCGGTTAAACGATTTTTCGAAAAACTAAGATTTTCGTTAAATTCGAAAACCCATAAAATTTAAACCGTTCATCCGATATTTCTCAAATTCGATACAAACCTTCCTATTATGATACTCTATTTATAAAAAAAAAAAAAATCACAGAGCGTCGACATCCTTTCTTTTGAAAATTTCAAAACGAAAACGAACAACTGGTATGGATTAACATCTGTGCAAAACAGGAGCCCTGTAGCTCGAACCGTTCTCGAGTTATAAACGTTTGAATTTTACAGTGCCGGACATTTTTTCTAGTTGACATTGAAAACTGGAGAAAAAAAAAAAATTTCATCGTCACACAGGTTACCGTTCTAGGGTTTATCGAGTCGGTGGCTGTGCAAACTGAGAGATGGCATTTGTAGCTGAATAAATGGCCGATAATTGGCTCCTACATTACTATTTGGAATGTGTAGCTCGATTGAGGAACTCACCCCTTCGGTAATAAGCCAACAACTAATGTATTTGTAAAGATTAATACGTCCCCAGAGACCAAGCATGAAGCATTTTTTGAAGAAATTCTGCTGACGATATTCGTCTCCGAGCAGGTACTGATCGGAGACGTAAATCGTACCGATCTGGAAGAAGGCTACGTAAATAAAACCGACGATTGCTCGTTTTATTCCAGCTACTAGGCAACTCGTTCTAAGATCATCTCCATTCTCGATCAATTCTCCGTTGACGTAATCGAGATAACGTCGCATACTAAATTGCGGACCGACTAGAAACGAGCCGGGAAAGTAAACGTAAGCCGCCACTTCTAAGAGACTCGGACATGTACTCAGTGCCACCTTTTTCTGATAATTTGACAGGCTCTCCTGTAATTATGCAATTTTAATTCGCTATTAATCAAATTACGCAAATTATCAATACTGCCTGGCTAGCTAGTTTCTCTGCAAACTATTTTTACAATCATGTGCTTTTTGTGCCAGCAGAACCGACTCTCCAAAACCGAGAAAAAACTACAATTTTGCTATTTTACAAAATTAAGAACGTTGCATGGCGACGAAAAATTGCTTGCGAGCCCAAGTTGATTAAAAAAAAAAAAATCCAAAGATTTTCTAAATCCAAGATTTTCCGAGGTAATCTGTATTTTTTGTATAATAAACAAAATTTCGAACAAATTTTACGACCGATTTTTTTGAAAAATTGAACAAAGCTACATAAAAGTGTATGCAAAGTTTTAAGAGCCTTCACCATTTAGAAATCGAAATATTTTATGTTGAAAATTGCAACTTAAAATTGCGCGAGCTATTAGACATCGCTATTCTCTTTGTGCGGTGAAAATTTTAAAAAATTTGATAGAAAATTTTGCATACAACGTCCTCAAGTGCTATTTATATGCCAATTATTCGTTGCGTTCCAATATTTAATGCTTCTTCGCGTTTCTCTGGAATCAAGTTACCAGAGTATCAAGTCAAATAAACTTTTTATAAATTTCACGAGCACACGTGCTGATTATAGCAAAAATGTGATTTTTGTTTCCCTCGGCTCTGCTGCCTCTGGCACGTTCCAAAATAAACAAGAAAGATTTTCTATTATTTTTCTTGGTTCTTGAATGTTACTTACTGCGAGAATAGAAATTGGATCGTTAATTTGCACAAGTATTCAAAGTGATTGATCATTGATTAAACTTTGAGAATATTATCCGAGAAAAAAAACAATTGAAAGATTGTTTTTTTCCGCAAATTCATACTCACGTCCGTTTTAGTGCCATCCCACAAATTGAAGGCGAGTCCAATGAGTCTCAGAGTCAGGACGCATTGAGGCATTGTCCAAATTATATCGTATACGTCCGTACTCGTAGTCCAGTATCCTTTTGCGACCGAGAGATCAAAATAAAAGCAGAAAAAATTGAATTTTTTAGAAATTTTCCTTTTTCCTCAGTTTTTTGGAAGAAATTGATGAAAAATTATTTTTTTTTACCGTATAACATGTAACCCATATTGAAGATAAATGTTATCGTTGTGGAAGTAAATGTACCACCGAATATTTGAAGTATCAGGTACGTAGCGCAGACTGCTTGCGTCGAATGTAGGACATTCCATCCTGCGTTTGAGAATTCGAAAAAACAAGACAGTGTAAATATCTTCATTTGAATTATCCAAATTTATCAATTCCCTTTCTATTGCAAAATTAATTTAAAAAAAAAGTTTCATGGCTTTGGAAACTTACCGTAGTTCCAAAATCCTATTGATAGGCCGCATATTATGAAGAACAAGTGCTGCACCGAGGCGGGTTTACCGTACAGACTATGCCGATGTATCAGAGCTAGAGGGAATCCTGAAATTTCATAGCCGTTGCCATTAATTTTAAAGAAATGATCGAGGTTGCCAAATTTTGAAGATTTTCTTCATTCGCTTATGAAATGATTTCTTTGATAAAAAGAATTCATTTGTCAATGTAAAATTGTTGTATCGAAAGGATAATGTAGCAAAGATTGTTGTTGTTTGAATTGAGAGAACAAAGGAATTACTTAGGAAAAAAGTTGTGACGGGGCCGTGAACTTTGTTTTAGAACAGAGAGAAAAAATTACAGAAACTGGATCCGATTTGAAATTCCAATGTAGGTTCCCATAAAACGTAATACCATGGTGAGGAGAATAAATAAAAACCTAATGAATTGTAAATAAGAAATAAAAATTTATTCAAAATTATTCGGTAAATATACAGAAGTGCGGCTTTTCCCAAAAAAGATGGGAAATTTTTTTTTCCCTGTAGAGCTGTTGATATTATCATAACAAATGATATTCCACGAGGGGAGACTACCATTTCCCATAAATTCCCATAAATAATTATGGTGTTTCCACGTTTCCAAATGTCCGAAGAAAAAAAAATTTCTCATCATTTTTCGGAAAAGCCGCACTTCTGTATATTTACCAATTATTCCATTCCATTAGAATTATTGAAGAAGAAATGAGAATTCCTTATTTTTCGTAAACGCTAGTTTCGAAAAAGTTTCATCATCGAATGATTATCAATTCCATGTCGTCAGACGTTCTTCAAACTTTGTTATCGAATAAGGAAGAAAGTCGTTCATTCGGTAATGATAGTCTATGCTAGTTTTGCTCGCGCATTATAATTGCACGTAATTATGTTTCCTGCTCAATATTGCACGCATCTATATTAATGCGTAGCTTGTATCAGCTTATCTACAAGGTCAAAGTTTCATCGGACATCATTGGACTTCGACATTGCACTTAAAAATAGCGCAAGATTGATTTTTTCTCATGTACATATTTTCCGCAGTGTTGCGCAGGAAAAACTGCACGTATATAGCGGTTAGTCGGTTTGCAGATCGGAGAAAAAGGGCTTACGGAATGACTAGCGAAGAAAAACGGCTGGTTTTGGAACTACGCGAGGCTGGGAGTGCGAATGAGATGGAGAGATTGTCGTCTGCTAAAGGGCTGTCACGAATGCCATGAGACCGCGGGACATTGCTGTCACTGACCGTTATTTCCGTGAGCGATAATTTTTGCTATCGATTAGGATGCAATTGAGGAAAAAAAAAAAAAATGCGCACCGCATAATTTCATTAAATCGAAAACATCGCGTGCGGCGATTCGCAGCGACGTTGTCTATTTTTTCGTAAACAAGATCTCGAGCATGTGCGTTTAGCGTTTTACTATCACAAAACGACTTTATTTAGGATTCTTTTAAAATTTTGTATAAACGTTTTTTCGCGTTTGTTGTTTTCTCGCAACGTTTTTAACGAAACGTGACTTGAATTTACACGCGTTTAGATGGGAAAAATAAAAAATTGGAAATGAAATATCTCAAATTCTAAACGCCAGAAAATTTGTCTTCTCAGGAGAAAACTGTTAGTTTTGGTGGCAAGAACGTTTTATACAAAATTCTGAAAAAACCCTAAATAAAGCCGTTTCGCGATGGTAATAACTTAACAAAAATGTTCAATGGCCAAATAAAGGGTGTCTTGAGTTACGTAATTTAAGGATAAAGCGCGCGTGCGCGTAAGTGGGCTGAAAAAGAGGTTTCCTTTTTTACCTAAAAGTATGGAGGTCATGAGGCGCACAGCAGGAACAGGAGCTCCGATCAAATGTGCCAATCCTTCGAGTACCCCCATGTGCTCATTCGTAATAAACATTTTTGCAATTTTTAATTCAAACAAATGCGATAAGGAGAGGAAGGATTTTCGTTGATCCGAAAAACTGGGCCCGATGCACGGTTTCGCAATTTCGTTGCGTTTTTTTTCTTTTTTAACGTTCGAATTTTTAAGTACACTCGTTCGTGTTTAGAGAGAATTTTGTTTCACTGACGCGCGACAGAACGCGTCGAGGCTTTTTTCGAATCGTACATCGATGTTTTTTTTTATACATGTAAACGCAAACGTGTATCTGCTAAAGAATAGCGCACATTGTAGCCGCGCACGATTCTGACGTTTCGAAATTCTTTCCGATTGTTGTATCCATTTGATTTTTATGCACGACGGAAAATAAGAACGAATTTTGTTATGCGCTCATTCGTCAGCACGGATTACTCTAACTCGTGTGTACATTTGATCGACTCGACTCGGAGCTCACTCGCTATGACTAGAATGTTTTTGCCCCCGCTGACGCACCCCTCGCCCGCGCCAACGGCCACGAACTTCACCGAACGAGGTTATCGCGTGCGAGGGTCGTTGTTCTTTTTTCTCCTCTTCTTCTACTGCGGCAATCACCTGATTTTATTTTACTTAAACATTTCGCCAGTGCAAGCGAATGGCGCTTTCGTTCGATTCTGGAAATACTCTGCTCGGTCCAAAATTTTGTCGCCCTTTTCGATACGACGTAATTTTCTGTAAACGCTCATTTTTAATGGAGATTCGTTGTTGCAAGTGTCCGTGTAACTATTTAATGAAGAAGCAACGCGTAATGGCAAATTTTTGCTATCAAAAAAATCGTTTGCAAAAATATATTTCAAATCGGTACAGAATTCCCGCTTTTTTGACGTTCTGTTGCCACGTGCCACAGTCGATAGAGCGCGCTGGTGACGTTCGCAGAAAAGACCGCGAAATTTCAAAGAGCACGTTCGATATAATTCAAGATTTGCCGGCTAGCCGTACAACGTGAAACGTTTCTGAGATTCTCGTGAATCGAAATGCGATCTTCACCTTACGGCCGACTTACATTTAACGTATTAACAGTTTTCTCCTATGAAGAAAAATTTGGTGACGTTTAAAATTTGAGATATTGAATTTCCAATTTTTTTATTTTTCCCATCTAAACGCATGTAAACTGAAGTCACGTTTCGTTGAAAAAATGCGAGAAAAAACAAAACAAAAGAAACGCGACTCCAATTTATACGTGTTTAGATGGGAAAAAATTGGAAATGAAATATCTCAAATTCTAAACGTCAGAAAATTTTTCTTCAGAGGAGAAAACTGTTAATTTTGGTGGCAAGAACGTTTATACAAAATTTTGCTAAATAAAGTCGTTTCGTGACAGTAATACCTTAAGAATCGACCGCCCAATGAATATAAAATTGAGATGACAATTCATGGTTTTACTAATATCCTTGTATTTTGCTTTATAAATCATTTTCCTACATTTTTTATTGCGGATGGGAAAAAAGGTTGTAGAAATAAAACTTCACACGTATAAATCACCCTCGACAAGATTGTTCTTCATGCACGTGACTTGGCCCTCGAGAAACGTGATTTTCTAAAATCCATAAGTATTCTCGTAATCATTACGTTTTTCTTTAAATCTAAATTTCATATTCGACCTAATTGATCATTTATTTCATCAAGAATTGTTGTATGAATATTTTTTGTGTTGTTCGTACTTTGAGGAAATGCTGGCGTTGATTTCCAACGCTTGCATCAGTCGCTGCCAAGAGCGCCTTGTATCGTTCTTCAAGGAGCCTCAGAAGATCGTCCAATTCGCCCTGTTTTTCTGTACTCAAAGTTGCTGATAATTCATTTTGCTGTTCCTGCAGCTGTAGCTCTAAATTTTTGATCTCCAGATCTTTCGTCTGTGAAAAATTTATAACGATGAATGTTTTTCTTTCCAAAATCAAATCGATAAAGATTTTTCATTTTTTTTTTTTTTTTCCAATACTTTGAGAACGTGTGCCATTTTATTTTCGAATTCGATGCTTTGTTTCTCCTTCGATTTCACCAACTTCATGATGACTTTTTTCAGTGATGATATTTTCTCGATCAACGTTTGATTTTCATTTCGCGTGCAAACTTCCATTTCGTTTCTCATTTTCATAAATTCCTCCTTCATCGTGCTACATTGCTCTTTTAAGAAAGACTGCAATCTATTTTCCTAGGGGACAAAAAATTGGTTGAAAAAAATCAAGATTTTTTTTTGTTTTTTTTTTTTAAAACTGGCAATTTTTTAAATTCAATCGCACTTCCTCCATCTTCGTTTCAAGTTTGTCCTCCAAAACGTGAATCCTTTCGTTTAGCAATGCAATTTCGTCGGCGTAGAATTTTTCCCTCTCCGCTAATTCCTTATCTTTTCCATAAATAATTTCATTTTTCAGTGACAATTCTCTGTCTTTTTCCGACAATTTCGAGTCGCACTGAAGACGTACGGTTTCTAGTTTTTCCTTCAACTTTTCCTCAAGTATTGTTGATTCTTCTTTCTGTCGTAAAATTGAAAGAAATACATTTTTCAAGTGGTTTCTGAACATGGACGGATGCGCTCGTTACTTTTTCACGTATCGTTCTCTCCAATTGGCCACTGATCGATGCAACTTTTTCATCCAATTCCTTATTCCTCGAACGAGCTTCTTGCAAGAGCGAATTCAAATGTTCGAATTCTTTGGTCATTGTGCTTTTGTATTTCTCGACGATTTCGTGATGATTTTTTTCTAGTTGGTCCTTCATTTGGTTTACCTCCAAGAGCCTTTTTTTGGAAAGAGACGCAAATCCGTGAATCAACGATCAAAGGAAATGTAAAACAATTTATAAAAATGCAACAAATTTTTTTAAATTCATCGAATTAATAAATTCTCACTTTGTTCTCAATGCCGTAATTTCCAGAGTCAATTGTTCGATCGTTGAGCTTAAATTTCTCGAGTTTTCCTTGCAATCGCAATTTTGATTGGAGTGAGACAAGCTGCGTCTCAAGCGTTCGTTCTCAATTCGAAGATCGTGAACGCGGGCAACGAGACTTTCGATTCGTTGTTTATACGTAGGAAATGAATATCTTTCGGATCTCGACTTGGCACAGTGACGGACTGGCGGATTTCCAACAATTTCACATGCGCAATTCGTCGAGCTCGAATCACTTGATTGATTGAAGGAAAAACTTTTATTCCGGTGCTTCATTGTCGACTTGGAAGAATCATGAGGGACCGTACAACTCGTGTCGGAGAGCTCACTCATTGAAGAACTTGTCGTGATCTGGAATTAATTGAAATAAAAATGAAAAAAAATGTAGAGATTTTTTTTTTTTTTTTCAAATAAATTCATAAAAGTCAAAAAATTCCATCCACGTAGCACATTGTTTTTTCTTCAAATAATACGTTGATAACTATTTAGAATCGCTATTGCAGAAAAACGAAAAGCTGGCAAAATTGCGATGAAAATAAATTTTTGAGATGTTTGACGAGTTGCAGAGTTCGAAAGCCCGATGGGGCGAAAATTTCAGACGAGAAACATGCGAGATTTCGTTTAAGGTATTACTATCACGAAACGACTTTATTCAGGGTTGTTTCAAAATTTTGTATAAATGTTTTTGGCACAAAAACTAACAATTTTCTCCTCTGAAGAAAAATCTTCTGACGTTCAGAATTTGAGATACTTAATTTTTTATTTTTCCCATCTAAACGCGTGTAAATTGAAGTTGCGTTTCTTTTGTTTTTTCTTGCAACATTTTAACGAAACGTGACTTGAATTTACATGCGTTTGGATGAAAAAATAAAAAAATTGGAAATTAAATATCACAAATTTTAAACGTCAGAGTTTTTCTTCAAAGGAGAAAACTGTTGGTTTTGGTGCCAAGAACGTTTATACTAAATTTTGAAAGAATCCTAAATAAAGTCGTTTCTTGATAGTTAATACGTTAAATATTATATTTGATACCTCGTGGCTGCACCATTTTGGAAAGGGTATCAATTGGCCATCCGGCGGTGGATCAGCGAAAATACCACCGATGCTACCAGTTTTGAGTTGGTTGTAAAGTTCCAGCAGATACTGATTTCTGAGGAATCGCTGGCTCCTCGCTGAGGTTAATTTTTGTAGCCAAGCCTGACAGAGATGTCTGTCTTGATTGAGGTTCAATGTGACGATGAGGGGTGTTACACGTTTGATAGCATCCTTGTAGCATTCGTCCAATTCGAGGGCTTCCTGTTCATCGCGTTCTTTCGATTTGAACATGATAACTGCATGTTTTTACTCCATTTATCGAATCACTGTCAAATTTGACGTTTCGTCCAAAAATTCATGGAAAATGCAACTCTCGGTTCGATCGTATTGAAGATAGCGACGAAGCAGAAACGCGGACAAAAAACATGAAAACTGTTGTCAGTCTGTCTAGCTTTTTATTATCAGGTAATCCCTCGGTCCATGAATCGTCCGCTAATATTTTCTTTTCTCGTGGAATGCCGCAAGGCAAAATTTGCAATATTTCTAAAAATAGATTTTTCGTTTTTTTCGTATTCTAAGATTGTCCAAAATAATAGTGTCTCGAAAATCATGAATTGCGGATTGTGCCCCAAAGTTACTGAGAGTTCTACTTGATTCTAGAACGAATATAGATTTTTTGTTTTTTTTTTTAAAGATTTTCAAAGTTGTATTTTGAAGGAAAAGGCTTCAACATCTGCTGTTTAATTTAATTTGATTATCGGCCGTTTGCTTGAGCTCCGAGAGTCGACTTCTCATGGGGTGCAGATGCGTGCCGGTCCATTCTTCCACCATGGCCGGAAAGAATACCGATTCCATTTGCACTTTCAAATAAGCCTCCAAAGACGAGAGCTCCAAAATTATTCTGGAATTGGTAAAGCAAATTCATCGATAAAACCCGATCGGTTGTAAATTTGCTCGAGTTGTATTAACTTACTCGGAAAATGCGACGAGAAGACTTTCCAGTTGCATGGGATTCGTATAATTGTTCGCCACTTGCCAAGGGTTCATCCATGTCGTTATTCTGGAAAATTGTCGATGAAAATATCATTGAAAGGATTTTTATCCCTCAAACGATTTATTTCTATTGTAATATTTCAAGACTCACTGTTCATTATTGACAATATGATCGTATTTGGTTTTCAAGTTGAGAAACCATTCGATTCCGCCGGTGACTTGCCATCCGGGATATTGAAGATTGCTGGGTATCGGAGCCGGACGCAATTGTGGATTAATGTGTAAAAATCGATGATCGACGTAGCCAAGACTTTGAGCTACTTCGATATGACTCTGTTCGGAATATCCGTGCAGCCAGACTTTGATACACAGAGCCAAGGAAGGTATTGCGGCGGGTAAAAGTTCACACATGGTTGCGTAATGATCGTATCGCGACCATCCGGTGAAGGCAACACCACGAAACTCGCGAACCTTGTTACCGTGAGTTGCCAATTCTTCGAGCCATCTCTCATGGTTGCTTATGTGATGACTTATCACTGGGATTTGTTGACACGAGCCAGTTGCTCCTTTGAACGCTGTTGCCGCCCACAAATGTGGAAAAACCGCGCTGTATTTGGTCCATAAATCTGCCCAATGCAAAATTCCAGTTTCATTCAAATTCATCGCAAACAGTTCAATATTTTCAACATTTCAATCGATCAGTAATAAAAAATACGATCAAGAGATCGTTGACATTATTTTTGACGCCATTCTTTCAGTCAATTGTTGGGCAATAATCATTTTTAATGATTATTGATCATTAAAATCCGTAAACTCAAATAAAAAGCAAAATACAGTGAAATTTCTTGAATTATTTTTTTATCGAATCAGGGCATAGTTTACCTGGTGGCAAATTGAACGTTTCTCTCGAGTTGTAGTGCCAAATCATCGGTTCGACGTATTTCCCGATATAATATTCTATCCATAGGAAAAAAAAAGAAAAGAAAACGAGAAGATTTTTAGCAAAAGAGCACAAGTTCGAGTATTACCACAATTTTTGTATGAAGATACCGTTCAAAACCTGTAATTCTATGGATCTCAGCATATCATCCCACACGATTATCCTCAGACAGGGATAAGTCTCTTTGATGAATTGTGCAACAGAAGTGACGTGCTCCAAATACAATGAGCATTTTCCATTTTTTGAAGAATTAGCACGTTTTGAGCAGGTCGGGCACAATCCCAAGTGCCATATTTCGTCAGCTCCTATGTGCAAGTACCGAATGTCCGGATGGAAATTTACAATTTGACGTATGAGTGATTTTATCAGCGAGAGAGTCGCCGGATTCGATGGACAAATAGAGCTTGGAAAATTCTCTACTTCTCGAAGAGATCTCCATTCTTCGTGCTTCAACACGAACTAGAAATAACAGGGAATTTTGTTCGTATTAAATATGGAGAGAGGGCGAGGGCAGAAGCATTTTTTTTTTTACAGAAATTAATGATTCAACACTTTGTCTGTAAACATTTTTTCCGCACCTTCCGTCTGTAAACCTGGACACAGAGTTCTTTCTGAAAAAATCCAGGCTACTGTTGGAAATTTTAACCCTTCGTGGTCATACTTCCGCCACCGATCTCGGTGGTCACACTGGCTCGATTCTACCCAGTCTATTTTTTAACCAGCATTGTGACCGGCCTATCGGCCCGAAAATTCTCAAAAAATTACAGAACATCCTTTAGACATTCCAGTTTAGATACGAAAAACTTTCCTGAAAGAAATCGAAGGCAAACATACTTTTTAAAATACAGAATGAAGAAAATAAACGTAAAAATAAAGTTTTTTCACTAAAATAATCGTCGCTTCGAGGATTTTCAATATTTTTGCCTAAAATTTGGATCTGATATTCATCAGATCTGGTTGTTTTGTGAAAAAAATAGTAGGACAGCGCGCGTTTCAAGAAACATATTTATTCCATTATTGGAAGTGGCTTGATTTTAGAGTGGATGTTAGAGATTTTTACGCCGAAAGGTGATCACTGGGTGGATTCTCCCCAGTGTGACCACGAAGGGTTAAACTTGGAATTCCAGTTTGAAATTGTAGAAAAATAGATTTTTTCGTCCATGTTTGATCCAACGAATGAATCGATCGGTCGTATTTGCCCGGACGCGAATGATCCACGTTTACGGACAATGCGTTAAAAAGTGATATTAATCATTCACCTCCAGATGGCCGAAGGTCTGAACAAGCGGCACGACCGCCAAGCCGCAATCTCCAGCCAACTGTAGAATTGTTTGGGCCTCTTGGACGGTGTATCCGCTGGCAGTAGCGGCGGGACTGTTGCTTCCGACTTGCAACAATTCTCGAGAGTATGGGAAAGTGTCTTCCCACTCTATGAGAAGTCCCGTAGCACCCCATGTTCTCAATAAAGGAAACAACTGCAAAAGAAACGTTCGCAAAAGAATATTGAAAAGGATAAACGTTGTGGAACGGACGATCGAGAAAAAAAAAACGTCTAAAATGCCGCGCACAAAGTTGTTATCATCAATAACCTTTTCGAAATACGAAACCCTTGGCGGAGCTCCTTTCAAATCGAGATGTACCAATCTGAACGAACAACCACAACAATCAAACAAGGAATGTCACTTTCGATAATGCTTGGAAAAACAACGAAATTACGTCGTCCGTTTACCTGTGCGAGGCAAACGTCAAGTCGTCCATGTTTGTTTTTTCTTCCGTATTGACAATGGAAACACTTTACAGTCTCGCACTACAATCGACGAGGCTGTCAAATATTTTCATTCAGCAGGACGAAAGATTTTCTCGATCGGTAACAATTACACGGAACTGTGTCAATTTGGAAATGTAACGAGCACTGCGTTTTATAATTGTTTACAGCTTTCCGAGAGACTTTTAATTCATTATCGATCTTATTCGGAAATGACAGTTGTACCACGTGACACGCGCGTAGAAGAGAGACGACACTTTGGACATTTTATTTTGTGGTTGATAATGAGTGCTGCGTATGACAGAATTGTAGAATTTCTACAAGAGAACTTTGTACTCAATTCTGTAAAAATTTGTGGTGAATCTGGAAAATGGATTAGTTTACAAATTATTTTGAGGTTAATCTGTCCGACCGCGCATGCACAAGAAAAACTGGAAGAAAGCCCGTAACCTTACCGATTGCACTCGATATTAACGCCATCTGTGACTTTCTTGTTAAAGTATTTTTCGGTAAAGAAATAAATGTTGCACGTTTCAACTCACGAATTAGCAGCTCTCGTCATATTTGTTTATCGTGAAGATTTGACAGTTTTCAAGTTCTTTTACACAATCATTTTTTTTTTTAAATACGAAACTTGAACTCGTTCTCCTCACTAGAGTTATGGAAAATCGATTTAAACAGAAAAATTGATGATCTATTTTGATGCTTGAATTATTTAAACGATGACTTGCTTGTTGAAAGAGAAATCGTTCGATTGTCGGTGAGTACGTCTCCACGTGTGCGCTTAATTAAATGTTTTTAATGATACTCAAAAAAATTGTCAGCATATCGATGCGTCTGCCCGACGTTCTCCCACATTTTTTCTACGTCCTGGCAAAACACATTGTTTTTTTGCCCCGTAGGGTCAGCACCGTTCTGAACAAAGACGTTCGCAGTTATGGGAAAAAATTTTTGTACGATGATTGTGACGAAACGTGCTGGAATTCTGATTCGGTGAGACGCGTTGCATAATTTCGAATTTTTACATTCGTATGACCCTAAGACCTTCCGTTATAGCAAACACTCGCGAACCCTGTGAGTCGCGGGTTCTGGTTGCTTATTGTTTCAAAAATTTGTGAGGCTTCTTTCAATTCTTCGAGGTTTTGACAAAATGTTATCCGAAGCAAAGAAAAGACCAGTAAAAAGCATACGAATGCATATTTTTACTTTTTTTCAATTTCCGTGCTGTTCAATCGCCGTTCGATCGCGGCCAACGCTAAAATCTCTAACATCCACTCTTAAATCAATCCACTTCCAATAATGGAATAAATATGTTTTTTGAAACGCGCACTATCCTACTATTTTTTTCACAAAAGAACCAAATCTGATGGATATCAGGTCCAAATTTTATGCAAAAATATTGAAAATCCACGAAGCGACGATTATTTTGGTGAAAAAACTTTTTTTTCCCGTTTATTTTCTTCATTCTGCATTTTAAAAAAATATCTTTGCCTTCGATTTCTTTCGGGAAAGTTTTTCCTATCTAAACTGGAATATCTAAAGGATATTCAGTAATTTTTTGAGAATTTTTGGGCCGATAGGCTGGTCACAATGCGGGTGAAAAAAAAGACTGGGTAGAATCAAGCCAGTGTGACCACCAAGGGTTAATTAATGATATTCGGTAATAAACTTATTTGCAGGGTACTCCGCAATGGATTCTTATAGAATTCAAAGAAGAATGCAAACTACAAGCTTTGGAAATCCAGTTCCAAGGAGGTTTTGCCGGCAAAGACTGTTATTTGGAGGCAGGAGAGAGTTTGAAAGATCTTGAAGTTGTAGAGTGTTTTTATCCGGAAGATACAAACAAATTGCAGCGATTTCAACTGGACAGAGCGAAGCTGGTAGCGAAAACCTTCAAACTCACATTCCGAGAGAGCACAGACTTTTTTGGTAGAATTATAATATACCGTCTTTCCTTGATCTCGTGACAGGCAATAATAATTTTCTGTAATCCATACACTTTATTTTGTGTTTTTATGAAACCTCCATATCGAAACAGTCGACGACAATTGCACGAGCATTTTTTAACTGAAAATCGTAAAAAATTATTTAGAAAAAAAAAAACCGATTTTTCGATAACATTATAATCTCTGGTTGTGAAGAATAATTCAACGAAGAATGCATTTAGTTTACAATCGAAATTTTAATCATAAAAATTGACATATCGAATTTTGGACAATACAACTCGGAGTTAACGTGTTGCGGTACAAGATTATTCAATTATTTACAGATACAAATGTTGGTTACAAAACTCCCTCGCGAAATTACTGTATCAGAGTTTTCAAGCATTTGGTCGGCGAAAAAAAAAAAAAGAAAAAACGATAAAAAGTGAAAAATATCGATGTTTTTGAAAACGCTTGTGGCGGAAAAAATTTGTCTGGAATTTTCATTTCATAGAAGGCACAAACTGGCATGTCAGCTTAAAAACTACAAAAAAAAAAGTCTTCCCACTCATTACGAAAATAAAATTCGGTATTACATAATGTACCAAGAATATGTAATGCTTTTCCGTTTGTTTGAGAATTTCGATCGTCAACCGTCAGTTTGGCCAATACGTTAGCGTTTCCCAAAAGGGCAGAGGGCTGTATAAATTTTGAGAATTTTATTATCAAGACTACGTATGTTTTTTTTTCCACGCAAATTGCTCGTTAGAGTTACGTCTAGTTAGGGCCTCATCGTTCGTTGTATATACGTGACGAGAAGAAAAAAAAAACAACAAAAAAAATAGATTGTCTTCCTGAGACCGTGATTATCGTAAATACAGACTCGAATGTGGGTTTACATCTCCAAAAATACTTTGTCTGTATAATATTTAATAGTCTTATTGTTGTTATTG
Organism: Hyposoter dolosus; assembly: GCA_963921915.1. NCBI lineage: Eukaryota > Metazoa > Arthropoda > Insecta > Hymenoptera > Ichneumonidae > Hyposoter > Hyposoter dolosus. The sequence goes on along the minus strand of OY998132.1, from coordinate 17,621,131 downwards.
TTGTTTGGTCGAGATTTGAAGGCTGCTTCATCGAGGCAGAGTAGAGTAGAATTTTGGCTGTAAAACAACACGAATAATTAATAATCATTGTTTGTTATTGATTCGCCACGATAATTCGATATTTTGAAAATTGGTCGCATCGTCTACTTTAGAAATGAAGAATCAAGTTTTATTTTATTGTTATGAGAATGTACCTCATCATGATTTTCCTCCTTATTGCCTTCCTCGTCATCCCCGGAGCTGTCGCCACCCGAACTATCGGCGGAATTGCGCTGCTGATCGGTATTATTGAGAATATCATCGATGGGGGGCGCGGTGGCTTTTACTTTGCTCGCAGCGTCGTAACACTGGAGGCAGACACGAACCGCTTTACCGTTTGCTTGTCCTGGTAATACCATCTTTTTGTTGCTACACGGACCGCAAACGACTTCGCCGCATTGTCGACAATGATGCTGCAAGAAAAATTGTTCAAATCACGGTTATCATTTTAGAGAAGAATGGCTGCATTGTTGTTGTTTTGCATTGTTTTTGTTATTGTTATTATTATAGCGAGTATATTGTTTCAAGAAAGGCGGTACTGTTATATACGGTAAAATAGGCGTTTTATGACGTCACAGAAACTTTAAATCGTTTTTACGGGAAAACTGGGCGACGGAAAAATCTCATATTAGATTTGAATTTTCTACGATTTTTTATCTTTCGAATGGTCCTTGGTGTAAAATGTATAGTAGAAAATACGAAAGATATCTCAGATATTCGAATTTGAATAATTTTTTCGTTTTTTTTGTTGCCAAGGTGACAAATAGCGCTGGAACAAAAATAATTCACCCTTCTGTTCAAAACGGTGAACTGTGTCTTGTTGCAATGCATGCAGATGGTAGCTTCGTTGTCGGGAACCCACACAGCTGCGTGAACTTCGACTGGTTTTTTTCCGCCTATGAGAAAAAACAATTTGATGAGAAAATGATTTTTTGGTTGGCGCTATTTTGATAAGGAAGTAATATAGTTACTTTTTCTGAGCAAATCCTCTATGCACTTTGTGATGTGCGCCATCCACTCTTGCTTCTCTGTGCCGGTAGCAGCATAAACAGCAAACGACTTTGTTACCGTTTTAATGAGCCACCCATTTCGAAACTCTACAAACAAGGACAATTTAATGGCTCGAACGAGCGTGGGCGGAGCAACCCAAAAAGTTACCGTGTGAAGAATGATGAAAAGTTGAATGCGGGGGAAAAAAGCAAAGAAATTTGGGATCTGCGCGGTGAAATGTGAGACTCGTAGCAATTAAGGAAATCCTTTCGCGGAGGGCCGTATTTTGTGGGCGCCTGAGAAGGGCACTCGTCTTTTGTTGTAGCATAACCCTTGTGATATTTTTTCATCTCTTATCGTGAATATTTCCGTTGAACATCCGATTACCCCTTATTTTTATCGTCGTTACTGATTCCTTATAATTTGTTTCTACGAGTGAGGCAGTTTGTATCAGAAATTTAGAGATATTGAGTCTATGAATAATTGAATAGAAATGTGATAATCGCGTAATCTCCGTGAGCTCCCGTATAAATTTGACAATTTAAAAAGTTGTAATTCTTTGTTAAATGTAAATAAAAAACCAGTTAATTGTAGAGTAGCCGGGTTCGTGAAAGGAATACCTTAATGTTTACACGGTCAAGGTAACTGGAAACTACTTACGTCCGTCGTCGGCCAACGATTCTAGCTTAACTTCCTCCAGCGGTATTATGTGTTGCTTGTTGTACTATTTAGTCAAAGATCAAATGATGAAATGAGTGTTATTTTCTTGAGTATACGCCGATTCAGCCAATATTTATTATTGTTTTTTTGTGTGACAAACTTTGGTCTACTCACCTTTTTCTTATTGATCATTATGTTACCGTAAACAAGAATATCATTGAAGAGAAAGAATTGACGAGGCTTTGGTTTTTTTCTACACATCTTAGTCAGGACTCCCTCTCCCACCAATACTCTGCCGGGTACAGCCAGAGACTGAAAAATTAAAAGACGACGGTTATTCGCGTTTCCAAAATAATGCATTTTACTCGTTGTTTTCAATATTTTCATCGACCGTTGGATTTAGATTTCATTATTAACGTTTTAAGGACCGGTCTTGTAGAAATATCGACCACTAGTTTGATCGGGCACTCTTAGACGGAAAATTCGTTGGTATTATGCACAAATTTCGTGTAAAATAAAAGATCGATTTAAACGTAAAAATCTCCGTCCTTAAAAGGTTAATAACCGAAGTCAACAGGAATGAAAAAATAATGGAATTATGGAATCGAGGTAAGTTTATGAAGAATTTTTAAAGACTGAGAAGTAATTATAAAACTTTGGAAAGGTAAATTTGGACTAAAATTTATTTTCGGGTTGTTTGATCTATGAAAAGAAAAAAGCAGCGACTTACCTGTCCCGAACTGCCGAAGCAGTTTTCCACCATTGCAATTCGCCTGGCATTGGCCTCGCTGTTAACTGTTAACACACAAAATAATTATCGTAATAAGTGCGATAGTTTCGAGCACTGTAAAACAAACAAAAATTGGACTATTGTTGGGCACGGAAAAAAGAGAAAATATCGGAAGAAGAAAAAAAATTGATGACGATTGAAAAATGAGGCAATCAGGCAATTTGATTGATTGCACGACTTGGTTGACTCTATAGACGGAGGCGATAGCTGTCAAAAACACAGCCCACGAACAGCCGCCTATAAGAGACTCTCTCCCAAGAGCCACGATTTCAAGACGCTCGGAAATGGTTTACGATCGAATTTTTTTCTTCGTATCTCAACGATATTGTCGATGCGAACGCGTTACAAGATTTATCAATATCACGAATAATCGGTGAATATTTATCTATTTTATTAATAGAAAAAGAGACGAAAGAGTCGCGAACTAACCAAGTCGGTCAACCATGGTCCCATGAATCAGGGCCGACAACAGCAGGAAGTATGAATCATGTCGTCACCACTTTCTCGTCCCGAGAGAGGGAGAGAGAGCGATATCTGTCATTTTTTTTGCCCGCCAAATACAAAGCTACGAATGAGATAAATTTAAAATAAATCATAAAACACTTAAAAGGTCGTTTGAACGTTCCATGAAAATTGATTTTCTCGTTGAGTAATTAGATAATTCGCATAATGGGACCGTTCGAGTTATCGAATTAGTCAAATTCGTTTATTTTCCAGAACAAATTTTTTTCGGATTTATATACTCGATAAATACACTCTATGGTTGTTTACAAATTCGTGCCATTTTTTTTGTGCTCGTATGAATAGATTGCAATATTAATCTGAAAATAATAAAACCTGCGAAATTGCCGAGCTGTATAAAAAGTGTGGAATGAAAAATCATAAATTTGTCCCTGACTTTTTTTTTATCACGCAATGGGTGTGTTGACAAAATTTATCAAAAATTTGAATATCAAATTCAAGGTCAATTGACATATCTTTGATTTTACGCAGTATGCATGTGTTTTGTACATCGATTATATTAAATTCGTCATTGTGCAACTTTGCTGAGAGAGCAGCTCTTACAAGCAAATCATTCAATTATGACGTGTCTACCCGGAGTCGTGACGCAGTTGTAAACTCTTCATTTCAATGTATATAAATAGAGTGTTTCCTTTAGTAGATAATTAAGCGTAAATCAATTACGATTACGATTTACAACTTAGCGAGCCAGGGACTTTTGTCGTCAGTTCTGCCAAATGTGTGAGAGAAAAATATCTAGATCGTAAAGAGAGCTGGGGAATTTTATTTTCTCGGAGACAGTCTGCCGAATCGATGGAGACTACAATCATATGACTGTGTCTGGGGCGTAACGAGACAGATTCTTCGCTCCGATCTCCGAAAAAAATCTGAATATCCAAAAAACAAGGCACATTTTTGGAAAGTGTGAACAAGTCGTGAATTTTATTCTTAGGCAAAATGAAGGTTTGCGGCCCGAAGTACGCCCTTTGCGGCTTGATCGTCTCGGTTTGGGGGATCATACAACTCGTGAGTATTTTTATCCGTTTCCCTACAAAATTTAGCCACTTTCTCAACATCCAAAAATTCGATCAACGTTTTCTTCGGTTCGAAAAGAGTTTCTCAATAATTTCCTCTAACCTCCTACACATTATTGAGCTTTTTCACTTTCGACCAAAAAATACATCGCGATCACTCGTGACTTTGAAATGACCAAATCTCGAAATTGACGCACACATATCAGAATCCACGATCCCATGTCCATGGGCTTCCACAAATATATTCATTCTTTCTATTTTTGACTGTGAAATCCCTCAAATTTTTGTCAATTTTTCCAATTTCAACGAAAATTGCAAATCCCTTGATACGGCGGTGCCCAACGCACAGATCCGTTTGCTCCATTTTCTTCCTAACGTTGCGCGTTGACGTTTTTTTTTTTCCCAATATCTCAGCAAAAAAAACAATTTTTCGAACTTTTTTTACGCTCTGAAGTTTCAATATTTTTTTAATTGAAAAAGGTCGATAATTTGGAGCGATTTCGCGGATCTACGCAGAGACATAAACTTTTGACAACGACAAAAATTGCAATGGCCTCTTTTTTTTGTTTTCACGACTATTTATCGACCGACTGGATTTTCTCGTTCACAGCTCTTGATGGGAATTTTCTTCTGGGTGAGAAGCGTCGCTCTCATAGAGGATTTGCCGCTGGAGGAGATGAAGTTTACTTCGGCAAAAGATTTCTACAGCGCGGCGGATAGAGGATACATGCAAAATGCTTACAACTGTTGGATAGCGGCGTGTATTTACGTTTTGACGTTCCTCTTCTCGGGGCACCAGTTTTACATGAATTCTCGAACGTCGTTGAGCGTTTAAAAAGCATTTATTTCGTTCGACGATGAATTCGTGGATATTGCCGAGTGAGGATAAATCGTCGGCGAGAGTCAAGGTCGAATTTGTGTTGTAATGATTTCACCTTGAATTTGTGGTTGAACGAGAGATTCAGAAACTATACGCGATCGAGACTAGAGGGATGCGTGAAGGTGTTACTATCGCAAAACGACTTTATTTAGGATTCTTTCAAAATTTAGTATAAACGTTCTTGGCACAAAAACTAACAGTTTTCTCCTCTGAAGAAAAATTTTCTGACGTTTAGAATTTGAGATATTTCACGTTTCGTTAAAAACGTTGCAAGAAAAAAAACAAAAGGAACGAGATTTCGATTTACACGCGTTTAGATGGGAAAAAATTGAAGATGAAATATCTCAAAAATTCTAAACGTCAGAAACGTTTTTTCCACAGGAGAAAACTTTTAGTTTTGGTGCCAAGAACGTTTATACAAAATTTTGAAAGAATCCTAAATAATGTCGTTTTGCGATGATAATTCGTTAAAAAGGAGAAAAAACTAAAATGTATAAAAAATCCGAAACTCGCGCTTGTCAAATATTATAATTGTAGATATAAAATTACGTTTATTCAATAAATCGCGATCGTCGAACGTTTTCTTTTTGATCGTACTTGGACTCAAAATATCTATTAATTCAGTTTTCCTGCGAGAGTCCTAAACGTTGAAATGTTATTCATAATAAAAAAAAAAAAACTGGATTTTATCCAGTACATTCCAATAATTTCGTCAGCAGTGTGAAAAACAAAGAAAAATACGAAAATAATTGTACCATACAGTATATCTGATTGTCGAGTTGGTTTGTAGCGAAAGAAAAAAGAGTTTTTGTTGCGAAGCCTGAAAATAACTATGGAATAAATAAAAATATGATATATCCGAAAAATTTCATCAGATTATTATCAAAACCCACTCTATTTTATGTTCGAATGCTCTACGTTTGAATTACGTCACGTGTGCATCGCGAGAGAATTGTCATCCGTCAGAAAGGGAGGGTGCAATGTTGCAGGCTTAAAAAAATCTCCAACAGATGGCGTGAGGTTAGAATTCTTGAATTAAAGCTCCAACAAAACGTGGTAAATCAGGTGCATGATTAGCGGGTCAATTGTAATCGTAATTATTGTCCGAACATGCCGGTTGTATTCTATCTTTAGTATTTCCTTACACACGTAAGAATATGGAAAGATAATTTTGTTGCAGTCAAAGAAATATCACGAATTTGCACGACGATATAGATTGCTTCTGGTTCAGTGCAAAATCTCCCGATTATTTCGGAGCGAAAAAACATATTATTCTTGTCTGCACAAATGCCATGTTCTGAGAGTTGAGAATGGCGAATAAATTAGTGGAACAAGTATTGGAATATTTGGCTCAACACGAAGAGGCCAATTCGCTCGATTTAGTGGGAATCATCGATGACGACCATCAGAAAATCATCGGAGCTATCAAGAGTCTTCAGACTCTACCAGATGTGAGTTTTGGTCGACGGTAAACCAGTTTCCATTTTCATTAAAAATAAAAATAAAAAAAAACGTGATTGGAGATAAAACGAATTTTTTCAAGGTCGTCCGTGTTGAACAAACTAGTAGGAAGAAATGGGAGCCGACGGAAGAAGGCCAACACGTTATTGAGAACGGAAGTCACGAAGCTGCGCTTTACAACGCGATTCCCAAAGGCGGAATCGTCCAGTCGGAGCTAATGAAAAATCTACCGTATGCCAAGGTCGGATTATCCAAAGCCCTCCAAGCCGGCTGGGTTAAACTTTCTAAAAAAGACGGCACGCCCTTCCTCGATAAAAATACTCCGTCCATTGTCGACAATACTCAAATACACTTGAAAGATCTTGATGCTGTTCCCGACAATGTTAAAGCCGAGTACAAGAAAAGGAAACTCCTGCAAGAAGTGTAACTGCGTTTATAATTTCTTTTTTTCTTTCATTCCAGAAATTATTGAAACTCACAAAACGTTCGAACTGGTTTTTCACATTTTCGGTTTTGAATATTGCTTCCTCATAGAGGATGTGACGAGGAAATGTGCTGAAAATTTTCCAAAACATCGAAAAATCATATCTAGAAAAAATTTCCGGATGTGCGTGTATGGTCTGGCACTGTAAAATTCAAACGTTCATAACTCGAGAACGGTTTGAGCTACAGGGCTCCCGTTTTGCACGGATGTTAATCTATACAATCTCTTGATTCTCTGTGAATTTTGTTGGAATTGCTAGAAAAATACGAATTGTACGGCATTTTGAAATTTTCAAAAAAATTTTGTCACCGCTCTAACTTTCGCAAATTTCAAGATTTAATACTAATTTTTTTTTTTTATAAATAGAGTATCATAATAGGAAGGTTGGTATTGAATTTGGGAAATATCGATTGAACGGTTTAAATTTTATGGGTTTTCGAATTTTCCAAAAATGTGAATTTTTTGAAAAATCGTCCAACCGCTCTAATTTCTGCAAATTTTGTAAAATATTGTGTACAAGTTCGTACTTCCTCTTTTCTTTCTATTTTTAAAAATATTTCGCAATAATATTTCTCAAAATTAATGAGTTTTCTCGAAAACAGATCAAGTGCACTAATTTGTCAATTTTTTTGCAGCGTTATCAAAAGCTCGATCGTCAGAAAAGGGCCGAATTTCAGTACGAAAATTGAGAAACAAGAGGCTGATTTAACAGCAGATTTACTGTCGAGTGGGGCGTGGAAGGAAAAGAAATTTAAACCCTACAATTTCGATGCTCTTGGCACGTCTCTCGAAGTTGGTCATTTACATCCGTTGCTGAAAGTTCGTACAGAATTCCGCAAGATTTTCCTCGAGATGGGGTAAGTTTTTTTTTGTTTTTTCTCAATTTTTTCCACATTTAGTAGGACACCGTTTCTATATTGATAATTTTGCAGTTTCACGGAAATGCCTACGAACAATTTCGTGGAGAGTTCGTTCTGGAACTTTGATGCTCTTTTCCAACCGCAGCAACACCCAGCCCGCGATGCGCACGACACTTTCTTCATTTCGAGTACGTAAACTTTGTTTCTACAAGATTGATTCGAATTATTTGACAAACCGTTCGCTCTATTTCATTGAATGATTCAGAACCAAGAACGAGCAACAATTTCCCGAAAGAATACATGGAAAAGGTGAAAAACGTACATAGCACAGGTGGCTATGGATCTCAGGGTTACAGATACGACTGGAAAATCGATGAAGCCGAAAAAAATCTTTTGCGAACTCATACGACAGCCGTCAGTGCTCGAATGCTTTATAAGCTCATGCAACAAGTGAGTTTTTCTCTTTATTTCCCAGAAATTCCGAACTTTCTATTTTATCGATCCATGGAACAATTTCTCTGAAAAAATTTATTCTTTTTCAATATCAGGCCGAGTTGTGACGATATTTTGTCGCAAATTCGTCTCGGACCCTTCTTGGGACATTGTCAAAATAAATAATTGAAATACTAAATAAATAAATAAATAACGAGTCGTTGATCCGGAGTTATTACCTTTTATTTTACAGGGCGAGTTCAAACCCGTCCGTTACTTCAGTATAGATCGAGTATTCCGTAACGAGACCCTGGACGCGACCCATCTCGCGGAATTTCATCAAGTCGAGGGTGTGGTTGCCGATTACAATTTGACTTTGGGAGATTTGATTGGAACGCTTTACGAATTTTTCAAAAAGCTCGGCATCGAGCAGCTCGAGTTCAAACCAGCTTACAATCCTTACACCGAGCCGAGCATGGAAATTTTCTGTTTCCATAAAGGACTTGGAAAGTGGATTGAAATCGGTAACAGTGGAATGTTTCGACCAGAAATGTTATTACCGATGGGCTTGCCCGAGAATGTCAACGTTATCGCCTGGGGTTTGTCGCTGGAACGGTAAATTATTGCTCCTTACTGAAGATTCTTTTTGTAAACGAGTTTGTACTATTTGTTACATTATTTTTTTTTTTTTTTAATTTTCTCACAGGCCCACGATGATAAAATACGAGTTGAACAATATAAGAAATCTGGTCGGCCCGAAAGTCGATCTTCAGATGGTCTACGACAATCCTGTTTGTCGACTCGAAAAGTAAATATCGTTTACAATCCTATAAGGTATTTATGATTTCCACTGATCGAAGAAAGAAAAAATCTTCAAAAATGGAATATGCATTTGGAAAAATATATGTTGCACTGTTTTTAAGCCTTCGTGGTCACACTTCCGCCAGCGATCTCGGTGGTCACACTGGCTTGATTCTACCCAGTCTATTTTTTCAGCCGCATTGTGACCAGCTTATCGGCTCGAAAATTCTCAAAAAATTACTCAACATCCTTTAGACATTCCAGTTTAGATACGAAAAACTTTCCTAAAAGAAATCGAAGGCAAAGATATTTTTTAAAATGCAGAATGAAGAAAATAAACGGGGAAAAAAAGTTTTTTCACTAAAATAGTCGTCACTTTGTGGATTTTCAATATTTTTGCCTAAAATTTGGACCTGACACTCATCAGATCTGGTTCTTTTGTGAAAAAAATAGTAGAATAGCGCGCGTTTAAAAAAACATATTTATTCCATTTTTGGAAGTGGCTTGATTTAAGATTGGATGTTAGAGATTTTAGCGTTCTATTCATCTACCCAGTGTGACCACGAAGGGTTCAGGGGAACATGATGGCTTCAAAAAAATCCATAAACGATTTATCACAATTTTCAGAAAATAAAATGAAGTCTAGAAAGGTTTTTCGTATATTTTTTGTGGAATCAACTGGACGATTCTTTCCATTGAGTTCTGCTCTGAACTAAATCTATCCCGCTCATGATGAACGGTTTTCCGAGTCCGGAATCCTCGAGAAGTTTAGGCGTTCACATTGAATTTTTTAAAATTACAGATCCGGTCCGAGGATCCCTTTGTGGAAAAAACTGCAGAAACCAATAAAAGAGCTGAGCGTAGGCGCAGGAAGACAAAATATAATAATATTTTGTGACCCGAAATATCCGATGTACTGTTTAGAATCGCTGCTTCGATTAGCACAGGAAAAGCTGAGACCACGAGTGAAAATTTATACGCATTCGTCGGTATTGGATAAAAGCTCGAAATTAGAAAATTTTTGCCAAGATTTTCAAAGCGCAATTGAGATTTCGGAATTGCAAATAGATTTTATCTGGAAATGTGTGGGTCTCGATGCAATCGCGAGATTACCAGATAGTCGTGAAATTCGTGGTGAAATAAATCTCGCGCGGTACTTGAATCGTTTGATCGAAGCCAAAATTCCTGGGGTTCTAACGTACGAAAAAAAAGGTGCGCTTTACGCGAGTAAAATAGACTCTCTGCTCGATAGTATTCACGGAATTTTGCACGGCATTGATAAACGTAGATTAGACGTTATTAAAAATCGAAAAAATGGTTATATCCTCGGTGATGAGATATCACTCGTTGACGTCATCCTCCAGTCTCATCAACCGAATCCGAACGATCGATGAGCAAAAGAAATAAAAACATTTATACATAATGGGCGAACTGTATCGATGAAATATATTTTTTCTGAAACATCGACACAACAACTATTTATTATTCGCAACGTTTTGAAATAAATCTTACAGCGTTTTTTTGTTTTTTTTTTTTTTTTTTGCCTATTCCGGTAACCCGGGGTCACAAATGACCCCAATTTTGAAAAAATTGGGCTCGTTTTTTTCGTTTTTTAATGCAGGCTCACGCGAGCCTGGGGCAATTTTGCTTGAAGTCGAAAATGCGGTAAAACTTGAAAAAAACCGGAGAACGAAATGAGAAAGGGCGCGGGATTTAAAGTTCTAGGGTTGATGTTACAAAATTGTTGATCCAACCGCAGTTGCGAACTAAACGAAAATTCTCCGTGAAAAAAAATAATAGAGTGAATCGAAGGATTTTGGAATCTTGAAAATTCTCACGGCGTGAATCTTCGAGGGACATCTGAAGTAATTATTAAAAGAAATGAGAGATGGTTTTTCAAATTTCTAAAGAAAAGGATATTTACGAAACGTTTCATTGCGATGAATGAAAATTGAGAAAAATATGGTTTTTGCCCTAGCTCCTCTAGCGGTATAAAAAGGTATTGGAAGTTCCGAAAGAATCCGTGGCTGTTGGTGTGGTGGCGGCGTGACGATCGCAGTAGTAATGGCGGCCGGATGACGGTCAAAATGGCGACGATCGGCGGTCAGATTGGCGCTGGATGACACGGAGGAAGTGCGCGTAGGGTTTCGCAGTGTTATCATTATATATCTCTCGCTATAACGAACAAAGCTCTCCGAATAAAAATAGAAAAACAAACAATTGAGGAATCGTTAGCAGAAATGGTAATTTGACGGGTTGATTTTTGATGAAGAAAAAAAATTATTGATGATTAGTGTTTGGTGATACACACACAACAGCTCCGAGGGAAAAAAGACAGATCCAGAGACTGAGTGTTTGTGTGTGTGTGTGTATGCGTGTGTGTAAGAGAGAGAGAGAGAGAGAGACGGAGACCGTTAAGTGAAAACGGTGGGTTGCATGAGAGAGCACCACCGCTCGTGAAAATCTCGTTTCGTCCTGTTTTTTCCTAAGTTATTTTCTTTGTAATCCTGTCTCGATTTATTTCGTGTTTTTCCCCCGGAAATCCCCTTTTTTCGCGCCCTAACGCTGCCGTTTCGTACGGCCGCGATGCCCGTTACGAGCGGCACGAAAAATCCTGAGGAGTGCATCGGGATCGCTGTCGACGACACGAGGCATAATAGAATCACGAGCATCGAGCAATACGTCGGTGATCCACAGCAGGACAGTGCTTTAGTCGTTAGGTAAGGAAAATAATAAAAACAAATGTATTAATTTTTTGAAAGGGCGCAATGATAACAACGATCGAGATGCTTATTCGCCGTTGATTTCTCGAGCAAATCTCAAAGTTTAATGAACGCGAGGCTCATCAAACAACTATCTTCTTTTTTCCATCCCACCCCCTCCTCGTTTTTTCTCCATATCGTCCCTCCTCCTCGTCTCTGTCTTTGACCGTCTCTCTCTCTCGCTCTCGGCCATTCTCTCTCCGCGCGAACGCTCGAGACGTTTCTCGTTGCGCGTTTTCTCTCGTGTGGCCTCCTTTGTAACCGCCATTTCCGCGAAATAACTCGAATTGTTATTTCTTCTCGATACACATCGAGTTGACAATCCGATCGTCCATCTTTCGTGGCACGAGGGCGGCAGGAGGGGGAGAGAAAAAAAATTGCGTCTCGATGTGCGAAAACGCGAGGACACGAGACACAAGGATAAATCGCGAGAAAGACAGACTGACAAAGACGGAGATAGAGAGAGAGAGAAGAAAATAAGCGTTATTGCGCGAGGTCCGTGACTCGCGCGAAGCCCTCTTTGTTTTCTGTTGACTCTTGTAAAACTGAAGAGGAAAAATTTCACGGAAAACGCGTTTGATAGGTTATTACTGGATCGCAATAGCCAACTCTCGGGAGCGAGAGAGACAAGTGCGCCAGACATGACGATGCAACTTGATCCGACTCAATATCATCAAACTTAACGTTTTGCTTCGTCTCTTCAAATCTCCTCGTTCAATGTGTGTTTTCTTTTTTTATTTCCATCAAAACGTTTTTTTTCGACCCTTCCGAAAATTTTCTTTCGTTATCCCCCTTTTTTTTTTGAGATGGTAAACCGACACGCCGAGACAAGTACGTGAGTATATCGCGAGCGTGACGCAACTCGAGATTAAACTTCCAATCGTATTTATTATTTTATTCCATTCGTTTTTTTTTTTTTGTTTCGACCATTTTGCCGATTGTCGTGCCAAGCTGGCAATATTACGAATTTCAAGGTCAACACAGAAGTGCGCTTTTCCATACACATTCCAACAATTTTTTTTTTTTTCCTCAATGCCCACAGAAAATGATGAATTTCAAAGATTTCGGTTTTGAAACTCGGACTTTCTTCTTCTTTTAACTCGTTCGTTTTATCCCGCAGTTACTTTTAGTTCGAGTCCCGACAAGAAGTAATCCTTCAGGATGAAGATCGACAGAAGCAGATTAAAAAAATGCACCTCCGACGCGGTGAGAAAATAACCTCAAAAACATTTCTCCTTCCGTTTTCTTTACCCCCTATCGACGGACGTGTTTTTTTTTTCTCACAGCCTGCGGAATGCCAGGCGCTCATCAGCAAACTGAGATCTTGTTCCCACACGGAGCTCCTGGAAGAATTGAAACAACTGGATGCTTGGACTTTTGGAAAATGCGAACTTTTTCACTGGATAGACGTGCTCGATCTGAGCGACAGCATTCTCGAAGAAGCCGTCGCCAGAAGCGCGGACAATCCCTGGGAACTTGCCTGCGATTTGCCCCAAAATCGAGAGGTTTTTATTGAGTTTTTATCGTCTAAGCATCCGACGAAATAGTCGAATTTTTATAACGACTGACAGAGTTTCATTTTTCCACAGGCTAAAGAACTTCTTCTTTGGGTTCTTCATTTCACGTCCTTACTCATCGAGCATTCGTTCTCTCGACATTTGTACAACAGTATGGAACACCTTGTGACTTTGTTGTCCAGTTGCGATATGCACGTTGTTCTCGGTGTTTTAAATCTTCTCTACATGTTCAGCAAACGAAGCAACTTCATATCGCGTTTAAACAACGAGAAAAGGCAGGCTTTGCTCAGCAGGCTTAACCACTTGGCCGAGGTTCGTAGTTGGCATCAAATCTAATGAGAAAAACAAACTGGAAACTGTACCATGTTGAAGTTTTCGTCGTTGGAATGCAACGAAATTCACTTTTTTCTTGGGCAGAGCTTTTCGTTCAATATTTTATCAGGCCAATAAAACGATCTTTTTTTAGGATCCAAACACAAAATCGATACGAAAATTTCCATTTTTTTTTTTTAAATCGAACAAAAAATGAAAAGAAAAAGTTTTTTCGTTGGACTCCAACGTTGCGAACTTCAGTGTGATGGAAACTCTTGTGAAATAGCATAAAACGATTCGGTAAATTTCCATTTCTGTTCATAGAGCTGGGGTGGAAAGGAAAATGGTTTTGGCTTAGCAGACTGTTGCAAGGAACATCCGGAAAAGGTAAACTGAGATGAAAAAAAATGAATAAAAACATGGTTGAATTGGAAATGATTGAGATTTTTGGTTCCAGAGCTTTCCAGCCAGTGCGACGACTCTTCACTTTGAATATTACGCGGAAAATAATGCCAGCCCGACGGAAGGTTCCACGAGTTCTACGACGACGACAACAACAACAACAACAACAACAACTACAACAACAACAACGACGACGACTGGGAACACGAGTACACCGTCCTCCACGCCAATGACATCGAGTCTCGGCGGTGGTTCGAGCACCAAGAAAATGGGCCAAACTAATCTCGTGACTTATATACACATCGAGAACGTCGATAAACTTGGCAAGACGCCAGCTCAGATAATGAATGATTTGTTGAAAGTTTACAACGTGCCGACCGATCGACAGGTCAACATTTTAATTACGAAACTCACATTTTTTTATTGGAAATCCATAACAAAGTGTTCGGACGACGAGTTCCCCTAATTAATTGTTGCATTTTTTTCCACAGATGGCTCTTTTGACGCACATAAGATTGGCCCACAGTTTTTCCGACTATCGAAGACGATTGCAGTGTGTGCAAGCTCGGCTGCAAGCTCTCTCGGTCCTCGTATACAACAATGCCTTGCAAGAAAATGCTCACAGCCTTCTTCACGCTGGCCTTCTAGAAGAACTCGTCGAGCTCCTCGAACTGCCTCATCCGCATCTCGTCGAGATCAGAGCTGCTGCACTGCGTACACTGACCAGTATAATTCATCTGGATCGCAATCCTCATTTTCCCAAGTGAGTTGAACCTCCAGCACGAAATTTAATGAAATTTTTTATAAAAAAATTGATTTTTTAAAATGAATTTTTTTTAATAAAACCGCTGAATGATTGCAGAACTTTGAACTTTTCGTACGTGTTTTTTTTTTGTTTTTTCTCTAGGAAGCCCGGCTCTCGTTTGAACATGATAATCGACGTTACTGGCGCGAGTTCCTATCACGGTTTTCTACCGGTTCTCGTACGTACGTGCATAACGACTCTGACCTCGCCACAACCCGATGGTCAACCTTTCCCATTGCCGTTGGCAACGGCTCTCTTCAGTTTTCTCTATCATCTCGCGAGCTACGAGGCCGGCGGTGAAGCCCTCGTCAGTTGCGGCATGATGGAGAGTCTCCTCAAAGTGATCAATTGGCCGGGTACCGAATTAGAACACATTACGGTTAGTTGCAATCATTTTTATCTCATTAAGGTATATTACCATCACAAAACGACTTTATTTAAGCTTCTTTCAAAATTTTGTACAAGCGTTCTTGGCACCAAAACTAACAGTTTTCTCCTGTGAAGAAAAATTTTCTTCACAGTTCAGAACTCGAGATATTTAATTTCCAATTTTTTTCTTTCCATCTAAACGCGTGTAAGAAAAAAAAAACAAAAGAAACGCGACTCCAATTTACACGCGTTTGGATGGGGGAAAAAAAAAAACTGGAAATTAAATATCTCAAATTTTAAACGTCAGAAAATTTTTCTTCCGAGGAGAAAATTGTTAGTTTTGGTGTCAAGAACGTTTATAAAAAAATCTGAAAGAATCCTTTAACAAAGTCGTTTCGTGACAGGAATACGTTAAGACACCTCAGAGTTGGTAAAATATGGCCAATAAGTATTTTTCGTTCCGGCCGTCTTCGGAGGGGCGAATTAATGGAAATACACGGAAAAAATGAATTTTTTTTGACCTCTGAAATATTTTTCGTCGAGGAAAAAATGTTGGAAAATTGTTCCGAGTGGTTTGTACGAGTTTTGAATTTTGTTTGACTTTCAGTTCGTAACCCGAGCAGTAAGAGTGATAGATTTGATAACAAATATCGACATGCAAGGATTTCAAGCCCACGGTGGCCTCGGAAGTTTCATAAACCGTCTGGACATGGAAATAAACGTGTGTAAAAAAGAACAACCGTTTGAGATCGAGCCGACGATTTCGTCGACTCAAGAAAATTCACAAACGTTGAGAGAATCGAAAAACGGAGAAACGAGCGAAGATGCTGGTCCGTCGCGTTTGTCGAACGAAGTTTTTGCCGAGCACGAGGAAGCTTCCAATCCTATGGAATTTTCTGAGGATGAAAACACCAATTCCAAGCCTGAAACGAAGAGCGAACAACAACAACAACAACAACAAGACTTTTCGGCAGCTCGGTCTGGAAAAACTTGTTTACCTCAACGAGCTGCTCTCCTCAAATCGATGCTGAATTTCTTGAAAAAAGCTATTCAAGATCCCGCCTTCTCGGACAGCATCAGACACGTGATGGAGGGAACTTTACCATCTTCGTTGAAACATATTATTAGCAACGCTGAATATTATGGACCTTCTTTGTTTTTACTCGCTACGGACGTCGTCACCGTTTATGTCTTTCAAGAACCTTCCTTGTTATCCTCCCTCCAGGATAACGGGCTTACAGAAGTCGTACTTCATGCTCTTCTCGTCAAAGATGTGAGTAAACTCTCTCTCTCTCTTCGCATCCATTGCCTCATCATATTATTCATTTATATATTGAGAATTAACCCTTCGCGGTCACGCTGGGTAGAATCCACCCAGTGACCACCTTTCGGCGTAAAAATCTCTAACATCCACTCTTAAATCAAGCAACTTCCAATAATGGAACAAATATGTTTTTTGAAACTGCTATTTTTTTTTTCGCAAAAGACCCAGATCTGATGAATATCAGGTCCAAATTTTAGGCAAAAATATAGCTCAAAGTGACGATTATTTTGGTGAAAAAACTTTTTTTTTCACGTTTATTTTCTTCATTCTGCATTTTGAAAAATATGTTTGCCTACGATTTATTTTAGGAAAATTTTTCGTATCTAAACTGGAATGTCTGAAGGATGTTGAGTAATTTATTGTGAATTTTCGGGCCGATAGATAGAAGAATTGAATTGAATTTTGTGTATTTTCAAGGTTCCTGCAACGAGGGAAGTGCTAGGATCATTGCCAAATGTGTTCAGTGCCCTGTGTCTAAATCTTCGTGGTCTCGAGTCGTTTTCGAAGAGACGACCATTCGAGAGAGTATTTAACGTGCTTTTGTCGCCGGTTTATCTGTCAGCGATGCGTCGTCGTCGTAGCGCGGATCCACTGGGTGACACGGCATCGAATTTGGGAAACGCGATGGACGAACTGATGAGACATCAACCTTCGCTCAAGTCCGACGCGATTGGGGCGATAATAAAGTTGTTGGAAGAATTGTGCGTTTTGGGTTGCGATCCTCGGTACGTGTGTTGGCGAGCGGCTGGCAAATCGGACAACTCGCCGTCGAACACGAGCGCCAATAGCCGACAATCTTCGGGTCAATCGGTGGGCGTTGGAGTCGGCGATACCGGAGGAGGAAGAGGCGGAGGCGGAGGAAGCAGCAGCGACGAGGAGGAAGAAGACGAGGAAGAGGCGAGCACGAGTTCACATCCGCAACGAGAGGATCAACCTTCGCCGTCTCCGGCTCAACCGGGACCGCCGCCGCAACCTCGAGAGAAAACGCCAATCGCGCTGGTCGATTACATTCACAACGTAATGAAATTCCTCGACGCGATTCTCAGCAACAACACAACCGACGATCATTGCAGAGAATTCGTGGCTCAAAAAGGCCTCGTGCCTCTTCTGTCGATTCTCGGTTTACCCAATTTGCCGGTCGATTATCCCGTCGCCCAGGCTGCTCAGGCAGTTGCTTCCGTTTGCAAAAGCATCTTGAACCTGGCGCACGAGCCTCTCGTTCTAAAAACCGGACTTTCCCAACTCAACGAAGTTCTCAACCTGCTGAAACCTCTTCACAATCACATGGAATCGCCCGGGGGCTCGGTGCTTCTCCACGAGCTCGCAACTGCGCCGAACCTCGAGACAGCTTTTACGAGCGACACCGCGACACCGCTTCTACACGCTATGAACGCTGCCCACGGCTACGTCGTAATGTTCGTTCACGTTTGTCGCACGAGTCAAATCGAAATGCGAAATTTATCGATCAATCATTGGGGCTCCGATCTCGGACTCACGGTCCTCCAAGGACTCTCCGAACTTTACATGTCGCTCGTTTGGGAAAGCACTTTGCTTCTCGCGCTTTGCAGCGACGACATCATACCAGCCGGTTGTGATTTCGGCAAAGAAGACATGGACAGATTATTGCCACCGGAATTTAGAAACGAAACGAGCTCGGAAACTCCCGCTTGGCCGAGCAACGTCGTCGCTGTTGCCGATATGGGCAGCAACGGTATGACCACAGCGATGGAAGCTCTTACTACCGATCCGCCACCGATTTCAATGGAAATCGATGAAAATAAACAGAGCGTCGTTGGCTCGGACAGGACTACACCGAACGCTCATCAATTGAAATACATAAAGCCTCTTCTCGGGGCGTCCTCGAGACTGGGACGTGCTCTGGCCGAACTTTTTGGCCTTTTGGTGAAACTTTGCATGGGTTCACCGATAAGACAACGTCGAGCTCAGCAATCACCGATGATGCCGACAATCCCGAATTCATCAGCCCGCGGAGTCGCTTGCGCTCTCAACATCCTGCTGACTCGTGGATTGTCCTGGGACAAACTTCCACCCTCGCCCATACCAAAGTTCAAGCTGACTTTTCTAATTTGCTCCGTGGGATTCACGTCGCCGATGTTGTTTGACGAAAAACGTCATCCTTATCACCTGATGCTACAGAAATTTGTACAATTGGGCGGAAGAAACGCTTTCTTCGAGACATTCCGGTGGGCGCTCTCGGGCGGCGGACAATTCGAATTGACCGAAGGTCTCGAACATCCTAATCTACCGGACGGGACAGGCGAGTTTCTCGATGCTTGGTTGATGCTTCTCGAGAAAATGGTTAATCCGAAAGCGATTTTGGACTCGCCGCACGTTGGACTTCCCAAGTGTACGGGCATCTACAGCGCTTATCGATCTTTCGATCCGATCAAATATCTCACGGACATACACAAAAAAGCTTTCGAAGCTGTGATGCTGATGTGGGGAAAAAAGCCATTGAAAAACTATGGGGCGCGAATGACCGAGTCCATACTATCGATTCTGCGTCACATACTTCGAGGGGAGAAAATCATCAAAGAACGAACGGAGGAGGAAGAGGGGGAGGAGAAGACTTCGGGAACGGCGTCGGGAACAGCAGCGACGAGCAGCAACGCAACAGCGTCAACGAGAACGGCAACTCCAGCAGCGACGAGCGAACGTCGGGAGGAAGCGGAGCCCGAAGTGAATCCAGAACATTTGCGACAATTGATGGACATGGGCTTCAGTCGAGCTCACTGCATCGAAGCTCTTTTGCACACTTTGACCGTTGAGCAAGCGACCGATTATTTGCTCTCGAATCCCGTGACTCTGCGAAGATCCGAGGCACCCACGAGCGACACCAATGCCCAAGGTTTGATAATGGATCTCGAGATGGTCGACGACGATCAGATAATGCACGCGATTGCCATGTCCTTGGGCGATAACGATGCTAAAAAGTCGGCAGCCCCTGAGGAGCCGGTAAAAGAAGTAACCATCACCAAGACGATCGACGATTTTACTCACAGTGCCCTCGAGCAGTGTCTCAATCTTTTGGATCTCATGCCCGACACGGTTTATCGTATTTGCGATCTTCTCGTGACAATTGCCAAGAGAAACGGTGAAGAGTGGAGAGACAATATGTTGCGACAATTGATCCGGGAAATAGGTGACTTGGTGGATCATTTGATCGGCATCGCCGAGACACAGGACGAAAGCGCAGGCTCTCGTCTCGTCGAGTGCGAGGAAGCCAACAAAGTAGCTGGACGAATATATCTCTACACTCTCTTCTTCGAAGGAACCTTCCAAGAGATGAGAGTCCCGTGCGCGCAGACAGTCGAGAATTGTTCGACCCTGGACAAACTCGTGCGTCTCTTGGTCGTCAGCGAAGGGCCTCTTACGAGCAACAAACAAAAAACTACAAAAGAGGCTGGTAAAGATAATTCTACTACAACGAAAACGCCCAAGTGGCTCGCGCCCCTCCTTCTCTTGATCGATCGTTTGGAAAAGGTAGCGGTTCTCACACAGAGAAAACAAATAATGCACAAAGTGACGAATCGCGTCTGGAAATGGTTCGATCTGACGACGGGAAAATGGATGCCTTATTCGCCGATGAACAATCGATTGATCAACGAAGCCTATTGGGCCGGTGAACCGACCGTCAGGATCACTTGTTCCAGGCGACGATATCTCATCAGTTTCTCGTGCATGACTCAAGTAAACGAGGACAGTGACAACCGACGACCCATCACAATGGGTTTCAAATTCAATTGTACGAATAACGAAGACGCGAGCTCGGGTTCGGACTCTAATATGGACACGGAAGAGAGCCCTACCGAGGAAAAACGCAATACCGTTGTCCAAGGACTCGATCCGAGCATAGCACCGAGCATAGTCCGCGCTTGCGTCAAATTACTCGCTATACCCGTCGACCGTGACGCTCTTCACGCTCTCATGAAAGTTTGCCTTCGTCTGACACGAGATTACAAAAATGCAGCGGTTTTTGCTCGCGAGGGTGGTGTGCAATTGTTGCTCGACATGACCCAAGCGAGCAGTTTCATCGGTTGCGTAAGTCTCAGTACGCTTCTGATACGACACACGATCGAGGAAGAACGAACTCTTCGATTGGCGATGGAGAAGGTCGTACGCTCTCGTACGCAAATTATTATTCCACCGGCTTACAAAGAAATACTTTTTATGACGCGACAGATAAGCAGCGCTGTTTGCCGCGATCCCGAGCTCTACCGAGACGTTTGCGAGAGCATATTGCGAGTCGATGTTGGAGTTTTGAAGCGCGACGAGGTCGACAATAGCCTCGTTGTAAAAGCATTACCCTCTAATCATTCCTCGGCAATGCCAATGGTCGAAGAAACCTCGATAAACGTTATTCACGATTTGTTGAATGCGCTCATAAAACCCGTGCCCGTATTTCCGGAAGAAAGTACCGCCGCTTCGGGCACACCTACCGGCGGAAGTCCCGAAAAGAAAAGCAACTCCCAAAGCGCATCGAGCATCGGCGCTACCGCGAGCACAAGCAACAGCAGTAGCAACTCGAGGCGGGAAATAGTGAGAAACAGCGCCACCTCGACCAACGGACCCCTCGACGACGACGACCAAATAACGACCATGAAAATTTATCCCGATTACGTCAACAACGGCAAGATCGAACCGGAAGAAGCGAAAAAGCCACTTTTGCCGAAATCAGCGATCTTGAAAATGCTCGCTGAATCGGTTAGATCTTACGGCGCCGTAGCTAACTTGATTGCTGAACATTCGTACCGCGCTGGACAGAGCGAAATGGTGCCTGAAAGTGTTACCGCTCTCGGTTTCCTTCTCGACAAATTGCTGCCGGTTTTGCCTGAGAATTCCGGCGATCGACAGTGCAGCAGTATGGCGAGAATGTTGATTGCTGCGATAGCATCCTGTAATCATTCGCCCGAGGCACAAACCATTCTCGTCACCGAGGTCAAAGCCGCTCTCACCAGGACTCTCGGACTTGCCGAGTGCTCCGAAAAACACGCTCAATTGCAATTGCTAATCGGTCTCATATCTACCATGATCGATAGTTGTCCACCAACTTCGCAGACGCAATTGCGCACTCCCCTCAAGGTTCATCAGTACAACAACGTCAATTACATCGTTAGAATAATGCTGAGAAAAGGCATTATCACGGACTTGGCAAAAATACCGCACAGTCTTGATCTCTCGAGTCCGAACATGGCCGGCACGATAAACGCCGCGTTGAAGCCCCTCGAAACCCTCTCTCGCATCATCAATCAACCCATGCCCGGTGCGGTCAACAACAAGTTGCCCAAGCCGAAGATTCGCATGGTTCAAGAAGAGCCGATCGGCGATCAGACCGGAACTACCACGTCGGACGCGACTCATGCTGTCGGTGAAGAGGCCAACGAAGATGCCGAAAATACCGAGCACGATATTTCCCTCAATGCCGAAAGTCTCGAGCCAACTTCCGAGAGTCAAGTCCACGAAGAAGGCGACGAAGCTGCGCTCGAAGATATCATGGATCAACTTCTCGAGAGGTAATTACGCCAATCCGATCCTAAAAACAAAATCAAATCGTAATTTAAAATTCTGCAATTAAATTCACATTGATTTTATTCTGGGTAATTTTTTCAATCGCCGTCCCTTTTGTCTACAAAACGATTTATACATTTTACGAATTTATACATTTTAATGAACATAATTTTAGAATGAATTTTTCGATCGAGTCTCAGTGTTGATAATCCAGCAGTGTTTTATTCCCCAGAGACGGCTCGGCCGTGGCGGAAGAGCCACAATCGCGATCTCACAGACCGATGGATATCGACGACGAGAGCCTGGCCATGAGGGATGCTCAGGACGATTTTGATCCGACTCGCGACACCACCGTAAGAGTTACGAGACGTTTAACTTATTTTCTTCTCACAGAGACCAGTTTATCAATTTTCGTAATTGTGGACTCAACTTATTTTTGTCTGGTCGTTACGCAGGAGGATTTAATGAGTTCGGATTCTGACTCTGACGGTGATCCTTCCGAGGACAATGAAGACGAGGTTCACGACGACGAGGATGAGGAAGAAGAGGAAGAGGATGACGGTAATTTATTTATTTAACGAGTCAAAAGATCAATAACAAGATTTATTAAAATTTGCTATTTATTGAGCATTATTATCACAAAACGACCTTTTTCAGGATTATTTCAAAATTTAGTTTTCTCCTCTGTAGAAAATTTTTCTGTCGTTTAGAATTTGAGATATTTCATTTCCAATTTTTTCCATCTAAACGCGTGTAAATTCGCCTTTCTTTTGTTTTTTTTTCTTGCAACGTTTTTAACGAAAGCTGACTTGAATTTACACGCGTTTACATGGAAAAAATAAAAAATTGGAAATGAAATATCTCAAATTCTAAACGTCAGAAAATTCATAGGAGAAAATTGTTAGTTTTGGTGATAAGAACGTTTATGCAAAATTTTGAAAGAACCCTGAATAAAGTCGTTTCGTGATCGAAATACCTTAATAATCATATGGAAAATTTTCACGGTACTTTATAGGCGAGGAGAACGAAGAGGAAGAGGATGAGGACGAGGAAGGTTCTTCGAATTACGAAGACGAGGGAGGCGATTTGTACGACGACGTTGGTGAAGGAGTTTTCCGTATGTTGCCATCCAACGAAAGAGACGGTGGCAACGTCGTAATGATTCATCACAATTACGACAACCCCGACAATAATGCGACGAACCCAGCGTCCACCAGGCCAAGTCACTCCTGGAGCACGAGTTTTCCTCTCCCACTGGGGCTTTTCGAAGACGTACCAGTCGCCGAGAGTAACGGTAAATATTCGTCGAGTTATCCTCCTGGAATTTCCCTTGTTTTTCCATATCGTTTTTTTTCTTCATGAATGTAAAAAATTTCAGGTATCGGCTCCCATCCGCTCTTGATGGCGCAGAGCAGTCTGGATACTGCGAACGCACGCGTTCAGCGACCCTTCCGGAATCGCAGATTCCAATATCTGCAATGGCCGAATCAGCGGAGCCCGAATCCACCGGTTATTTTACAAAGGTGCGTTATTTTTATCAAAATGAAATTTTATTTTTCCATTTCGATATTTTTTCAAGTCTCTTTATTCGAAATGTTGTGTAATTTTTTTTTTTTTTGGTTTTTTAAATATTCTCTTATTCCAGGTGATAATTTTATCAAACCCCGTCGTTGAGTTTTCTTTTAATTCATCCAGTTTTGAAAATCAATAAGACTTTTTCACAGACTGCTGGTACCAGCCGCGCAAACTTTGCCCTTGGCAGCTAGTCAGGTATTGGCCTCAACTTTCCGCGATACTCGGGTCGTCGTGATGGACAACACTCTCGGTATTCTCGGCAATCAAGAGGAGGAGCAAATCGATCTTGTGGTAAGTGACAGAGTCATTTTTATTGTAATAATGGTTCCTCACGAGTTTTAAACTCGGAAGCGGATTTTAAACTCGATAAATAATTGGCCAGGATCAGTCGGGCTATTTGTTCGGTCCGAGTCTCGCAGCGACCCTGAACAACATACCGACGGCATTGCACTGGTGGATCGAGGAGAGCAAGCTCCTCGACGGTGATTCGCAACCGGATTGTTGCGTCGGTGTAGTCCACAAGCTCGTGCCCGGTCTTGAGAAACGACGCAACGCCGAGCTCGCCGAGCGTAAAGAAAAACGTAAAAAACAACATGGCGCGGAGAAAGATGCTGAAAAAGACGCCAAGGACGCGAAGGAAGCACCGAAGAATGGTGAATGTGCGTTTTCATTAATTCAACGATATTCGCACTCTACTCTGAATAATGATCATTTTTTCACTAAAATCGCACCGCATTTTTCTGCAGCCGGAACGTCGATTCTCATACCAACCGAACAACAACAACAACAACAAAGGCCATCCGGTTATATTATCCAAAGGCCGGATAATACGAGAAGATTCATAGCCGCCGTGGAGGCTGCTTTCGAAACGGTCCGTGTAGAAAACAACCGCGACGAGAACATAATCGGTAATATTGAAAATCAATTTTGATGAAAATAGTAGAAAAACTGAAGGTGTCAGAAGAAAATCATCTTTTCGTCTTTGAATATTGGAAACTCGAGTATATTTCATCGATGAGAATAATTGATAAATGTTTGTTTGTCTTTGTAACAAGAAGTAACCGGGGAGATGGAAGTAACCGTGCAAGATGACGAGGAAAGGACACCGACGCCTCCGCCGCCACCGCCTCCTCCGCCTCCGCCACCGCCGCCTCAAGAGCAGCAGCAGCAGCAGCAGCAGCAGCAACAACTCGAAGTGAGAGATCCTCGGCTGGCAAGTCGGAACGCGACCCTCGAGCTGGCAGAGAGTATAATCGATTCGGTGTTGCATCCGAGCGCCGAGGAAGCGATACGATTGCGTCGTTTAACGACAAACCGAGAGGCGGACGTGGCGAATGTGAATAGACTTGAGAATAGAAACGCGACTTCGAGTCCATCGGGTTTGTTGACTGATTTTGCGCCACCGGCGGAGACTGAAGCAGTTGCTAACGAGACGAGGGATCCGCACGCTTGGGTGCAAAGGCTCATCGCTCTGGAGCACACGAGACTGGAAAGAAACGCTAACGTAATAGTTGGCCAGGATCCAACATCGTCGACGTCCGAGAGCAACGATACGATACTCGAGGAAGAAACACCAACGATTTCGGAACAATCGACACCGCAGTTCACCGTCACACCGAGTCCCGGCTCACAGGCGAGCTCGCAAAGCTCGCAACAACAACAAGCCCAAGCGACGAGCGGTGGTCAAGAATTACAGTTGCCCGACGGTGTCGATCCGTCGTTCCTCGCGGCTCTACCGGAAGAAATGCGCGACGAGGTAATCGCTGAACATCTTAGACTCCAGAGAATACGTCAACGCGCGCAACCGTCCGTCGTCGAAGAAGTAACCGGGCCGGTCGAGGTAAATCCTGAATTCCTCGCTGCTTTGCCACCGGCGATACAGGAAGAAGTTCTCGCTCAGCAACGCCTCGAGCAACAACGCCACGCTGCCGCATCGGCCAATCCCGAAGATCCGGTCGATGCCGCTGCATTTTTCCAAAACTTGCAACCCTCTCTCCGACAAGCGATCCTCGCCGATATGGAAGAATCCCAAATTTCAGTTTTACCACCGGATCTCGCTCAGGAAGCTCAAAACTTGCGGCGCGAGTGGGAGGCTCGCAATCGACACATGATGCAAGAGAGATTTCTCAATCACGTCAGTCAGGGAAACACCGCTCTTTCGAGTATCCTCAGAACTTCGGGAAGAGGACGCGGCGGCACTCGTTATTCCATCCACTCGGTGCCGCAACGAGCCCAATGGCATTCTTGGAATCCACGCGGCGAAACTAGCATTTCTCATCAAAGCGCTGGCTTGAGATTACGCGGCAGACAACTTCTCGATCACGAGTCCATGGCTTGCCTTCTCGTTCTTCTATTTGTCGACGAACCGAAAATCAACACCCTCAGGCTTCATAGAGTCATTAGGAATTTGTGCTACCACGGTAGCACCAGGGAATGGGTCGTCAAAGCTCTCTTGAACATCATGGAAAGAAGCAACGACGAGAACAAAGAAATTATGCCCGATTTTACGGGCAAAATCAAGAGGAAAGGAGGACTCCATCCGGCAATCGAATATTGGTAAGCCAAACTTTTTCCCTACGCCCTATAAACGCCATTTTTTCGTGACAAAAAATGTGAAAACGACAAATTTAATTGTCCCAGAAAATAGTGTCGATCGCTTTTTTTTTTTTTCTGATTCGTTGAATTTTTCTTGCAGCTCTCCAAAGTTATCGGAAACGAGAAATAACTTGCAATCGTGGTTGAACATAAGCATAGACGCGGCACTTGGCTGTAGGGCGAACGTTTTCCACGTAGTGAGGCACAGTGGCAAAAAGTCGGACCGTCAGGGCAACGTCATAGCTATACATCCGCAGGCTGCTCCAACGGTTTGCAGACATACTTTGGAGCTTTTGATATCCCTTGCCAAGAGCTTCCCGGGATATTTCGTGCCGACGAAATCAAAGGACAACGAAGAGAAGAATAAGGAGAAAGATTCGAGTGGAGCGAGTAAGGAAGAAG
The DNA here is from genome assembly GCA_963921915.1 of Hyposoter dolosus. Lineage (NCBI taxonomy): Eukaryota > Metazoa > Arthropoda > Insecta > Hymenoptera > Ichneumonidae > Hyposoter > Hyposoter dolosus. The sequence goes on along the minus strand of OY998132.1, from coordinate 17,594,607 downwards.
CAAGCGGAGCAAAACCAAAATCCACAACGAAATCGGGGAGGAGCGATTTACCAGATTTCTGGGATATGTTGTTGAAGCTCGATTCGTGCGCCTCGAAAAAAGGCAAATCCGTAACGAGAACCCACTCGAATTCGACCTTGGGAATCGAACCGGAACAGGGACTGACCTCGTTCGAAGCTTCCGCTTTCGGTCAATTGATCTCGATGCTTCATTGGTCGGTTGTTCGACGAAGCAGCCAATTAACGGACAAACTGTTGCGCTTGTTGTCGCTAATATCGATCGGCCTTACCGAAGTAAATTCCTTCAGACGTCAGGACAATGCGAAAAACAAAAAAAGCGAACCGAGCAAAGAACAAAGCGTCGCAGCACCCGAAGGCCATCTCCGGCTTGCCGTTCAAGTTCTCACGAGCAAGAGCTGCTCCGAGGAAGGCCTCGAAGATGCCACCGCTCTTCTTCTCAATCTTTCGCACTGTCCCGATCCCACTCGACAGCTCATACTCAAACTTTTACTCGAAGGAGCCATGGAACTCGCTAATATGGTTTGCGAACATATTAATGATTTGATGATGGAACTCAAAGTTCTGAATCGTGAATTGCGGCGAAGAAACTCGTTGGAGGAACAACCTTCGACGAGCGCCGGTGGATCCGCACGAGGGATTCTTCTCGATAGGTAAATTCTACTTTCCCATTTGACAATGCTCACCGATGCTTCTCCTCGATTAGTTTTCCAAAGATTCTCGTCCTTCCAGATATTTATACAGCCAGAATCACCCAAAAATCGTTTTTCAAATATCCGTTTGATTTAAAATTGCAGATTCACGCACGACAGTGTGATCGTAACTGCGCCGAGCAAAGTAAAGGCTGGCACCGATCTCCAGCTGCCATCGATGAGTGCACTTGTTAGCAAGACATCTAGTCAGGCGTTCTTCTTACGGATACTTAAAGTCATTGTACAGATAAGAGAGGCGGTGCGTTTAGCGAATAAGAAGAAAACCGAAACGGCCGTAGCTGCGGCTGCTGCTGCTGCTGCTGCTGCTGCTGCGGCTGCTGCGAACAAGGCGGCCACAACAACGGCTACGCCGACGACAACCACCGCCGCAACATCTACGACAACTGCGACGACTCCTCAATCAGCTGGGGCAACTGCGATGGAAACTGCGCTCCCTAGCCAACTTCGAAAAACCCGTAAGTATATTACTTCAATATTTAAACAAACAACATGAAATTTTCAAGGTCGTCGATAGATTCGAAATAAAAACGAAAAAATAACAATTTTACAGCTCCTGTCGGAGAAAACGCGACAGCTGATACCGTCGCTATGGATACGGCTCAGGCGACGAGCGCCCAGACGGAATCCGCCGAAGGATCATTTTCTCGAAGCGGTAAATTTAATAAAATGACGATTTTTTTTTTTTTTTTCTTAATTTTCAACGAATTCGCGTTGATGATTAATTATTGCATCTTTACAGAGGAGGAACCTCCGGCACTTCCGCTTCTCAGCGAAAGCCTGGTGTTGGACAACTTGTGGGAAACGTTGAGCGCCTGTTTGTTGGAATTGGAACACACACCCGATCATCATGCCGTCCTCGTTCTACAACCCGCTGTCGAAGCTTTCTTCCTTGTACATTCATCTTCGAGTACAGCATCCCGAGAACGCAACAACGAGACCAACGCCGAAACCCGAGAAGTTGCCCCTGAAATGGCACCTGTCTCGCCCATTTATTCAGACAGCGAAGGAACCTCCCAACCCGAAGCCGCCAGTAGTAATACATCGTGGGACATGACACCGACACCTCAAAAGGCCTTACCGTCCGATCAGTTGAAGTTCCTCAAATTCGCAGGTAATTAATTATTTATTAAGCAATTTTTTATTTCCTTATTGCTCGTTTTAAAAGTGAGAATAAAGTGTGATAATTCTTGACGAAATTATTCTCACAGAGACCCATAGAACAGTCTTGAATCAAATCCTTCGTCAAACCACCACTCACCTTGCCGACGGACCATTTTCCGTTCTCGTTGATCACACGAGAGTCTTGGACTTTGACGTTAAGAGACGATACTTCAGAACCGAGCTTGAACGAATGGACGAGGGTATAAGACGCGAAGAACTCGCTGTTCACGTGCGCAGGAGTCACGTCTTCGAGGACTCGTTCAGAGAACTCCATCGTAGGAACGCCGACGATTGGAAAAATCGATTTTACATCGTGTTCGAAGGTACAAATTTTCTCCAATTTACTCAATCACCAAATCTCTCAGAAAATGAAAAAAAAAAAAGTACAGACTTATCAACCGATATTCCCCAAATTCAATGCCAAATTTCCCATTGTCATACTCTATTAATAAAAAAAAAAAAAAATTAGTAAGAAATCTTAAAATTTGCGCAAGTTCGAGCGTCGACACCTTTTTTTTTTGAAAATTTCAAAATGCCGTAGAATTCGTATTTTTCTAGCAATTCCAACAAAATTCTCAGAGAATGAAAAGCTCGTATAGATCGACATCTGTGCAAAACGGGAGCCCTGTAGCTCAAACCGTTCTCGAGTTATGAAGGTTTCAATTTTACAGTGCCAGAACATGCACACACTCATCCGGACAATTTTTCTAGATATGATTGTTTCGATGTTTTGGGACATTCGAAGCACATTGACATTGAAAACTGGAAAAAAAAAAAATATTCACCGTCACATGGCTTCCTCTATGAGGAAGCAAAACGAACCAAATAATGTGACAAATAATCCAATTATAGTTTCGTAAGCTCATGATGATTTTGTCGTTTCTAGGCGAGGAAGGACAAGACGCCGGAGGTCTTCTCAGAGAATGGTACGTCATCATATCCCGAGAAATTTTCAATCCCATGTACGCTCTCTTCACGGTCAGCCCTGGCGATCGCGTTACGTACATGATTAATTCCTCCTCGCACTGCAATCCTAACCATCTGTGCTATTACAAATTCGTCGGTCGTGTTATTGGTGAGTATTGATCGACAAAAAACGAAATGGTTTTCTTTTTTCTATGATCGAAAACCGTTACAAAGCTCCAAATAACTCGATGACACAATGTAAGCCAATTAAATATTTTCCATTGTTCGAAAAAAAACAGCGAAAGCGATTTACGATAACAAACTGCTGGAATGTTACTTCACGAGAAGTTTCTACAAACACATTCTCGGGATCCTGGTGAAGCACACGGACATGGAGAGCGAAGACTACAGTTTCTATAAAGGCCTCGTATATCTGACTGAGCACAATATTTACGAACTCGGTTACGAGCTTACATTCTCCGCGGAGGTAAAGTTTGTCGCTTTCAATGTTTTATGATTAAAGATTTTTAGTTTACACACTGACATTGCTCGTTGGTTGAAAATAATCGCAGGTCAATGAATTCGGTGTGAACGACGTGAGAGATTTGATACCAAATGGACGTAACATCGTCGTTACGGAAGAAACCAAACTCGAATACATCAGGCTCGTTTGTCAAATGAAAATGACCGGAGCTATTCGCAAACAGTAAGCTTTCGTGACTCTGTCTTTAGGACGATTTGTTTTTCGAGATTTTCGTTTATTTCAAGATCCGGACCGGAGTAATTGGGATTATTTATCTTTTATAGACTGAACGCATTTTTGGATGGTTTCTACGACATCATACCAAAACGACTGATTTCGATATTCAACGAGCAAGAGCTGGAACTCTTAATAAGTGGATTGCCAAACGTTGACATTGAGGATTTAAGAACCAACACGGAATATCACAAATACAGTCCGACCTCGTTGCAGGTAGCGATCGCGAAAATCCATTAATTCGTGAATTTGTCAATTTTCATTGTTTCCGTATTTTTAACGATCGAATTTTCTTGATGAAAAATAGATCCAATGGTTCTGGCGAGCCCTCCGCGGTTTCGATCAAGCCGACCGAGCTAAATTTTTGCAATTCGTAACTGGAACGTCCAAAGTGCCGTTGCAAGGCTTCGGGGCGTTGGAAGGTATGAACGGAGTTCAAAAGTTCCAAATTCATCGGGACGACAGATCCACGGATCGTTTACCTTCGGCGCATACGTGGTAAGCATATTTCTCCTCGAAACACCTTCGTAAATCGTATCTTATGAAAAATTAATTAAATAAAAATGAATATTTTTCCAGTTTCAATCAACTCGATTTGCCAGTATACGAGACGTACGACAAGCTGCGCAGCAATCTACTTAAGGCGATTCACGAATGCAGCGAGGGTTTCGGTTTTGCATAAACACCCAAGCTATGTAGCAATTATAATCTCAACGTGCAAAAATGTCCATCACCGGAGCGGCGAAGGTTCGATTAATTCGGTAAAAAGTACAGAGAGAAAATGAAACGCGGAGCCAACACTGTATTAATTGTTTCGTAGGTCCGAATTTTTCGGGCCACGGCAAACACGTCAAAAATGATAAAATCTCTCCGATCCCCTGCCGCGAGTCTGAAGGAACAAAAAGAGCATAAAAATTCATCGACGCGAGTGCAGAAAACGGCTCGAATGAAGAAAAACCCGAAATGGCTGAACGATGAGAAGAACAAACAAAAAATGTCTCGTCTCTTCTCGGCCGTTGGAGCGACGAGAATTCAGTCGGATCATTGAGCGACCATACTCACGCGTGTATGTACATACTATAATGTAATCGATCGAGGATGTAATTTAACCAATAATCGATTTACGACGCTATCGCTATCCGCGCATATGTCAGAGTTTATTTTGTCCAGATGAATCAAGATGACAAATGCTAGAGCTTTTGAATTCATGATTCAACGAGATCGCGAGGGCTCGTAATGCGTCGTAATGGTTTGACTAAGACTCGTGCGTGCAAAATTGGTGAAAAAGATAAAAAAATTGAAAAAAATAAAAGAAATTGAAATCGGAACGAGGGAGAAAGATCGATGAAGGACAGAAATGAAACGGGAATAAAGTAAAACTATTAAGTTGACGTATAAGTGTAATAAGTAGGCATCTTGGCACGATTAAGTGGCAAAGGGGGGGAATAATATAAGTCGATAAACGAAATAAAGAAACAACAGCAACAAAATGTAATATACTGCGCTTGAAATTAATCAGTGACGAAGCCCACACAATCACGCATTGTATCCGGTTCGATAGCTCGAGTCTTGCGTCGTTTAAAGTTACAAAATAAAAGAATAAAATAAATATTTGAAAAAGAAAAAAAACAAACACGAAAGAGACCATCGACCATCCCATTATCACAATGCGGCGTCTTCTCATTTTGTCTTATCTTTTTTTTTTTTTTTTTTTTTTTCGCCATGACCGTACAAGAGCGAAACGAATGAGTCACTGACTGATCCGAGCGAGGAGGAGATAAAGAGTGAGAATGGCTGAGTGATTGCAAATAATGTGTGAACGGTGAAAGATTGATGAACCAACAATAACAACAACCACAACAACACAAGAACAACAATATAACGAGACAGCGAAGAGCCTAATGAAAAAAAAAAAAAGTAAAAAGAATTTGAGAAAAAAAAAAAGAAGCAACAAAAACTGAAATAATATCTACATTACGAACGATATCCTGTCCCTCGACAGACGTATGGTTGTACACTATTAGTATTAATAATTATAAATAATTTGTATTGCATAATAGTACGTTTTAAGTAATATCATTTTAATATTAATCTTTCGAAATGTGATGTTAAAACGAAACAAAAAGAATAAACGAAATTGTACGTTTTTTTTCTCCCTTCAATTATAATGGAATAAAGTTTACAGTTTGAACAAACATCACTATCCACCAAATTAGTTGAAACGTTTGACATTTAATTGAAGAGCGAGAGAACGAGAGAGAGAGAGAGAGAGAGCGAGAGCGAGAGAAATTAAATTGATAATACGATTATTGATAATGCACATATTATAATGTCGCTTTACTGTGGGGCTCCCCTCCCTTTGGAAATTGTTATGAGGTTGTTGCTTGAGAATCTCCGAAATAAACTAATGTTGTGTCTCTTATAAATAATTTGCTTGCTTAAAGTTTTGGCGCCCTTCCTCACTAATTTCAATTATTTACACAAACACGTGCGTTGTCCTTCGAAGCTTGGTGCAGAAAAAGACAGCCGTAACAAGAAAATATATATATTTCTGATTTACAAGTACAACATGTGCGGTTTAATATCATTCGAGTCTTTCTTCTTTTCGGTCTCGCCCCCGTCGTTCGATCGATCGCTATTGACTGTACAGACCAATCCATAAATGGAAACAGCACGCGTTCACGAAACCTTCCACTAAACTGTACACTTCGTTTACGCTGAACGGGGTGATTGCTGTTTCTGCGGATTTCCGGTACACCGCATACAGCTCCTACAATTCAACAAGTTTTCGTTATGAGTAACGATCCCATGAGGCACGAAATATCAACATTCCGAGAAGAACAATCAATCGATTTATCGAATATTTGTCATGAGAATTCTTTCAATATTAATCCTAGAACGGTAACATTATTTTTTTTACCTATTCCGGTAACCCGGCGTTTTTCAAAATTGGGGTCATTCATGAATCACGTGAGCCTGGGGCGATTTTGTTTGAAGTCAGAAAATCAGTCAAAAATGCGGTAAAATGATAGGAAAAAAAGGTCGCGAGATTTAAAGTCTCCTGGGGTCGTTTTTGATCGCAGGTTACCGTGCTAGGGTCATCGGCAAGCACTACTTACTCCTCGAGAAGTTTGGAGATCAATTGTGAGCATCATGAAAGCTTGCAGATAGCTCGGATGGAGGATGAGATGATGAGTAACGCTGCCATCAGGACTGTTGAATTGTTTGTGATGTTCCTGATACTTGTTCTGCAAAACCTTGGCCAAGCCTTGATACCAGGCTATCGGTTGGTTTACAAGTGGATTCAATCTCGAGTCGATCGTTGAGAGAGGCTCGACGCGTGCCAACGATCGCAATTCCATAAACTCGGTGTAGCTCATGCTCGACTTGTTCTCCAAAAGTTTGTTCCATAGCAAATGAGTTCGACAGTGCAAACTGCCACGTTCGATCATATCGGTGATGTGATGACGCGCTGTACGAGCTTGAGTCGTAATGAGTTGTTGCATGAGTTGTTCGTGGGATGAATAGTAACCGAGATAATTGATCGATTCTTGTCGAATTTGTCCGGGATGAGGAGAACTCGTAGTTTCGGGAGTTACGGATGGTCCGGTGTTTTGAATGAGGGAACTCGGTACAGGCGGTGGCGTCGGAGCAACCGATTGACAAGCTCCGTCTCCCTCGTCCTCCGGCCAGTTTTCACATTTCGTCGAATCGATAGATTCTTGATTATCCTCGTTCAAGCCTGACAAATTCCCTTCGATAACCGAGTTCTTTCTGGCTCCTTGGCATATTTGCGAATTCGAATTACACTCCAGAATGCTGTCGCTCTGAGAACTTGTTTCCGATCTCTCGACGTTGTAAACTGTACGGAATTTGCCTAATTTGTTGTTTTCAACTTCTCTCTTCGGATACAATTCTCTTTTGCTCGTCAACATCAAATAGTACTTTAGAGTGATTTCCGATCTTTCTATGTGCGCTGGCTGCTCCAGCCGCGAGACGATCAGCGCCACGTCGAAATCGTCCGTGTACTTTGTATCCTGCGAGTCGCAGTAACTGACTAACGATGTACTCTGCAATCGTACCAAGACGTACTCGCTGTCTCGAGAATCCAACGATTCTTCGGCCATTCCGAACACCTGCATTCCGTAGGTTTTTTCGTGGGACAGTAAGTACGAGTACAGCGTGTGAGCTGGGGTCGTCAGATTGCTCACGGTTATAACATCTGCGTGGCAAAAATATGCTTTCAGAATTATTTCATTGAGGGTCAAATCTAAATTTTTCTTTTCACTTTTTCTTACATACAAAATAGTTTGCGAGCCCAAGTTCATTGAAAAGAGTTGTTACAAATTGACTGAGAAACAACAATCAAACAATCTGTATTTGTTATATAATAAACAAAATTTCGAAAAAATTTGACGACCTTTTTTTTTTGAAAAAATAAATAAAGCTTCTTCGATGTTACATAAAAGTGTATGCAAAGTTTCAAGAGGCTTTACCATTTAGAAATGGAAATATCTAATGTTGAAAATTGCAACTTTTAACACACGCTCTTGTGAGAAACCTCTTAAAATTGTGCGAGCTATTAGTAGACGTCACTATACTCTTTGTGTGGTGCAAATTAAAAAGAATTCTATCGATAGAAAATTTTGCATACAACGTCCTTAAATTTAATTTTTCCATGTTTCCAAGTGAAATAATCAATCGTCTGGTTTTTGCTTACCACTATGAACAAGATTCCTCGCATAATTGGGTGCTTTGCTGTAATATTTAACAAAATCATCGAGAAAGCGTGTTAGATGATATCCTTGCTGCAAAGACCATTGCCCGGTGCCAGCGATGTACGAATGAATGCAGCGAAGATGAAAATCGTACGTGAACGAATGCAGATGCATATCGACCTTAATCTTATCACAGGCATCGACGAAACTCAGCATGAACTGAAAAATTCAACTCGACACATTAATATTGCTTTATAAAATGATTGATTATTGATTGTGAAGTAAAAAACCTTTGGCAACTCGCCTGATTGACTAGAGCACTGCTCGTCTTTGTTTGCAGACGGCTACACTCGACGATACGAAGTTTCACAGTGAAAAAAGGCTCCGCGAGATGAATTTCAAAAAAGAGAACGCCACCGAGCATAGATTTTTTCAGATAACAGTTGGGACTGTGTTTCGTATCTGCGTCACTGCGAAATTCCAAACAAAAACGTTCTCATTACAAACGAACAAAAATTATAAGCAAATAATAAGAAATTCCAATAATTGATAAAAGTCGAAAAAGCGTTTTCGAATTTTCGACAAACCTTTGCCGTCCTTCGTCTATGTGCACGGGGTTAAATCCCAAAACTTGAAGGTACTGTTTGTACTCGTCGAGCATTGAAAGGCACAACTGTTGATGCCAAGCAGTCAAAATGTTGTCGCTGTTGTTCGAGCTGGACTCGATTTTCCATGGACTTGTTTGTGCAATTTGTTGGTGCGTTAGGGCCATTGGAAATAAAGAAGAAACTGGTGTTAGCGAGTGATCTCTCGTAGCCGCCGATTGTAATCTCCATTGAGGCAAAAACAGGAGTGGTGTGTGACAATAATGAATCAAACGGGAATGTTGTTTGAACGCGCACAGATTCACCGATGATATGGGAATGTTCGGTCCTGAACTTCGGCTTTGCCACATTGCGTATAATCTGGTAAGTTCCTCTGTTGTCGGATAAACAAAAATGTGGAAAGAAGGAAAATTGAATGAAATTCGATTAATTAGCTCATTGAGAACATTGAAGTAACATCGAAAGTTTGACACGTTCGTTTGCATTTTACCTTTCGATTTTTTTTCGCGTTGCTGAACATCCTGGAGGTCATAAGCAGCCTTGACAACGGAATCAACATTCTGGGGATAGTGAGGATTGGGTTTGGCGTCTCTCAACGATTGTCCGGCAATCCGATCCCAAGAGTGTTGATAAGGGCCAATTTTGGATAAATTATGGCCACGATTGGCAGCTCGTGACCATTCCTTTCCCTCGGTGGACGAGACATGAGTAAATTTAATCAAGCTCTCAATGTCTGCGCTTTGACAATATTGCGAGCCAGTCTCATCGCGCCGATAAGTTTGCTGTACCGGCTGATGATGAAATATCCCCAACTTTTGCATAATTATGTTGGAGTGTAGCGTGGACCTTGAGGACAGCCACGTACCCAAATTGGTCGCTTGTTTCGTCAGCTTTTCCGATCGCTCCTTCGACCAGTTGTACATGTACAGAACGAACTGTGAATTAAAAGAAAAAATGATTGTCCAGAATCGAGGAAATGATTCTCAGTATCGTGGAAAAAGTTTTGTTTACGCTCTCGTACATTGTCGCTCTGAACTTTGACTAGCAGTAATCGTTGTCGCGGGACAAATTTCGACTCCTGTATCAGTGGATTGAACTTCTGTAGCAATTTTTGATCTGAAAATATTAAAAGCCTCTATCATTCGCTCGTTAAAATAAACAAAAATGAGAAACTGAAAACTATACCTTTTGGCACGAGGATTTCGGGCTCGACAGATTTCCTAAAAGTCGATTCCCACTGTTGAAAATTCCGGGCGACGATGATGGATTTGGTGTAAGTTTCTTTCGTTTCTTTGGTCAAGTTGCAAGACACATAAACGAGAGGTTGCTCAGTACCATCGGTAGTGACGACGGTGGCACGTTTTTCATCATTTCCCGTGCAAGTTACCGCCGTTGGATTAAACGCCAATAATCCGTCGGTGGGTAATAATTCATCGAGGACAAATGGTTGCCGGCTGCGGAGAACAAAAGCTCGTGACTCGGTGTCCGGAGCGTTGACACGAATGAGATTTTGAATTTCTTTCAGGATAGTGGGAATGGCGTGTCTATTCTGAAAATTAACAACGTGTTTCTTCACCGAGGAGACACCCATTTCAAGGGCAAATTGAAACCAATGTGCCATTGTCGTGTGATATATTTCGTGCAAATTTCCTTCTTCTCCGAGCCCGTGATTATCGAATTCTTCATTATTCCCAATCGACGTAACGTCACCGGAGCTTCTTGGCTCTCCCTCGAATTTTTCATCTTTTCTTTCCGAGTTTGTGAGTGCCGTAGGCAAAAGATTGTACTCGGTTATCAAATCCCACGTAGCATGTTTTATAGCTGATCGTAATTTATCAATCAAAGTTTCTAAATTGACTCGGCCCTGTTTCCAAATACGAAATTCGACGGGGGCATCGGGAACGGAAGAGGAACGATTTTCCGCTTCGTAGGTCGATGTCGAGACGATTTTTTCAAAGTCTTGAATCCTGAGAAAGGCTGGAAAATGAGGTTTTTCTTGGAGCGATCGATCGAGCGAGGACTCTGCGATGGCGAGAGCTATGCAAGCGATCCCACGACTTCCGCTCGAGTGGCTCTGATTGTAGAGGAAAATATCGTTCTCAGCGACTCGTAGACTCGAGCCTTCCGGTTGTGAATAATCTTGTAAATGATAGTGAGCTCTTGGATCGGTGTATTTTGGAATGTACAAAAACTGAAGGATATTCTGTCGAAGGTAATAAGCGAGTGCGTCCATGTGCGGCAAGCAATGCGGCTGGACGGAGAGTTGAATGTAACTTTCGGGTGATTTGTATGGTTTTTGGATGAAATGAACGTCGGCCGGTGTGAGTTTGCACATTGGATTTCTGGCGAGCATGACCGAAACAACTTCGAGGACTGCGTCGTCCAAACGATTCTGTAAAACTTGAATAAGCTCTTTTTTTATTTCCAATCCAGGCTCGGATATTCCATGAACAACGAGAACGATGGAATCGTCCGATTTGCTAAGATAATCCGAGTCTTTCTCGCCGAAAGAACGAACTCTCGGCCTCGTGTCTACCGTTCTCGTTTGATCAACGCGAAGACTCGTTCCTCGAGCTTGTGACAAAGATGCGACGCTGCTACTCCGTGATACCATCAGACGTTCGTCACTCTCTGACAATTTGTTTTGCAACGGTTTGCCATGGCTCGTTTGCTCGTGCAATCTCAGATAAAAAACGTTGGCTTTGTTCTCCCGATAAACAAACATGTTGCTTCGATTGTTGACCGAAAAACGATTCAAGACTCCGTGCAATGCTTTTATTCCTCTCGACAAACCCGACCTCCCAGGCCCGGTTTTCAAATGTGGATGCAAATAAAATGTCACCTCCCATACACCCGGACATCGAAACATCCCTGGCGTCATGCCCGACGCATTCTCGTTGTTCGGAACCAATCCTGCCGACTCTATCGCCGAGTCTCCTCGCCACGAGGGATCCTCCTGCGACTCGGCTTCCAATAAAGAATCGCAATTCCTCGTATCGTGTAAGCTCTCCAACAACAAATATTGATTAACACGACGACAGATTGCTGTTATTTGGGCGACGACCATTTTTTGCACTTGACGATAACGATCCACTTCCGAGGAGACAAATTCCAAGAACCTGCGGACGCACAACATTTTTATTCCATCGACTTTTTCCAAGCGTTTTAAAAAGAATGACAATCGTCCATTTTGGCTGGTGATTTAATTTTTCTATCAATTGTTTGTGCAAACCTGCAGTGGAAATAAACGTCGACGTGGTCGTTGTTGACTTGAAGAATGAGCCAGAAATTCGGTAAAAGGGTTCTTCGTTCGTCAAGGTCGACGAGCCAATTGCAATCGTCCTCGGAATTACTGCTGTCGCCCTCGTAACCGTCATCGGTTCCAGGATGACCATCCCCGATACTCGAAATCTCGGAATTACAGCCGGGCGGATCACCGGAATCCTGTTTGCTCGTACGACTGTTGGCGTCGTGCGATGTACCGGCTGGATCATCCATGTCCAAAAATATTCCGGCTGATGAGAAACAGAGAAACTTGTAAATAACAACCAGAGGAAAACTTGATTTAATAAATAAACTCTTCGTGGTGACCCTTCCGCCACCGATCTCGGTGGTCACACTGGCTTCATTCTACCCGGTCTATTTTTTCACCCGCATTGTGACCAGCCTATCGGCCCGAAAATTCTCAAAAAATTACTCAACGTCCTTTAGACATTCCAGTTTAGCTACGAAAAACTTTCCTAAAACAAATCGAAGGCAAACATATTTTTTAAAATGCACAATGAAGAAAATAAACGGGAAAAAAAAGTTTTTTCACTAAAATAATCGTCGCTTCGTGGATTATCAATATTTTTGCCTAAAATTTGAACCTGATATTCATCAGATCTAGTTCTTTTGAGAAAAAAATAGTAGGATAGCGCGCGTTTAAAAAAAAAACATATTTATTCCATTGTTGGAAGTGGATTTATTTAAGAGCAGTTGTTAGAGATTTTAGCGTTGGCGGCCGTAATACTTACCACCGCCAGCGCATAGAGAACACTTCAAACTATCGTGTGACCACCACCAAGGCTCCGTTGTGGTTTCTCTGAGGAAGAAAAATGAAATTGATTATTCAGACAACTCACATCGGTCCTCCTTTCCCGTTGACTCCTCGTTCTCATTTTTTACGACCTCGCCCGATTCTTCGCGATGACCAGTTTCCGGAACAATCGGATTTTTAACGAGATAAAAAAAATTTGGTGTCTGTCGTATGGAATAACGGTTGATTTGCAAATGCTGTAGTTCCTCGTAAAACTTGGGTGCGCTGTTTTTCGACGTGTACACGAATTGCAGCGGAACTTTGTCTTTGTGACAACTGGGCCGATCGTTGGAATCAGAAACGTGTTGCGCAACAAATTTGAGGGTTTCTTCGCTCGGTGGTGATTTGTCGAGCAGAGCTGTAGCGATTTCGTCCTTTAAAAGCCACTCGATCTCGGCGGTGAGATTCGTGATGGCGTGATGCTGATGCAAAGGTAAATGATCGATTCTTTCTCTCGCTGGTTCGTTTTCGGAGTTTTGAGTCTCGTTTCCTGGACTGTTTTCACTTTCGGTACGTGCACTGCCAGCCGGAGAAGCACTCCGGAAAGAAGTCGTTCTCAAAGGACCGTTCCCACGCTCGAGATTGATCTCCAGAACTTCTTTTGGCAAATTGAGACAAATTATGTCGAGAGTAATTTTGAAATCGTCAGAATTACATTCCAAATAATCGTCGAGACATTGCCGGATTTCCGTGAGGCAGGTGGGCAACAATTTGACAGGAGTGCTCGCCAGGGTGGACCGGACGTGGACCGAACAACTAAGTTGGAGAAAAAGTGGTTGTTCCTTGGTCCTGTTCATATCTTCGCGTAAATCACTTATCAAGGATTCGGTCGAGTCGTAGCACGGCCTTTTGGTCTCTTCATGAGCTACGCTCGTCACCGGCCACGTTGCGTTCGTCACTTGATTCGCCTTGCCCGATGGATTCTCCATTTTACAATCGTTCGTCTCCGAATGGAACGTGAATCCTTCGAGATCGTCCTCGCTGTCTGACCTCTGATATTCCATCTGATCCTGTCGATATTTATAATCGATGTTATATTTCTCAAATACTTATAAATATTACCGGAGCCTCTTCCATTTCATAATATTCTTCACAAAACATTGAATTTTCCTAACAAGCTCCTTTTACAATTGCCAAAAAATTGTATCAATGTGACGGTGAAATTTTTCTTTTCCAGGTTTCAATGTCAATGTGCTTGAAATGTCCCAAAACATCGAAAAATCCTATCTAGAAAAAATTTCCGGATGTGTGTGTGTGTATGTTCTGGCACTTTAAAATTCAAACGTTTATAACTCGAGAACGGTTCGAGCTACAGGGCTCCCGTTTTGCACAGATGTTAATCTATACGAGCTTTTCATTCTCTGAGAATTTTGTTGGAATTGCTAGAAAAATACGAATTCTACGGCATTTTGAAATTTTCAAAAAAAGGGTGTCGACGCTCTAACTTGCGCAAATTTTAAGATTTATTGCTAATTTTTTTTTTATCAATAGAGTATCGTAATAGGAAGGTTAGTATTGAATTTGGAGAAAATCGGTTGAACGGTTAAAATGTTATGATTTTTCGAATTTAACGAAAATCTGAGTTTTTTGAAAAATCGTCCAACCGCTCTAATTTCTGAAAATTTTGTAAAATATTGTGTATTAGTCTGTACTTGCTCTTTGATTTTTAGAAAAGTTGGCCAGATTATATAATTAAAAATTGAAATACAAAAAACGCCGGAAATTGAAATTTGCAAATTGCTTCGTGTTTTTTCTTTGCATGTCGTTAGGAAAAATAAATTTTGTTCTAACCATTCTGTCCGAGTTGTGAGACGGGGAGCAGTAGTAAAATTCCGGATGAGCCGGTACAGGCTCGAAAGCTACAGTGATGATGCGTCGAAATTTTTCTTTTATGAGATTGTGAAGAGGTTGAGCGTCCACGCACATCGAGCTCATGAGATGACTGCTCCATTCGGAGTTTGACCAAGTGCCGAGATGTCGGCAAACCGTTCGCAAATAATCCGTTATGTTTATTTCAATGAGTGCCTCTTCGCACTGCTCGACAGCAGCTTCCATGTCCTCGTAAGAGAGAGGCAATTGAAGAGCCAAGGATTTATATACGGCAACGACGTAACAGTGGCAATGCGCGAGGCTGAGCAGTTTGCAGTGTTCCATGAGGCTTCGCTGATCTAAATTTTTTTGTAACAATTAAAAAATTCACGTCAACAGAAAACACCCAACGAATAATAAAACGTCAAATAATTCCAAGCATTAAATAAGTTTTTTAACGTGAAAAAATATATTTTGAAAAATTGAAAAATGTTAACTATCAATGACGTTTCCGTTCAGAGAAAAAAATAGAGAAAAAAAAAAGAACGAATTGACGTCGTATTTCGAATTTACCGTTTGACAAATTATCGGAATCTTCGCTCTTCGGTTCGGGTGATGTGGGTTTACCGTCATTTTCGGATTTAAGATTGACATAGTCTTCCCGAACCTGTTCGCCGAGGGTAAAGGTATGATCTTCGTAAGTGTCCTTAATCCGAGGGGACGTTGCTTTGTTGATCAAAACTTCGATGAGCAGCGAGAGCGAACAATCGTAAACGTAGACCGGAAGTATCAAACGGGGTTTCGCATTGCTCGGTATGATATTGCGACGTCTCTCGACTTTCGGAGTGCTCTCCGCCGTCGTCGTTAAGCTTTGAATATTCAACTCGAAATCGCTCATTTGTAAATCTGCCGATGTTCTCAAATGCCTTGGACTATCTCCTGGCGAAAGCGAATCCCTTGTACGCTCTTCCCTCATTTCACGGATCGGTGTCAAAGCCTCCAACAGTTCGTTCGTTTTTCCCAATCTAATGATATCTTGGTCCGTCTCGCACGAGGACATCATCGACTTTACGTCCTTGTCCGACGCTGGAATCATCGTGATTATCACATGGGTCACGCTTACACCCTTCACGAAACACCTCCAACGTATTTCGTTCCTAGTCTTTTCGGCTGCAATTATTTACAGAAGGAAAAACAAGTTACTAATCAGCGATTCGATAACAACATTATGAGGGGGTTTGCTATCGACCGAAATAGTTAATTTACCGACTAACAGTTTTTTCCTATGAAGAAAAATTTTCTGACGTTTAGCATTCGAGATATTTCCAATTTTTTATTTTTCCCATCTAAACGCGTGTAAATTCGAGTCACGTTTCGTTAAAAACGTTGCAAGAAAAAAAAAAACAAAAGAAACGCGACTTCAATTTACACGCGTTCAGATGGGAAAAATAAAAAATTGGAAATCTCAAATTCTAAAGGTCAGAAAATTTTTCTACGGACGAGAAAACTGTTAATTTTGGTGTCAAGAACGTTTATACAAAATTTTGAAAGAATCCTAAATAAATTCGTTTTCCGATAGTAATACGTTAACGATGTTGAGTACCTATGAAATTTGTTAATGTTAATTGTTGAATAAAGAGCTTCTTAATCGTTGCAAAATTTTTACACGATCTCTTAAATACTTCATAACAAAAATATACCAAATTTCCAGAATTTTCTTATCATTTACGTATGTTTTGGGCAAGCTTTGAATGACGATCTCGAAATTGCATGTAAAATTGACGAAAGTTATGAATTTATTTCTGCAAATTTACCGAAAAGTAAAATTGTATTAATAATTTTGAAAATGATGGAGAAAAATGAAATTTTGAGAGGAAATTTGTGGAAAATAAAGGAAAGTACCTATGAATGGGGAGAAAGGTAACGAAGGTCCATCGTCCCGAGGTCTGGCGAGCAACATTTCCGTGAACCTTTGCGATTCTCGATCGTTGAGCAAGAGTTCTTTACTGTGAAGACGTTTCATGTGTTCGAGTAAAATATCCATGAGAATACTATTGGCGTCGTCTCTTTCCTCGTCGGTATAATTTGGTCCTAGTGACGGAAAATGTGAGTGGCCTTGAATATTTAAGGGATTACTATCGCAAAATGGATCGATTTAGGATTTTCTTCAAATTTTGTGTAAATGTTGTTGACATTAAAACGAACAACTTTTCTACAAGACATTTTCTGACGTCTATAATTTGAGATATTTAATTTATAATTTTTTATTTTTCCAATCTAAACGCGTTTAAAGAGAAGTCGCGTTTCTTTTGTTTTTTTTTTCTTGCTCCTTTTTAACTCGTCTTATAGAAAAATTGTTAAACAAAATTTGAAGAAAATCCTAAATCAACCCATTTTGCGACCTTAATGGAAATGCATTGAAAGGCATTAATAAATGGTAAAGATTGTCTAACCATCGGCAAACATGGAATAAAGAAGCTCGGCCTGATGACATTTCGGCAAAATACTTAAAGTATCAAAATTGAAAAACATGGGATGAATTCGCTGATCCGGAATGGGTAAACCTTCGAGCAAGCCTTCCGACAAGGTCGATTGTCTCGGGATTCTGGAGCTCGATAACCAGCCGTTCGACTGGCCATATTGGGAGGCTTGATACTGATATCCATTATTTATTTCGGAATTATTTTCGCTCGGCTCTACTTGGCTGAGTAAGCTCAGATGTTCCAATGTGAGAAGAGCGTTGATGCATTCCTCGTCAACCAACGAAATCTGTATGAAATGAAAAAACGTGGAAAAGCAAATAGAATTTATAGCGCGAGAAATTTGTGTAAACATGTTGAAAAGTTTAATAAAAAATTTTCATTTCTTTTACAATAAACATTCTCCTTAATCTTATAATTATTTGGTGTAGGGAATTTTTCTGCAGGCTGTTAATTCGCATGCAATTAAATTTTGTTTTCTATTAACGCTTTGTTTACATATTTGCATCCATCGTCGATAACATCATGAGAAAAAAATTCACATTTGTATAAAATTTTTGTTTGTACGAAAGCGTTGAGATAAAATTTTCGAAAAAATCATATAAATCGCATAGTCCTTTGATAGTCGCAACTCCGTTGAAAAAATAAAACGTTTGCAGTTTTCGAGGAGCCAGGAATAAGTTGGAGGAGTTGAATCTCGCTTTAATACGAAGCGTAGAGACCACTTCTCCACTTGAACCATGACGCCTTCGTTAAATGTGTTTTTTTTTTTTTTTTTTTTTTTTCGTAATAATAAAATTCCAGGCTTTTCACTCTTCGTTGATGATAAAGTTTCGATGAAGAAGAAGCAGAAGGAGATGGACGACTCTCCGTATCACCTCGAGCTGGAAGAGTTAGATCTGACAATTACCCAAAGATGGGAAACTCAACTCACTGCCGAAATCTTAACTTCCAGCTCAAGGCGAAACGGCAATTTTCACGAGAAGATATAACGACAACGTGCTGGCACTTTATCGGGCGAACCGAGCGTTTACAAGTTCGAGCACTAACTACCGAAACTGTTTATCACAAACGTCGCGACACAAACGACTGTTAATTATTACTCATCGATAGTCTGAATTTTGAAAAATAAGAGTAAAAAAAAAAAAAAGGTTCAAAAAATACTTTTTTTTTTTGCCAAAATGAAATTTTTCATTCGATTTTTCAATCACTGGTTATTAGAGAAAAAAAACACACCGATTCATACAGTCGTTGATGTCTTCGCTTAGACAAATACGTTTTTTTTTTGTTCGACAAAATTATCCCTTTCACGGATGGAAGAAACGGTGAAAAAATTGAAACCGGAAAACGAGAGGAAGAAGGTGTGCGATCGTCACGAAACGAAATGAGAAACTGCGTGGTCTCTTGTAAAAAAGGTAATCCGACATACTAGCAGGCCCAAGAGACAAGCTGGGCCCTATATATACCTGAGACGAGTGTGACTGATAGGAAAACCCCGTCCTAGGTCCCTCATCGATATCCAAGCCCCACCCTGATAACGATAACCACGTATACATTTGTGATAAACGTTTGTAGAGATATATGCGTATCCAAGAGATATATCCGTAATCACGACCGATCCCTGGCACGAGGGATTTTTGGGTAATCACATTTTTTAATCCACACGAGAATATGGCATGAGAAATTTTTTTTTTTATTGAAAAAAAAAAAAAAAAAAAAAAAAAAAAAAAAAAAGTTCCTTATCAAACCAACTCGACGAAAAAAAATCGTGTCATATTTTTGTAATCAGCTTTTCCTTATTTTTTCATTAACAATCTCTTCCCTATGCAGTCCAGTTTTTTTTTAGTCCATCGCACATATCGAAACCATTGAGACAGAGTTGTCGAAATTAATCGAGTTAATTTGATCACTATCCTTATCCCAAGTGTTCGTGGAGAATACTGTCACGACGTCTCAAAATGTAGTGTACCAACTCGCTAAAGAAGTGGGTGTGAGAGAGACAGAGAACATCTCAGTTTTATATCTCTGTGTCGATCGACACCCGGACGAAAATATATCCGAGATAACGTTGCAAAGGTAGATTACGCAATTTTTTTCCTGCTTCGTTTCGTTCCCAAGCAGAAGAGTGTAAAAACTCACGAAGCTAATTTTTTTTCTTGCTACCCTTGGCAGAAGAATCGATCGTCATTTCATGCGAAAGTGAATTCTTCATTCTTATTCTTCCAAATTGGAAGATCAAAGATGAACGATTATTCGAAAAATATTCAAGAAGCTTCGTGATGTCTAAATTCGTTATCTTGGTGAAGAATTTATCAATCGATCGACACTCGACGATTCTGTGCTTTTTAAAATAATAGTCGAATTATATATCGAGGCCAGTTGGCTCGAAGAAATTACGAAAGAGAGTCAGAGAGTCAGAGAGACAATCTTTTTCTCGGTAATCTCTGACCAATGTTTGACAAGTGAGACAGAACATAGAAACCCCCGAGAGGGAACCTCGACAAAATAAACCACTTGAGAAAAGAGCTCGCAGCCTATTTCTCGCTCGTGTGGATAAACCTTTTTTTTTTATGTTTACTGATTACTGGAAAAAATTGTATATCAGTTCCCGAGCCCGCGATAAGTAATACGTGTGTACACCAGAAGAGAAAAGCTTGGAAAAAAAAAAGATAGATTCTTTTTTTTTTATATAATAAAAAAAAGTATTGCGGCCTTTCATCTCTTGAAGATACGAACTCTAGGGGGAATTTCTCGTACAGGTGGAACTCTAGCCAATCGAAGTTATCCACGTCGAGTGACGATCCTGTTTTTTGATAGAACAAAAAAAAAGTCCATTTCAAATTGGTCAATTATTTTGTAATTTTTGTAAAGAATACGTCCCGATCTATTGGTGAGATTCGTTTTGTCGTGTATCGATAGTTTGTCAGAGTTTGCCGAACAACTTATTTCTTTCTTATCATCGACAGGCAAAATTGACAATTGAGACAAAGTCGCTGGAATTGATTATCTCTCGAGACGCCATAAACCGTAATGCCCAATTTTCGAGAAAGTCACCTCGAAGATTGTCTGCAAATATTTCTCTACGCTTCAATGTTTCTCAACACCGTCATAAAAAGCGTGAGACGATATTTCACTCGAAAAATACTGTTTTGCAAATATTTTGGATTCTTTGAAATGTTCTCGTTTCCAACGAACAAGCGTATGGAGGTTTTTTTTTTTTTTTTTTTTTTTTTTTAAGTAGAAATTATTCAGAAAACAAAGCGATTGTATTTTTCGTGTTAAGGAGGATGGCTACGCACAACAAATTTGGTGAGTACATTCTTTGGTATTAAATTTATGAATATACAAATTTTTTGAGATTTTTCTTCTACAGTGTTTTCGAGTTATTGAACACTAGAGTTTGCAAGCATATCTTTTGTATATTGTAAACTCCGATTATTCGACAACTATGTAGACGAAAAATTAGAAAAGAATTGTGTCATCGTATTTGATGCTAAAGAATGTTATCGTCAAATTTAATTAAATTCTTATCATATTGTCGTATGTAACCAACCTTCTTAAATCTATTCGTTTCTGTGAAATAGCTCTTCATCAAAGTTTACTAATGAAGAGAAATCGAGGATGGAATCATCAAATTCCGGACATGATAATCCATTTTTTTTTCTCTTGTAAAATAAAGTCCACGGGTTCATGGAACGCAATGATTCTTGATCGTCGTGTGGACGTCTGTGCATGACTGTGCAAGTATTGATCCTAGATATCTTATCAGACGTCCGAGTACCTGAGTTTTCAGAATTATGTGAAAAATCTTATCGATTCGAGCCGGTTGAGCATCAACGTCGAACTTTCGTCGTTGATCGATCAATCACGAGGAACGAGAGACATTATCAAAGATGGATGCAACGAGAAAGACTTAAAAATTTGGTAAATGTCAATTTTGTTAAGAGAAAACTTTGAAAAATTGTTCGAAAAATGAAGATTCGTAAAAATGGTAAAGAGCGTTGTTGTGCTTTACTTACCGCCTCTGGTAATTGATGATAGGTGAGATTATCGATGTAAGAGGCGGTTGGCTGAGCTGGTAATTTGGCTTGACCACATTGCGGTTCGATCCAGACTTCTGTAACTATTTGAAAATCGCCGGTGCCTTCGTTCTCCTCGTTTCCTACTTCGCCATCAGCGGTTCCTGAAACGCGGTGAAGCAAAACCCGAATTATCTTTGTTTGTTTTTTTTTTCTTTACAAAATTTTCTTTAGAAAATGGTTTGCGAGCCCAAGTTGATTAAGAAACGTTGTTACAAATTAGCTAAAGAACAACATACTCAAAATCCAAGATTGTCCGAGGTAATCTGTATTTGTTAAATAATAAACAAAATTTTGAAAAAATTTTACGACCGATTTTTTTGAAAAACTAAATAAAGTTCCTTCGATGTTGCATCGAAGCGAAATTAACACACGCTCTTATGAGAAACAACTGAAAATTGTGATTTTTATAAATAAATATCTCGATGTCTAAAGAAAAATTTAACGCAACGAATTAAGATTCTCAATGCGATAGTTGAGCGATTGAGAGAATCGGAAAAAATAAACGTGACATTATTGCATAAATAAATAAATAAAATATTCTCCGTCTCGTCCATCGCTTGATTATCTTGGCATCATTTTAATTAATTTGATTTTTGTATCAAATCAACGATCTCCGGAGACGACGTTACTATAATTTATTATTTCGGAAAATCGAAATTATACCTTCGTCAGTGTCGTCGTCCGAATCGCTGTCACGATCAAGACTCGGATTCGTGATGACGTGGGGCGGAAATAGAACGTACTGAATGGTACAAGTGTGAGAACAATCGTCGGTCGAACCTCGCATCTGTATTTCCATCACCATGTTTATTATTCCAGCTGATGAATAGGCGAAGCTGAAACCTTCAGCTAACCGCATTCTGTGGTTCAATAGCTAAATTATTATAAACCTCAATATCCAATAAATTGTATTTTTATTTATTGCTCGAATTGTAATTCGAGCAAAGTAATTGCGTAAATTTTTAACCCTCCGTGGTCACACTGTCGGCCCGGAAATTCTCAAAAAATTACTCAACATCCTTTAGACACTTCGGTTTAGATACGAAAAACTTTCCTAAAAGAAACCGAAGGCAAACATATTTTTTAAAATGCAAGGAAATAAACGGGAAAAAAAAAGTTTTTTCACTAAAATAATCGTCACTTCGTGGATTTTCAATATTTTTGCCTAAAATTTGGACCTGATATTCATCAGATCTGGTTCTTTTGTGAAAAAAATAGTAGGATAGCGCGCGTTTCAAAAAACATATTTATTCCATTATTGGAAGTGGGTTGATTTAAGAGTAGATATTAGAGATTTTACACTGGGCGGATTCTAGCCAGTGTGACCTCGAAGGGTTAAAGCCACTTGCCTGGAAAAAAGAGAAAATGGACGAATTTGTTTTGAAGGAGTATCGATAATACTTGCTTGGTAATAGTGGCAAGAATCCTTGCGATGGCGGTTGTGTTGAGCCTTGGTAAGACAATCGCTGGTATCGTTTGAACAAGTGGTTTTTTGACGTTCCATAACCATCGATTGTGATAGAGATATCTGGAGAGCGTAGTGGTGAGAATACCACCGGGGATTTGTGTGCCTCGAACAGGAACCGGTTGTGTGCCATCGGGAAAGATGACAGTGTTCAAATCGACGGGTACACGTTCGTATCTGATGAGAATTCGTTCGAGAGCTTTGTGAATAATGGCGCAACAAGGAGTCTCGTTTTGTTCGGTGGGCCGATTGGGAAGCGTGAGTTTTGAGAGCCTCTCGAGTAGGTCGACGACAACGTTGTGGCGTACAGCGCCTTCGGTTCCTCCGGAGAAGGCCACGTTCAGAACGACGCAGAGTGCTTTGCAATTGATCCTTATGACTGAAAAGGAAACCGGCGGTTTCTCAGCCTCTCGATAAATGAATTGGACGTACGTGTGATTTTCTACCAGGACGAAAGTCGACCAGTTTTTTAACATCGCGTATAGCACCGCAGCTGCTTGACGACATTGGACACACTGGAATCTACCGCTTTGGTTCGCTTGATGAAGATATTTCGGCAATGGTCGGTCGTGGGACAATATTAATGTGATTTTTTGAGAGTGCATCCATCTTGCCCATTGTTGAGGATCCAGCGAGACTACCGGTTGCCAAATTTTGCCAAATTGAGGACATGCAGCTTCGCTGAAAAATAGCTTCGTCGTTAGGCAATAATTTTCCACATTGCTGACAATATTTTAAGGTGATCCAGCAGTCGCGCGAGTGTCAGAGAGATAACCAAAAAGTAGATACACGTTTTTCTCAGAGACCCTTAATATTTTGAGAAAAAGAAAAGTAGCAACTTCTTCTCTGGTGAAATGGGAACAACGCGTGACTAATATTTTTCTTGAAATATTAAGTCTCTCCGAGTGAAACGTGTAAGGGGATTTTTACCGACCGAGCAAGTGATGGATCGCTTTAAGAAGGGTGTCCACACACAACAATGTTGTCATGTTAAAAGCATAGAAAAATTCGAAATGATTAGAATTTAATGAAATTTGGTGAGTATATATTTTTCAGTATTAAATATGAATATTTTTTAACATTTTTCTTCTACACAGTTTTCGAGTAATCGAACACTAGAGTTTAGAAAATTAGAGTTTAGCGAAAATTACAGATCCAAGTGTGTGAGAATTTAGAGTAGAAAAAATGGTCGATTCACCTCAATTGAATGGTGTTTCCAGCGGATGGATAAGAAGGCAGATAGAAAACTGGCATTCCGCTTCTTATCGTGTCCGAAACATTGTACCACGTCCATCCTAATTCGGGAAACCAACTAAAGTGAGCGAGCATATTGTCATTTTCGGTGAGAGCGGTCAGCGCCGACCAAAAGCGCGAAACAACGTTCTGTCGATACTGAGACTTGAGCGGTTTTTTCGAGAGGCAGGTAATGTCGTGAAGAAACTCATAGGGAGCTGGAAAATGAGTTTTAATTAAAATAAAACAATAAATCAACATTAATCGACGATGGAAACATAATTTACCTTCGATCGTGATCGTGTATTGTATCGTGTTCGATGCCGCTAACGATTTCGAAGGCCAGGAAGTCGAAGCGAGATATTCAATGGACACCTGACTTTTCCACGGAAGGACGAAGCAAATTTCGAGAAAACCGTCCCTTATGGCGACTCTTTTGATGAGATATCCGTCGCGCAATCGACAGCACAGTAAACTGCTCAGAGTGCACGTTACTTTGTCGTCAATTTGTTTCTTCCGCAACAAGTGCGGTCGTTGATGACCATAAAACAGAGAATTGCCGGTGCGCCAAACGTTCAGTTCTGCCGAAGGTTCGCAATTCTCATTTCGGTACAATTGCCAACAGATAAAACTGCGATGATACATGTTCATCTCGCCGCCGAATGCCGGAGTCTGAAAATTGGAAAAAGTTCATTTTTCCACATTCGTTTCGTCGCAAAATCAACAATTGGCAATTCCTACTTTGAGATTTATATCTACTAGTTCCCGGTATTGAATGGGGATCGGTAAGTATTACCACCGCCAACGCTAAAATCTCAAACATCTGCTCTTAAATCAAGCCACTTCCAATAATGGAATAAAGATGTTTTTTTAAACGCGCGCTATCCTACTATTTTTTTCTCAAAAGAACCAGATCTGATGAATATCAGGTCCAAATTTTAGGCAAAAATATTGAAAATCCACGAAGCGACGATTATTTTAGTGAAAAAACTTTTTTTTTTCTCGTTTATTTTCTTCATTGTGCATTTTAAAAAATATGTTTGCCTTCGATTTCTTTCAGGAAAGTTTTTCATATCTAAACTGGAATGTCTAAAGGATGTTGAGTAATTTTTAGAGAATTTTCGGGCCGATAGGCTAGTCACAATGCGGGTGAAAAAATAGACTGGCTAGAATCAAGCCAGTTCGACCACCGAGATCGGTGGCGAAAGTGTCACCACGAAGGATCAAGTTGCTAGTTCGTCCAGAAGTATTTTAACGCAAAGAGATGCAACTTACATCTTGAGGAACGAAAGGCATGTAAGTACCAAGAGTCGCTGTTGCGATGAAGCACAATAAATCTTGATAAGGTACGAGGCCATTTGCGCAATGTGGATGATAAGCGCTGCCAAGATGAATGAAGCTGCAGGCAACGGTTGTAGCTCGAAGTTGTTGAACGACCGAGTCGAGAACGTGAATATCGGCGACTCCGACTATGCCGTCGGAAATGACGATTAAATCTGTATAAAAAAAAGAAAAAACATTGCGAGGTTTGATTAATCGCGATGAAGGAAAAATCATCGGAGCGAAATGATCGAAACTTACGAGCGCAGCTGTGTTCTGGCAAAAGAGCCAGTGCGAGCATTCCGTATCTGAGCATATTGATGAAACTCGCTTCCGGTGAAACCATACAAACGTTCACCATCGATCCAGCAGCATTGATTCCTACTCCACTGCCAGCTTCCTCGAAAAGTCCACCGACAAGTTGATCGCTTTCCGCTTTCATAGCTTCCAGTTGTTGATTCGCCATTCCCGACACAAGAGCTATTTTTTTCTCTAAAAGGTTCAACTGTCTCTCAATGAATTCCAAAAGATATGCCACATTTTCTGTGTTCAACAACCAGCCCTGAACCAGAACTTGCTGTGCCGGATTCGTAAAGAAAGGTGTGTGAACTATCACGGTCAAATGGATTTCCGGCCTCATTGAATGATCGCTGCTCCCTGGAACTGTAAACTGTATATCTACATTAGAATCTTGTCTCGCTTTCAAGCAGCACGATTCATTTTCTTCTGAATGCATCAAGATTTTCCGATGCCAATCATTTTTGTGTTTTCTTTTTCTCTCTTGTTCGATTCGGTTGCTCGATTGATGCTTTTTGCAAAGGATATTGTGCTTGTAAAATGTAAAAATACTCACTGGCTTTGTAAGATTCTCCAAGAACCGTTTAGTCGCTAAATAAACTTCGTCTATCACAATCTCTCCGTGCTGAATATCCTGTAAAATTGAGGCAACATTTTTACTGAACGATACTTCTCGAAAATTTTAATCTAAATTTTTGTTTTCATTTTTTCTTACATACAAAATGGTTTGCGAGCCCAAATTCATTAAAGAAAAGTTGTTACAAATTGACTGAAGAACAACATACTCTAAATCCAAGATTTTCCGAGGTAATCTGTTTTTTTTGTATAATAAACAAAATTTCGAAAAAATTTTACGACCGATTTTTTTGAAAAATTGAACAAAGCTACGTAAAAGTGTATGCAAAGTTTTAAGAGGCTTCACCATTTAGAAATGGAAATATTTAGTGTTGAAAATTGCAACTTTTAACACACGCTCTCATGAGAAACTACTGGAAATTGTGATGAATAAATATCTCGAGTTGTACACGATGAAACCTCTTAAAATTGCGCGAGCTACTTTGCGGTGAAAAATGGAAGAAATTCTATCGACAGAAAATTTTGCATGTAACGTCCTTAAAGAATTTCTTCAAATGAATTTTTCTCGAATCGCATCGGGATTGCCATATTGTGAAGAAACGTCTTTTTCCAATGATTAAAAACTTACAACTGTCCCCAATGAAGGACTTAGATCCAAGCACAAAACGATTCTGTATTTGTGAGCAAGAAAAATGACCCCTGTGGATTTAGTCACTTTGTATCTGTATAAAGAGTTGTTGCGAACGCTCCAAGAATTGGGAGGATTCCTTGGCAACACGGACACTATAAGAAGTTCGGGAGTTTCTTCGTTTTCCACGTCGGAGGCCTGTATGGAAACTACGGTCTCCAAATGTTCCAGAATCCATTGAGCTCGAACGTTGCGTGATATTGGAAAGCCTTTTTTCATAAGCAGGAAAACTGTAGCAGCCTCCAAAACAAGCTTTTCCTGTGACAAAAAAAAAACTGTTGAGTGTTGCGTGTCAATTGTGAAAAGTAACATGGACATTTTTTTCCATATTTTTGGAGGTTTAGATCGATAATGTATTATCGAGGAAGAGATGCATTAATTATTCGAATAATATGAGAGAATACCTCGTTCTCAGGACTGTCCATGATGCTGATTCGAAACAACAACAATGTTTATACATTATCGACGTGAAACTCCATGACGTTCGTACGCGGCGATCGAAACAATTGAAAGTCTCAATTTTCATAACATGATTGTTGATATAACGTCGTTGAGTTTTGTTTCGATTTGGCGCACTAGGACGAACCACTCGTTTTAAAACTATTCGTCCAACTAATCATTTATATAAAAAATAAAGTCTCGGACGCAATCTCATTTGACTGATAAACTGATTAAATTAATTATAACCTATAAACATTGTAAGCTTGTGTACGCGATTGAGACGAGTATTCGAACGGGTATGTGTATCGTATGAGCACACGCAAATATAAAAACATTCACACTTATACCGACGCAATAGAATGACGTGCACGTGGTCAAGAAAACATCACATAGAAAATCATCGCACGCACGATTTTCTCGATCGTTCTTACAATCAGCTGTTGTTGTTTTTTTTTTCTTTTTTCCAATTGTTTGCAACTGCAGCAATGTGGTACTTGACGATATTCATGCGACAATCGTAATAAAACCCTAGAACGCTAACCTGGGGTCAAAAATGACCCCAGGCGATTTTAAATCCCGCGCCCTTGCGCCCTTCGTTCTCCCGTGTTTTTCATAATATTTAATTTTACCGCATTTTTGACGAATTTTTTGACTCAAAACAAAATCGCCCTAGGCTCACGCGACTGAACCCTTTTCCTTGAATTTTATCGAAGATAAGAATTTTTCAAAATTGGGGTCATTTATGACCCCAGCTCACCGGAATAGGTAAAAAAAAATAAGGTTATTGTTCTAAAGATAATAATACAATAAATTGTGCAATCTCTATCATATCGACGCTCGCTCTTCGCTCATCTTTAAATAAAGTTCAGTTTTTTACTGCAGCAGCGCTAGTCACTGCACAACCTCGTAAATGTTTACATTTCATGAGCTATTTTCCAAACGGCGAAAGCAGTTGAAGATTATTTGTTTTTTTTTGTTTTTTAACCTTGTTTGCCTAATTTATCACGAAATTTGATAACAATAATTATTTTTTTATAGAGTGTTTTGTTTAGTCATCGTCCGGCTATGTTGAGTGCGATTGTTTGCAATCGTTGAATAACATCGAAAGAAATCAGCTGCTCGCACGTGTCAACTGCTAGGTTAGAATCATCCGTCTTGGAAATTGTTGGAAGGAATAGTTTTTTGAAAAGGAGAAGAGAATATAATGCTTTCGAAAATGTTGCCACCGAGCGTAATAGAAAAACAATCTCCGGATAAAAATTCGAAAAAGAAGAATGAACAAACGAGTGAGAAAACAAATGAAAATGACAATAAAATTGTAACGAAAAAGTCCGGAACGCCTTGCGTTAATTCGAATTGGGAAAAATTTCAAAGTGTCCTTGAGCAACAAGATTCAACGGAAAAGCAAGCGAAACGACAGCACTCTCATCCTACCAAAAGTTGTCATCGTAAAACACCGAGAATGGTCGTTCCCGTACGTTTGAGTGAGGTAAAAATTTTCTTTATTTATTTTCACTCCTCCCAAAACATTCGCGCGAGACAAGAAAAAATTCTTAATCTCTAACCTCAAAATCGTCCATTTCGTTGATATTTTCATCGTCAGAAATTCGACAACATGTTAACCCTTTGTGGTCACACTTCCGCCACTGATCTCTATGTTCACACCGGGTTGATTCTACCCAGTCTATTTTTTCACCCGCGTTGTGACCAGCCTTATCCGCCCGAAAATTCTCAAAAAATTACTCAACATCCTTTAGACATTCCAGTTTAGATACGAAAAACTTTGCTGAAAGAAATCGAAGGCAAACATATTTTTTAAAATGCACAATGAAGAAAATAAACGGGAAAAAAAAGTTTTCTCAGATCTGGTTCTTTCGTGAAAAAAATAGTAGGACAGCGCGCGTTTAAAAAAACATATTTATTCCAATATTGGAAGCGGGTTGATTTAAGAGCAGATGTTACAGATTTTAGCATTGGCGGCGGTAATACCTCATTCAATACCGGAAACTAGTAGATATTTATGCCGTCGTCTGGGTGGATTCTACCCAGTGTGGCCACAAAGGGTTAAAAACGTTGCATTTGCATCTGGAACTGATCTGCGACGATTGATTGTCAGGTAAACAAAGCCAACAATATATTTGTGGAAGACGAGTCAAAGTTGAACAAAGAATTGACAAAGCAAATAGCGATGGACTGTGAAATGGTGGGCATCGGTGACGGAACGGAGAGCATGTTGGCGCGCGTATCACTGGTAAATCGTCACGGAGCTTGCGTATACGACAAGTACGTCAAGCCGAGAGAAAAAGTTCAAGACTACAGAACGGCGGTGAGCGGAATCCGTCCGCACCATTTGGCTAACGGAGAAGATTTCAAACTGGTGCAAACGCAAGTTGCAGAGTTGTTGCGCGGCAGACTGCTAATAGGACACGCCTTGAAAAACGATTTGGATGTCTTGTTCCTGTCGCATCCGAGGAGATACTTGAGAGACACGTCGCGCTACAAACCGTTCAGAAAATTGGTTAGAGGAAATACTCCTAGTCTGAAAAAATTGGCCGCCGAATTATTGGGCCTCGATATCCAAAGCGGTGAGCACAATTCGATCGAAGATGCGAAAACAGCGATGCAATTGTACGTCCTGTACAAAAACCAATGGGAGAAAGACGTTTATTCTAAATCCAGTGGCCGTTGAACTATCCGACAGAACTTTATTTATATATTTGCCTTTTCCATGTCGACAAATTTCCAAGATAAATTTCCATTGAAAAAAAGTCTTTCAAGATTTATAAAATCACACAAACCGTTTGGTACTTTAAAAACCGCGTTTCCCACACGTTTCATGTACATATTGTACTAATCATACGCCTCATGATTCATTATAAGTGTTACGTATTGTAATAAAGTTAATTTTTTGCATAAACTTTGCTGAATTTAAAAAAATTTATTTCGAGCCACGTGTCCCCGTGTCTTGATTTAATTTAATTTACAATTTTTCGACCTCCGAATGAAGGAGCACATTAGAGTAATCAATTTTCCATATTTTTCTGAGCCAATCGAGAGAAAAAGAAAGTTGATGCTAATTTCGAAGGAATTTTGAAAGTTGACAAACGTACGAGTTGTCCGTGACGAAATGACACTGTCCCATGTAATACGTATTTTTCGAAATGCCCCGATTCCTGCTGCCTGGTTATGATGATTATGAAGAAGAAAAAAAAAGCAGCAACAACAAACATCGTTATCTCTGGCGATACATACGGGATAGGTCGAAGGTCAATCATCTCGTTAAAAAAAAAAAAATCAAACAGTTAAAGGAAAACAAAATCGTAGAAACAGTTGCCAGCAACGTTGAAAAGACCTTGTTATCGTCGTATCATAAAAACTCTCCCCAATAGATACTTTTTACTTTGCTCTAATCCCACTCACGAGTCATTCTCCTTTCTCACTCGTGCCGCGCACCATTAATCGTGCATTCGAATCTGTTGAGCGTCGTTGCTCTTGCTCACTATCGTAGATAACGTTGAAATATTATTTTTCTATCGTGAATTCGTTTACACGTATTTTATTATTTCAGCAAGAGTTGAAATTTCTTCGTCCGCTGTATGAAAAAATTTGAATCTTTGCAAAAACGATTATAATTATTATTACTGTGATTACAACGAAGCGAAAAATTTTCTTGGCTCAACGAGGCTCCCCCAAAGTCCGGGTTTACAGATAATTGTTGACTGATACGAGAAAGTGGCGATTAAGCCTTGCCAACGAGACTTGTATTTCAGCTCTCGAAACGTTTCACTTTCATGGCATATCTCTTTTGTAAGAGAGTCGCGAGTGTGTACATTCAATTCGAAAGGAAACTCTCTGTAATTTCCACTGGACCACTTTTTTTTTGAGGAAGGAGCAAATTTTTCAAATTCGTCTTCAAACGGCTCCGGCTCACCGCGAATAAAAAGTTGAACATACCGGTGTACCAGGATTTTTTTTTTCTTCAATAAAAAAATAAAATAAAAAATAAAAATAATCAAGGATGCGTGTGGCTGTGATTGGCGCGGGTTCGGCAGGACTCGCAGCTCTCCGACATTGCACCGACAGCACTTTCAGTCAGGATAACAGAGCCATTAAAATTACCCAAGTCGTATGTTTCGAAAAAACTGACAAAATCGGTGGTACCTGGGTTTACAAAAAAAATGTTGGTCTAGATGCGTATGGCTTACCGATTCACTCGAGCATGTACGACAGCCTCAGGTGAGAACGAACAAAATCATTTTTTGCTTCCTCATAGAGGAAGCTGTGTGAAGGTAAAATTCTTTTTCCACTTTTCAATGTCAATTGAAAATGTCAAGAAAAAATGCCCGCATGTGTGTGTGTGTATGTTCTGGCAGTGTAAAATCAAAACGTTTATAACTCGAGAACGGTTCGAGCTACAGGGCTCTCGTTTTGCACAGATGTTAATCTATACAAGCTCCTCGTTCTCTGAGAATTTTGTTGAAATTGCTAGAAAAATACGGTTTCTACGGAATTGTGAAATTTTCAAAAAAATGTTGTCGACGCTCTAGCTTCCGCAAATTTTAAGATTTATTACTAATTTTTTTTTTATAAATAGAGAAATTTGGGGAATATCGGTTGAACGGTTTAAATTTTATGATTTTTCGAATTTTACGAAAATCTGAGTTTTTTGAAAAATCGTCCAACCGCTCCAATTTCTGCAAATTTTGTAAAATATTGTGTATAAATCTGTACTTTTTATTTATTTAAACGTTTTCAATTTTAATAACCAGGGCAATGTGTTTTTTTTTTATAATTCAATAAATGTTGTATTCGTTTCAGAACCAATCTGCCGAAAGAAGTGATGGGTTTTCCCGATTTCCCCATATCGATAACTGAACCAAGAAGCTATTTGACTCGCACTGAGATCCTCGATTTTTTGAATCGTTATTGCGACAATTTTAATCTTCGACAATACATTCGCGTGAGTTGGGCGATTAAAAGAAAAAAAATGTCATGATTTAACATGGGAAAGCTTGCGAAAATGTACGAATGAAAAAACTGTTTTGTTCAGTTCCATCACAACGTCGAAACCGTAGAGCCTCTCGGAGTTGCCGGTGAGACCGGAAGCAACCTCGCAGCTCCAAAATGGTCGGTCAAGGTCAGAGACTTGAGGAACAAAGAAATATTGAAGGACGAGATATTCGATGCAGTTATGGTTTGCAATGGTCATTATTTCGAGCCGAGTGTGCCTTCTATAAACGGTCACGATATTTTCAAAGGCCAACAGCTTCACAGTCACGATTATCGTGTGCCCGATACGTTCGAGGGAAAAACTGTTGCCGTTATTGGTGCCGGTCCCTCGGGTATACCGAAAAAACTTTTCCATATTAATTTTATTTCACAATTTCATGAAAAAATTCAATATAAAATAAAATGCTTCAATAAATGACAATTTCGCCCCTGGGGTTTATCAACAGGCATGGACTTGGCTCTGGAAATATCGAAGAAGGCTAAACACGTGATACTCAGTCACCACAGCAAAGATCCTATTCGCACAATATTTCCAGCCAACGTTGTCCAAGTATTTATTTCTCAGCATTATAATTTTTCATTCAAAGTTCGATCAATAATGTCTCGCGAGTAATCGCCTTCTTTTTTCCCCAGAAACCCGATATTAAACAGCTGACAGAAAACGGTGTTATTTATTGTGATGGAACGAGTGAATCTGTCGACATAATATTTTACTGCACAGGTACACGTTGTTATTAAGTTTTCAATCGTCTCACATGAGAATTCCTACGAAAGCGATAATTTCGAGTTAAAGGATGTTGAGTACCAAATCGCAAATGATAAGAAAATTGGGAAAAATTGTTAGAGATCGTGTAAAAATTTCACGACCATTAGGAAGCTCGTTGTTGAACAATTAACAATTTTGCCACAAGTGTTATTTGTGACCTCTCACTTTTTTAATATCTATGATACATTAAAAGCAACGAAAAGAAAACCAAGTTGATTAATTAATATTTTTAGTATTTTTTTAAAAAATTGTTTTTAACAAAATGTTACTTTTTTTTAATAACGAGCTTCCTAATCATCGTGAAATTTTTATACGACCTTTTAAATACTTTGTACAAAAACATAATAAGTTTTCAGAATTTTCTCATCATTTTTTATTTCAACCGTCAAGGTGGTTATAATAATGATGATAGAATTCTTAAAATTTTTTTACATAAAGTATTGAGGAGGTCGTGTACAGATGTCACGACGATTAAGAAGCTGTTTATTGAACAATTAACATCAACAAATTTCATAGGTACTCAAAATTCTTGAAAATGATGATTTGTTATTCGATTTTTCTTCTTTTTAGGCTACAAATACAGTTTTCCATTTCTGGCAGAAAGTTGTAAAGTGAAGGTCGACAATAACATGGTAACTCCACTGTGGAAACATTTGGTTTCGATAGAAAATGTGACTCTCGGATTGGTGGGTTTGCCCTTTTACGTGTGCGCCTTTAGCATGTTTGATTTGCAAGTAAGTTTTGAATTGTTTTTTTCTTCTGAATTTGTCGGAAGGTCGATGAAGAATTGTAGAATAAAATTGGATGGCAGGTACGTTTCCTGCTGCGATTTTGGTTGGGAGAGAAAAAATTTCCGTCCAAGGAAACGATGCTGGGTGAGGAGAGTGGCGAGCTCGCTAGAAAGAAAAGGCAAGGTCTTGACAAGCGTCACTTCCACATGATGGGACCGGAGCAAGCTCAATATTACGAGGATCTTGCAAACGTGACTGGAATAACTCCGTTGCCACCTGTACTGACGAAGCTACACAACGAGAGTAGTAAAAGATTTCTCGACGATCTTGTTAATTATCGAGAAGATCGTTACAAAGTTTTGGACGATTTTAATTTCGTTCAGCTGTAAATTTGAAAGAAAATAAAATCGAATAATACGAGCCCCATGAATGTTTTTCAAATCATCGAATTATCTCTATTCAAGATAGATAAAATACAATATTTTTCTCTATGATGATGCCACCTTTTTGACAATGATATATAGTACAATAAAGCGAGTGGTATAGATTATTGTTCACTACGAGATATTGATCATTAATTTTATTCACTTAATCGCATATATATATATATATCTATACGATTTATATGAATATATATATATATACACACTCGGCATGTTGTTTTGTTTATTTCGTGTATTATCCATGATTTATGTTCAGCTAGTAATAAATTATAAACACCTCACTACCGTTATATCGAATTTCTTTCATTTCTTAGATTATTTTCTTCTCCGTGTTTCTCGCTCGTTTGTTTTTTTCTATAATTCATACATGTCAAACCATAGAAATGTCTCTGAACTACATTAAATTTTCAAACGGATTTTCGTTATTTTGACGTTTTTTTGTTGTTTCTCTCTTTTGCGCTCTCTTCTTCATACATAATAATAAATCCTGCATTAGGAAATATGTGACATAATTAAAACTCTAAACGGTAGTCCCTATTATTTACACAAATGCACACAGAAATTGCAGGGTGTATTTTTGTTGTTTATGGTTTATCGTCTGTTTCGTTTCTGTTTCGGTTCTAGTTACGAGTACCCCAATGTTGAAGACAGTCGATGGTGATAGAATTTTAACAGTCAGGCAATTATGTCTCTTTTTTGTTCTTGAGCGTAGAAAATTTTAAAAGAATTTTTTAAATGGCTAGATTTCTAAAAAGATTTTACACAAAAATCTTAACGCATAGATGAAAAATCGATGAATTTAAAATTCTTACGTTCTGCGAACGAATTTTCACACGAAAGAAAGTTTCACAATCGCTGAATTTTTTTTTTTCGTTGACGCAGTGTTCGATATTTATACGTTATATATAAAAACACAATGTCGCGAGACCTCCTGACTCTTCATAGGGACAGAACAGGAGAGCTGTTGGACGAGAGGGAGAGAAAAAAAATTCTCGCGGTTTAAAATAAAGAAAAATGAGGAAATACAAGAATTTTGAAGATTTGCAATCAACGATTTGGCAAGCACGTTTGCTCATTTTTCTTTTTATCGAAAGAGACGATTGTCGTGCCCTCTCTCCCTCCAAACAGCGAAATTAAATGTACAAAATGCGGTCGCCCGAAAAACACTCATCCAATCGAGGTTTGAATGCACTGCATTTTTTACACATAAAATAATAATAGGATATGCGAGGGAACTCGCAAAGTTGAATAATTTGCGCAATGAGTGAGCACACGTGAATTTTGTTCTTCTTTGATATCTTTTCCTCTTTTTTTTTTTTACACAATTATTTACTAATAATACAAAGTACTTTGCGTGCGTTATTCTATTTGCTTTATCGGTTTTCTCATTTTTTCTTCATTTTGTTAATTCACTTATTTTGTTATCCGGCAATATTGTATAAAGGAAGGCATTCTCAATTATCCTTAAGTGGCAAACGACTGTGGAACAGGATATCCACACGTGAAACAAACGGACGAATAATAAAAATGGGCGAAATGAAGTTTGTTTTTTTGCGAATGAGAAATTATTCGTTGACAGTAGAGCGCAGAGAAAAAAATGATAAAAAAATGAAAAGAAAGTAAAAGGGCGGTGGGGAAACGAATCGATTTGGTTCCTTACTGCGTAGCCGTGATGGGAAGATGCGAATGAAATAGTAACACGTGCATTCGTTATTTCGAAGACAAACTCGGTTACTGGGAGCCGCAATAATTACTTTTCCTTTCATTTTTGTCTCGTACTTTTTCCTTCTTATCTTTTTGTGATTCTTACATACATTAGGGAAGAGCTAAGCTATAGTACAAACTGTATACTCCCCGTGCTGTTTAATCGCAGCAAAATTCAATGTACACAAATCTAAGAGTTGTCATTTTTATATTGTTTCTTGTTGTTTTAATTTTGCGATTTTTTCGTTTCATCTTTCCTGTATAGACATGCATTATGACAATTATATATAATTATTTCTTTAATGAACTTGATGGATCACTCAGCGAGAAACGAGACGAGAAAAGAGCTCGCACGTTCTTCGGCTAAAAGAAAAAGGTTTGGGAAAAGAAACTTGGCGCGGTTTACTTTTCTTTAGTCCCGTGAAAAGTTTTACTTTATGTACAATGGCCGTGGGGGCCTTGGTAAGAAAAGAAAAATAAAAATAAAAATCACGTACGGACGTTAAATCTTGTCCGGGAGATTTCCTCTCCCGATAGAGAAATTCTCTCTTGAACGGCGCGATTAAAACGCCCAAAGTTCTGATATTTTCTCTTCTCGTAATTGCGAGAACATTTCGAGGGTTAACGTTACGAACGATCGATTACACACTTGAGGACGCTCGTGAGGAAGGAACACTAGGAGTTTGCGTTCGGCGGTGGTGGCCTCCGGTCGTAATCCCTCCTGTAATCTTTACTCGCTCGCCAATCGCTCGGGTATCCTTCGTTTTGATATCCTCGACCACGGAAATGACCTTGTGGCATTTCCGACGATGGGTAACCAGCCGGACCACTCGCGTTACCGTAACCTCCTGGACCCCCGTACCCGTAGCCTCCTTGAGGTCCCGAAGGATATCTATTGTAGTATTCGCTGGAAGAAAAAACAAACAAAAAAACACAAGATTTATTCGAATTCGCGGTTCAACTTTCCTGTAATTTTTTCCATTTTTCTGGATATATTCCAGAATATTAACAAATAAATTTAGACGAATAATCGAATCTTACTTTCGTTTGTCGTTTATGTGCATTCCACGATCACGATCTCGATCTCGTTCTCTGTCCCGGTGATAACCACCTGACATTCTACCGTACGATTCTATTCTTTCACGTTTGTGCTCGATAAACCTGTCAAAAAAATGGGATTTTCATTTTTGGGGCACAGTTTTCGATCTCGGTGGTCACACTGGCTTGATTCTAGCCAGTCTATTTTTTCACCCGCACTGTGACGGGCCTATCGGCTCGAAAATTCTCAAAAACTTACTGAACATCCTCTAGACATTCTAGTTTAGATACGAAAAACTTTCCCGAAAGAAATCGAAGGCAAACATATTTTTTAAAATGCACAATGAAGAAAATAAAGGGGAAAAAAAAGTTTTTTTTACTAAAATAATCGTCGCTTCGTGGATTTTCAATATTTTTGCCTAAAATTTGGACCTGATATTCATCAGATCTGGTTCTTTTGTGAAAAAAAAATATTTATTCCATTATTGGAAGTGGCTTGATTTAAGAGTGTATGTTAGAGATTTTAGCATAGAGAACTCTTGTCATCAAACTATCGTTAGATGACGATTCTACCCAGTGTGACTACGAAGGGTTAAAACTGGATGACGGCCGAGAGTCTCTTTTTATTTAGCTGTTGATAAAAGGAAAAAAATGAAACCTGTTATCTCGGGGATCTCTGAGGTCTCTGGCCGGAGGCCAATGATCCTCCTCTCGACTGCCACTGTAATGTCCACCTGCGGCGTACCCGCCGCTGTCTCTTCTGATTCTCTCGTCCTTATTGGCAGCGGATAATCTGTCGATACTTCTCTCGCCATGATTCGGTCTGTCTCTGTCACGATCTCTGTCGCGGTCACGTTCACGTTTTCCCTCTTTGTGCTTGAGTTCCTTGGGCTCTTTTTGTCTCGATGCATCGAGGCTGTTGGAGGTTGTGGTATTGGAATTGGGCGTAGAAGGAATGGGGGTAATGGTGAGAGCTCCGATCGTGACGCTCGTCGTGTTGGAACTATTGGCTGCGGCGACCGCGCTCGCTGTAGTAACGTGTTTTTTACTGGGAATGCTGCTGTTGGAATTTTCCTCTATTTCTTCGATCCTTCGTTTGGCGGATCTCGACTTTTCAGCGTTGGTCGTTTCGGGGTTATGTTTGTCGGTGTGTTTCTCGTGTTTTCTCGAGTGTCCGGTGAGCGGCTCTTCCTTTTTCTCTGGACTGGAGGAGGCTCCTTCTTCGCCGGTTCTCATCGCGTGTTTGTAAAGTTTGTAGAGCTTTTTCGCATCGAAAACGGTGAATTTTGAGACAAAGTACCACAAATTGCTTCGCCACTCTTTTATTTGTTCGGGATCTTTGTAGACGGACAAACACGTGTTTATCTGATTGCCAATTTGTATGAGATACTGGCGAGTACGATCGAGCTGATCGGCCTCGCTCAAGGCCTCCTCGGGCTTGTCGAGAGCTTTGAGAGCTTTTTTAACGGGACGCATTTTCTCTTTGCACTCGTTAAATATCGAAGGATCCAAACCGCCCAATACGTCGAGGGCCCTGGGCTCGTTGTTCGCCGTGAAATGCATCGGTCCGACCGCTTGTTTGTTATTCTTTTTGTTTCTTTTGTTGCCTTCCTTCTTGTCCCTCTTGGCTCTTTTTTTTCTCTCGTCGATCGCACCGTCGCTTTCCTCCTTGGCCGTTGGTTCCTTCCTCGCCGCTACTTCTTCTTCTCCTCGCTCTTTCTTAACCGCAGGTTTTTCCACTTTTGGCTTTGGTTTTTTGCTCTCGTCGCCCGAACTATCCTCTTCGACGATAATTTCTTTCGTGATGGCGCTTTTGATTTCTTTCTGTTTTCTCGGCTTTCTCATTCTCGTTACACCGAGCTTGGCGTCCATTTGCTTCTTCAAAACTTTCAAGAGATATTCAGCTCGCGCGTTCAATTGTTTCAACCGAGGCTTCGTGTCGTTTGGAAGAATTTTATCGGCCAGCTTCAAACTCGGATCCATTTTGATCGCCTCCCACGAACCCATGCCGTGGGCATAAATTCCTCGGAGTAACCTCGAGTCGTCCTCGGATGTCCAGTCGCAATCGAAATTGGCTGTTTTTAGTTTAGCGTCGAGGTGCCAATTGGCTCGTTGTTCCGGATCCGCTGGTAACGCTTGGTCCAACGGCTCGAGTTCTTTGGTCGCTGCCGACAATGATTTCGCGTTGACCATCACACCCCCGACCTTGAAAGTCGGGCCTTTACCTCGTTTTCTTCCTTTGCCCTCCTTCGCAGGCTTTTTGCCGTCTTCCTCGGCAGCCGCGGCCGCCGCGGCAGCTTTGTTCTCCTTGGCGATGCTCTCGAACTCGGCGATACAAGCTTCGCACCTCGTCCGCAATTGTTCAGCGAGCCATTTCAACTCGGTAACTGGTTTTTCCTGCAATTCGGCATCGGCAGCGATATCGTCGATTCTTTTGGCCGGAGCTGTGAATTTCTTGTAACTTTTGACAAAACGACGAATTTCGACGTCGGTGAAACTCTTGACAACCTCGCGAGGCAAAACTCTGGGTCTGCCGCGTTTCTTTGGCCTATCGTCGTCGTCCTCGTCCTCCTCGGAACCGTCCGCGTCGCTTCCCGTTTCGTCATTATCGTCGCTCTCCTCCGATTGCATCTTTCTTCGTTTTCTTCCTCGTTCTTCTCGACTCGATTGATTCAATTGTTGAAGGGTCTTGCGACTCCTAGGCGGTAAATACAAATCCTCCATTTCCTTTGATTTCTCGTGTTCCTCGACTTTGGCACGGAAATTTTCTGGAATTATTTCCGCCCAGTCTTTGCTCTCGTCGTCGTTGTCGGCGGTTGCGAGCAGCGGCTCTGGTTCTTCCTCGAAAGCGGCGAAACTGGCGACTTTGAACGCGGATAAAAGTTCGTCCCCGACGGTCGCCGGTGCTTCGTCACGTGTCTCAGCTCTTCGCAATATTTCGTCGATGTCACACGTGGGTTCCTCGTCGCCGTCTTCTTCGTCCTTGAACAGTTCTTCGGCACCGAATTTGAGAATCGCGTTTAGATCCTCCTTGTTGAAAGGATTATTGTTCGTCCCGGGACTCTTCTTGTCCAGCACCGTACGACCGGTCGTGTCCATTCTCTGGATAACCAAATGATCGAGGACCATTTTCTGTTTGGCACGCTCCACGATCTCCTCCTCGACCGAGTTCTTCGTTACCAAACGATAAATATTGACTTGATTCTTTTGACCGATACGATGAGCTCGTGCTTGGGCTTGGAGGTCGTTTTGAGGATTCCAGTCGGAATCGAAGATGATGACGGTGTCAGCTGTGGCGAGATTGATGCCGAGACCACCCGCTCTCGTCGACAAGAGGAAGCAAAAATCGGAGGATCCTTCGGCGTTGAAATGATCCAAAGCTTGTTTTCTCAATTCTCCCTTGATACTTCCGTCCAAACGTTGAAAAGGAAAATGTCTCTTTTGTAGATATTCACCGAGTATATCGAGCATCCTAACCATTTGGCTGAAGATCAATACTCTGTGTCCAGTTTCGCGCAATCTGACCAAAAGTTTGTCGAGTAAAACGAGCTTACCGGAGCCACGTATAATCGATTGAAGATAATCCTCGTCGGCGTCTCTCCTATCGGATTCCATCGGTTTAGTGAGAAACGCGTGATTGCAGCATTTTTTAAGTTCGATTACGATATTGATGAAGGTCATAGTAGAGCCTTTGACACCCTTTCTCAAGGCGTTGTAATTTTTGGTCAAAATCCATTTGTAATATTGTTTTTGCAAGGTGGTCATTTCGACGCGCAAAATTTGCTCGACTTTGGCGGGCAAGGATTTTTCAACGTCTTTTTTAACGCGTCTCAGAATAAAGGGTTCCAGTTGTTTGTGCAGCTTGGAGTAACCTTTCTGGGCAGCGTTGTCGTGTTCCTTTTCAAATTCTTCCCAATTGTTGAACTTGCTCGGCATTATAAAGTGCAGCAAAGCCCACAATTCTTTCAAACTGTTTTGCAAGGGTGTTCCGGTAATGAGGAGTCGATGATTCGTGTTAAATTCCATGAGTGCTTTGTACAATAAAGAATCATCGTTTTTGAGACGATGAGCCTCGTCGACGAGAATAACCGCCCAATTTAGAGCTCCAAGGAGCGCCTTGTCCTTGAGCACGATCTCGTAAGTCGTCAATATCGCGTTGAACTTTAATCTTTTCGAGCTGTAACACCATTCGTACTCGCGTATAACGTTACGCGAGGTAACGTCCCCGAGATAGGTGACGAAATTCATATCCGGCGCCCATTGAGTCATTTCTCTTTGCCACGAGGTCATCGTCGAGAGTGGCACCACCAAAAGGAACGGCCCGTAAAGCTGATGCGTGTGAAAGAGATAATACAGGAAGCATATCGTTTGAATTGTTTTTCCCAGGCCCATCTCGTCCGCCAATATGACACTGTTCTCTTTGCACCACGAGTGAATCATCCAGTTGAGACCGTCCATCTGATAATCTCGGAGCACGAGCTCCTTTCCACGGCC
Organism: Hyposoter dolosus; assembly: GCA_963921915.1. NCBI lineage: Eukaryota > Metazoa > Arthropoda > Insecta > Hymenoptera > Ichneumonidae > Hyposoter > Hyposoter dolosus. The sequence goes on along the minus strand of OY998132.1, from coordinate 17,553,075 downwards.
CATGTATTCCGGCTGCGATTTGACCTGATGAAACTTTGGTCTCGATTTTAATACTTTGCAATGTTTGCTCGGTGTTCTCTTCGAGTCTTCTCTGTCACGAAAATCCTTTATCATCTCTGGCCACTTGCGAATTATCAACGCACCGTCCTCCCACGTGGAATCTGCATAAGGCAAACTCTCCCATTTGCAATAATAGTCCGGATGATCCGAATCCGGCTTGTTGTATTCGGCTGTAAAAAAAAAAACATTGATTTTTAATGACACTGAAGTTCGCAACGTTGGGATCCAACGAAAAATACGTTTTTTTGTTAATTCTTTGTTCAATTTCAAATTTCGTTCCGAAATTGTCGTTGGATCCTGAAAAAACTATCGTTTTATTGTCTTGACCAAATATTAAATGAAAATCTTGAGCTTTGATCAAGAAAAAACAGAATTTCGTTGCATTTCAACGATGCAAACTTCAAAATCGTCATTTTTTTTTATTTATGCCGCACTTGTCGATGCCTCATTTGCTTGAAAATTATATTTTAAAAAATTTTAACTTGCCTATTATCCTTTCTACATTGTTGTAGCTCTTGAGAAGCTCCTGTTGCAATTCTGCCTGACATTCGAAATAATCTATGTCCTCGGGGCCGGCGTAGGCTCTCCATTGTTGAATTTCTCTCTCCCTCTTAATAAAATTATCTAATTTCTTCAATCCTTTCACCTGCAAAAAAAAAAACGCAAGTTTATTTTCATTTTTTGCGTTCGAGAGATTGTATTTTTTTCTAATTTTTTTCACTGTTTTTTCCAGCCGTACTTTTTGAGCTTTCAACGATTCTTCGGACTCCCACGTATTGTGTATGTGAGACCATCCTTTCCACTTAATCAGGTACTGCATTTCGCTCTCCTCCGGGGCCAAATCTTTCGGATTTGGGTCTCCATTCTCCTCGATAGCGTATACAGTCGTAACGTTACCCGTAACTGTAATTATTTTTCATATTACACACGCATTTAAAAAAAACAGAAGAAAAAAGTGAGTGAATTTTTTTTTCCTTCATTTGCCTTCAGAATTATAAATCTATATTTATAAATTATAAATATATAAAGTAATAATTCACGAGGACGAACCTCCTTTTTTGCCTCTTCTTTGTGCAATAATACGTTCGATAGTTTCGGCATTGTCGGGCTCTGTTGGTTCGACCGTTGCCTCATCGACCTCCACTAAATCCTCGCTGTCCGTACCCTCGTCGCTTTGCTCCTTATAGCTGACCGTTGTACCGGCTCTTCTGGTGATTTGTCTGAGCAAAAAATGGAGCAAATGAAGTTGGATTGAATTTTTGTATTGAAAAAATAAATGAATATGGTAAAAAGTTTGATTCGGTGTCGATAATGAATCGTTCTCACCTCCTATTGTCATCGCTGTCGAAAGAAGAATTTTCCGACGATTCGGAAACCCGTTTTTTTCGAGAACGCGAGTTTTCTTTGATTTTTTGGGCTGCTCGACGATTTATGGATTTACTGGGAGGCGGGGGTGGTGCTCGTTTGCTATCCAAATCGTCCGACTCTGAATCCGAACTGCCCGAATTCCACGAGTTTTGGGAACTGCGATAATTTTTTTTTAAATTATTTCCATTTTTTCGTATAAAAATTTATTTTTGTTGAAAAAAAAAAAAAATATTAGCTCGGAAAATCCGCGAGTCCGCACTTCCGCAAACGTCTAAGACAAAACTCAAACTGCTTACTTCCTGAAAAAATAAACGAAAAGAAAGAAAAAAAAACAAAAAAAAAAAAAAAAAGAATTCGCCGCTTACTTACCTTTTTTTTTTAAACTTGTTCCGACCGTCCGAATTTATTTCCGGCGGTGCTGCCAATCTCTCAGGCTCCTTTCTCGATCTTCCCGATCTCCTGATGCCATAAATGTCTGGATTCTCGTCCCATTCTCGGCTAGATTCGCTCTTATTTCTACGCTTTGGTTCTGTGCTGTGATTCGAACTTTTGCTCTGAAAGCTATCGCTGTGTGCGGGTGCATCGGATTTTTCCGATTTTTCCGAATCCGAACCTGTCGCCGAACCGGAACCGCTCGACGAGCTAGAGTCACTGCGATTGTGCAGTCGGGACAATTTCACTTTTCATTCAATTGCTTCAATATTTTCGTATTACGTTTCTTTGCTCAATTTTTTTTATATTTCCTTGCTTCCTGTCTCTTCACGCCCATATATTAGCACCTTTTAACGTGTTACTATCACAAAACGACGTTATTTAGGGTTCTTTCAAATTTTTTGATAAATATTTACAATCGTGGCTTTTGCGAAAAATGGCTCCAAATTTTTTTCTGAAAACTGAAAACCCCATAAATTCTGGGGTTTTTTGAGAATTTTTTTTCCTTCGGAAACTTGTTGCTCGCATTGTAAATATTTACCAAATTTTGCATAAACGTTCTTGGCACCGAAACTAACAGTTTTCTCCTATGAAGAAAAATTTTCTGACGTTTAGAATTTGAGAAATTTAATTTCCAATTTTTTGTTTTTCCAATCCAAACGCGTGTAAATTTGAGTCGCGCTTCTTTCGTTTTTTTCCTTGCAACTTTTTAACGAAAACGTGACTTTAATTTACATGCGTTTGGATGGGAAAAATAAAACATTGGAAATGAAATATCTCGAATTCTAAACGTCAGAAAATTTTTCTTCGAAACGTTTATGCAAAACTTTAAAAGAATTCTAAATACAGTCGTTTCGTCGTAGTAATGCCTTAAAATTACTGCTCTTGATCGAATTATTTGCTTGGAACTCATTTTTCAATCGAGGTTAAGAAAAAAAAAATATTTCGTTCCGATTAATTTGAAGATTCCATGATGCGCAGCAACAGATTCGTCGTACGTGGAAAACAACAAATCAGCTACTCGATTTCTAAGATTGTAATTTATCGAACGGGATATAACAGCAAAAAATGAGTATAAAAAATGTCTTGTTATAATTTCATTTCCTCGGAAAAAATAAAAACGTAAATCTAGAAAAAAAATTTGATTTTCTATTCCGGAGGAAAAATAATTGATGAGAATGGTGGGAAATCGTAAGAGAGAATCAAAGTCCAAAAATTACTCCTACCGAGTGGAGTCGGGAGACGACCGTGGATTTTGACAAATTTAAACCAAAGAATGCATAAAAATAAGAAATTTTGTGTAAATTTGAAATAGTCACGAGATTCAAGGTCGTTGCACGATTTCACTCGGTGAAAGTGACTTTTCGGACTTGTTCTCCGTGAAAGAATGAAAAATGTCGGAATGAGAAACTAGCAAAATGATGAAATTGGTTCTGCATTAATCAAGGACGTTGTATGCAAAATTTTCTATCGATAGAATTCCTTGAAATCTGCGCCACACAAAGAGAATAGTGATTTAAATTTTAAGAGGCTTCGCCATGCAGGAGTCGAGATATTTATTTATAAAAATTACAATTTTCAGTAGTTTCTCATGAGAGCGTGTGTTAAAAGTTGCAATTTTCAACATTAAATATTTCCATTTCTAAATGGTGAAGCCTCTTAAAACTTTGCATACACTTTTATGTAGCTTTGTTCAATTTTTCAAAAAAATCGGTCGTAAAATTTTTTCGAAATTTTGTTTATTATACAAAAAAAACAGATTACCTCGGAAAATCTTGGATTTAGAGTACGTTGTTCTTTGGTCAATTAGTAACAACGTTTTTTTAATGAACTTGGGCTCGGAAAGCATTTAGTATGTAGGAAAAAGTGAAAAGAAAAATTTATATTTGAGCGTCGCCATAGAACGTCCTTAATTGAGCCAGGGAGTTACAAACTAAATGTTTCTTTAATTACAGTAGAATGGAATTTTTTCTTGAGGAAATAAAAAGCAATAAAATACCCACCTATCGCTTCCGGAACCTGATCCGGAATTACTGCCAGAAGAGCTACTCTCGCTTTTGCTCTCATTGTCAGAATCTGAGCCCGATTCCTTGCCGGATTCTGATTCTGTTTTCTGAAATGTATAATCAACGAATTCGTCATCGAATAAAACTGGCCTTAATATTATTTTAGCCTCGGTTGTTGTTTGGAATATATTTTGGTGAGATTCACGTTTTTTCTCGATCGCACGAGTATATTTTTATTTCACCCACTGCGTTTCGTCGAGGGCAAATTTCTCAATATTTCAACTTCTCAGAAGGACGCTACCGCCGACCACCATTTTGTTGACCAAATCCGCCATCTTGATGATAATACGAATTGTACAAGTCGATGCGTTTGTATTTGCCATCCTCGAGTTTCAAATATTCGCCTGACTATAAATATTGCTTCGTACAAATTTCTCTGCATTGAAAATTGACTGATCGATTAAATTACATTTTCGAACGCTTTTTTCTCATGATTTCTATCGCAAAATAAATGTTTATTCTCATTAAAAACGTCCTGCAGTTTTTCACGTAATTCCACATTGCCAATTCTACTTTTTCAGAGGTTCGACGTAATGATTTCTTTCACTTTCAATATTCATTCGTGTCTAAATAATTAGAATACAAAACAAAAAAAATGAGTAGCTTCGTTGCGGCTTTATAAATCAAGTTTCTCTGCGCAAAACGACGCATCATTTTTTTTTAGTCATCGAGGAACCTTAGCGGCATAAGAGAAAATTGTTGAATCCTTACAACAATCAATTATTCGACATTCCTAAATACTCGGAGAGCAAATTTTCATAAAAGGTACAAGGTTTTGTCATAAATTACACTCCGATGGTGCTCAACATGTTTATTCAACCAATCAAATTGTACAATAACATTTTGTAACAGCTGGAATCGTAAACTCAGTGAAAAAAAAAAGAATTAAAAAAAAAAATGGACAATTTTGTTTAGATTTTTTGTTTCCGATGTAACGACGAGCTTGCGGCTTGTTTGAAAATTGAAACGGAGAGAACAACGGCAAGAATTTAACATTTAAATGTTGTGAAAACCGAATGGAAAGCGAGGATAATTTTCTCGTGTTATTTCTCTCGTCGCAAATTTGTAAATTAAATTAGAATTAAAATTTGCAAAATTTTTGTCGCATGAAATTGTCTAATTGGAGAAAAAAAATTAATTAATACTGAAAGACGTCGAGTGGACGAGTTAAAAAAAATGCTCGTGAGATGAATTGCTTGCTTGCTTGGAATGCAAACACTTTTGGCTGGTTATATTTTTGTCTCGTGTGTTTATCGAGCTGGGAGAGTATTTTGGCGGATAATTTGGGGGAAAGAAAAATTGGGAAAAATGTGAGGTCGAAGGAAATGCAATAAAGTTTGAGAAAAAATGAATGGGAAGGTTTACTGAGTTTGGAATGAAAAAGGATAGCGCGGCGAGCAATACGGTGGACGAAAGATGCAAGAGGTTGACGGATGAAGAATGCAGAGGTCAAAGTTTGAGCTCAATTTGCAAAAATGGGTCCGTAACAAAATTTAGATTAGACGGATGTAGCGGATGAGTAAAATCATAAAGTATGAAGCAGAGCGATAATTAGGGTGGAACAATGATATTTTCATTGAAAAAAGGTGGAAAGAATGAATGTAAACAAACTTGTAGGTTATTATGAAGGAGCAAAGACTTTGCGAAATTGTGAAAAATGTAACAAGCAGGACGAGGATTTAACATTTTTCCAAGTACGGTACGACCCCGCCCAATCACCTTTCACACGAATAAATAAATATCCACTAATAATTGAGCATTAATAACGCATTTTTTGGGCGAATATTTGGTGGGATGAAAAACGCATGTGGCAACGTGAATATCTCGATATTCCAAACAACACCGTCGAAAAGGTTATTATTTAATGATTTATTGTATTATCGCGTAACAGAAGCTCCGAATAAACTTAATTGGAAAGAAAAAAGTTTGATAGTTTGGTTCTAAACAGTATTAAACATTGAGTTCGTTTCGACAAACTCGCCTCAGAGCCCGATTTTCCCCACTCACCTGCATCCTTCCCGTCTACGCGTCTCACCTAGCCTCCTAATTATTCCTCGCACAGATCCCGAAACACTATTCTTCCTTTAAAACAAGTTTAATGCGTAAATACGATGCCACCCGAGCTCATTACTGTACGAAAGTTGTTACTGAGACACCCGACATCGTAAAAAAATATCGAATTTAACACGTACTATATGGTCGCTGGCCCGAGCTTGGCCGCCATTTTGTGAACCCTCGTCTCGTTCTTCGTTCTTTGCTTCTCCCCGGCCATCCTCTCGCCCGTCTACCCATAATGCAACGCGCGCGCGCGCGCGCAACGCCGTTCTTCCCCTTCGCCGCTTGGCCAGTTCCGTACACCTCGTCCCCCCCCCCCCCCCCCCCCCCCGCCTCCGCCGCCCGCGTCAACCTAATACGATTAAACGAGCTTCGCCGCAGTGCGCGTTCTTTTTCTCTATCCTTCTCTGCCTCTTTTTTCAATACATATATTTATGAATCTCAAGAGATGATACGGTTCATCGCGCAAATTCATTATATTTCTGCAAACATTAATTTCAGAATAAAAATCAATATCCCGAATAAATTGAAATTTTCGCGCACTTTCTCCCGCGTCACGTGTGCGACCTCGATATGTTTGTCTCGATTCCTTTTCTCTCTCTCTCCATCTCTCCTTCGGAGTACGAAATATTCACGTTTGCCGATAATGCGTTGAAAATGGAATTTAACGTCGAGGCGCCACGCCATTTTGATTTTACCAAGTACTTTACCCACAAGCCACCACCACGCAATCAGCCATTCTGTCCGTACATCGAAACAGCTCGAAAATTCATTTAAACTCATTAAAAAAAACTGCGTTACAAAGCAATTTGTACACTTTTGTGTTTAGTCATAATCTTGTTTGTTTGTTTTTTTTTTTTTCTGTTTTTGCAAGTACCTTGTTAAAAAGCAGTGCTCCCGTAGCCAGTTTTAACACTTTATAATTATGATTCGTAAAAGGGGAACGTAGAACACCACCAAATATTCGTGACCCGCCCAAATTGATAGCGAAAAAAATGAGACATGCATGTTGATGATTGTCACCGTACAAAGAATGATGAATTGAACGAAAACACAGAATAAATGTTTCACTTTGTCGCACAAAATAAATTCACCAACGAGTAAAGTCGCTCGTTCACGAGCGTCCGGTAAAGTATCATATTTAACGTGGATCGTGAAGGAAGAAAGAAAAAAGTGGAAAATGAAAAAGAATGAGTCGACGAGTCTGCGAGAATAGAGCGCCGTCTACGGTGGAAAATCGTAAACCGCTCTTACGTAGGCTCCGATAAACGCAAGGAATATATATGCATATAGGTCAGGGAGAGCAGCGATTATAGAACAGAGAATTTACCAAGGCAGCGTTGCAGCTCAAAAAGATGTATTTACAATGCTGAATGAGATTATTTGGAGAAAATGCGTGCAGCGTTGTGTTGAAAAAGTTGAAATTACCGGGAGCGTGCGTATTATTGTATTTTTTGAAATAAATAATGTTGAGTAAAGCGTTCGGAATGAGAGACGTAAAATATTACCCAAAGACCATTTGGCACATCAACACCGGAAAAGGAGGAGAAACCCAAACGTTCGATATACGACTACCGCGCCATTTCCGGTCGCGCATGCTCGCTTTTTAAACTATATTTCTTTCATCGCGAATCCATTGGCCATTGGCGGGAAATTCAAATTTTCATTTTTCACTCGATCGCGTCTAAGAATTTTCAAAAATTCCATTTCCATCGGAAATGGAGTGAATTTTGGCTTCGTCGTGTTTTTTTCGAATTTCATGCAATCATTCGAGATAAAAAGTAAATTCCTTGAAAAATCACTCCGGGCAAAGGTTCAGAAAAATAAATGATCGATAATTGATCTTTGCGTTTATGATTGCAACATTCAACAGCAACTTTTTTATTCAATCATGATTGCGTTTCGGTGAAATAAATGTAAAGAAATATTTGATTAATTCTTATTCAACGTACGGGCTCGGTTTCGGGCTCAAATTGTGAATGAAAAATTTGTTCTTTTCGCAGTACTGGAGTTGAGTGTGTATCTACTAACTTGGAAAAAGTTTGACGGTTATTAAAAATTGAATTATTCGGGATCGGCGATTTTTTTATCGCTCGATGAATCTCCCTCTTCCTCCTGGTCAGCCTCGTTCAACGAAGTGCTTTTGTTTTTTGACTTTGCGTCCGGTACCCACAGTCCACTGTCGACGCACCGTTTCATGTGATATTTGGCTTCCTCCTCAGGCATTTCCTCTATTGTCCGTTGCAGCAAAGGAATGTCTTGGGCCTCGAAGCATTTTTGCAGTGACTGTCAGAAACGACAGTTTTTCCGCAATCAATATTTTATAGAAATTTTACTTTTTTTGTTTAAACTGTTTTTTTTCCCACTTTTCAATGTCGATGTGTTTAAAATGTTCCAAAACTTGGAAACAATCATATCTAGAAAAATCGTCCGGATGCTCGTGTTTTCTGGCATTGTAAAATTTAAACATTTATGACTCGAGAACGGTCTGAGATACGTTAAGGAGGTTGGCTACATACGACAATATGATAAGAATTTAATAAAATTTGGTAATGACAATATTTAGCATCAAATACGATGACACAATTTTTTTTAAATTTTTCCTCCACATAGTTGTCGAGTAATTGGAGTTTACAATATGCAAAAGATATACCTATATATATCTAAATCCTAGATGCTTATGCATGTAAACTCTAGGGTTCAATTACTCGAAAACTATGTAGAAGAAAATTCTTCAAAAATTAGTGTATTCATATTTAATACTAAATAATGTACTCACCAAATTTCATTAAATTCTAATAATTTCGAACTTTGTTGGAATTGCTAAAAAAATACGAAATCTACGGCATTTCGCAATTTTCAAAAAAAGGGTGTCGACGCTCTGACTGGCGCAAATTTCAAAATTTGTTATTAATTTTTTTTTTTATAAATAGAGTATCATAATAGGAAGGTCGGTATTGAATTTGGTAAATATCGGTTTGAATTTGATGATTTTTCGAATTTAACGAAAATGTGAGTTTTTTAAAAAATCGTCCAACCGCTCTAGTTTCTGCAAATTTTGTAAAATACTTTCTAGAAAACTTGTCGAAATAATATAATTTAAATGCAAATAGAAAAAACGCTGCAAATTACTTTTTCAAGATGCTCAAGATGAACGAGACAAGATAATCTTGTTTTATTATCGAACAGAGTAAATTGTTTCAGAAGGATGTTTACCTCGGGTAGACTCTCGAAGACTTCAACGGGATCGAGGCCACCGGGCCCAAGACGAGCCAAACGTTCCTCTTCTTCCGCCTCCTTGAGAGCCTCCGCAACTTTTTCTGCTGCTCTCTTGCGTATCCGATCTTTGAACGCCGCCAACTCGTCGTCAAACGATTTCTTGTATTCAACCTCCGCTATTTGAATTCGGCTGAAGAAGGAGCCAACGCAGGCTCTCGGATCGACGTCTAATTGCTTCGAAAGCTCCAGAATATATTGCATGCAGATGCACTGATGAGCGACGTGTTCCATCAAGTCGTGTTTCTGCGGGAGAAAAAAAATTATTTTGTCAAATACGAAATCTATTTCCGGAAATGTCAGATTGTTCATTTTTTTTTCAATGTTTGAAGTAACAATCTCGAGGCTCGGAGTTTTGGAGAAAAATTGACCAATTCTCATGATGCTGAAGTTTGCAACGTTGGAATGCAACGAAAAATATTTCATTTTATTGATGATTCGTTCAATTTTCAATGTAATCCAAATTTTTCGAGTCGATATGCTTTTCAGGTCGCAAAAATCGATCATTTTATCATCGTAATTACGTTCTGCGTTTGAATAATTATTTTTTCCAAATATAAAAAAGAATTTGGTTGCGTTCTAGCGATGCAAACTTCAGAGTCATCAATTTTCAAGATTTCTAGAAATTTGCTGCTCTCGAATGAAGAACGAGATAAAATATCGACAAACTTACGTCTTCCATTTCGAGATTGATGCACCAAATGACCAAATAGTTGGCAGTATTTTCGCAAACCAATTGCGGATTTTCCTGGAGGAATTTCTTGCTGTCGTCGTATCGTCTGAGCATTCCGAATTCTTTCAATTTCTTCTCGTTCTCCTTGACAAAATCCTTCATCCTTTTTTCCCTGACATCGTCGGGTAATTCGGATTCATCTTCCTTCCTCGTTGGTTTTGTGTTTATGACGGTTTTCGTGAATCCTGGATGGCCGATCGTGTCGACGTTCCAGGGTCTCAGCTTTTCTTTTTTCTTCAAATCCTCCTCTTTTTCTTTGATCTTTTTCTTCTCCAGTTCCAACTCCTCCACCGCTTTCTTCAGCGCCGTCAACTCGTCCGTATTGCACGGTATTCTTTTCTGTTTCTCCTCCAGAGCTTCCAGTTCGCTCTTGCGCTCCTTCAGCTTTCTCTCCGTCCTTCAAATATAACTTTTTCTTTATCCAAAAAATGCATGAAAAAGCAATTAAAAAGTCAAATGAAACGAAACATACTCCGCTTTCAATTTTTGAAATTCCTTCTGCTCCTTCTCCTGTTCCTCCATCCTTTCTACGCGGGCTTGATGCCGCCATCTGAATAAAGACGGAGTATCGATATTGGGATGAGTGTCATCCTCGTCGTCGGATATCTGAACATTGAGAGCACGATTGCAATTGTTATAATAATAACGATGCACCAGCATCTTCGGGATGGATATATTGAGAAAGATTTTAAGAAAATGTCAGACCGGCAGTTTCTCTTGATAGCAACAAAAATATAATGCATTTGAAGAAAAATTTTTTTCCCATGATTTTTTAATGCGATTGAACGTGTTCCAATGATGCGTGTTTTTTGCCGATGCAGTAAAAACGATTGTCCAGATTTTTTTTTGGATGTGACGGTGAAAATAAACTGTAAAATTTAAACGTTTATAACTCGAGAACGGTTTGCGCTACAGGGCTCCCGCTTTGCACAGATGTTAATCTATACTAGCTCTTCGTTCTCTGAGAATTTTGTTGGAATTGCTAGAAAAATACGAGCTCTACGGCATTTTGAAATTTTCAAAAAAAGGGTGTAATCGCTCTGACTTGCGCAAATTTCAAGATTTATTATTTTTTTTTTTTTTATAAAGAGGGTATCATAATAGGAAGGTTGGTATTGAATTTGGGAAATATCGGTTGAACGGTTTAAATTTTATGATTTTTCGAATTTTACGAAAATCGGAGTTTTTTGAAAAATCGTCCAATCGCTTTAATTTTTGCAAATTTTTTAAGATATTGTGTACAAGTCTGTACTTGCTCTTTTATTTCTATTTAAAAAGCGATGGTGAAAATGAATGTGTCAGATGTGAAAATAGAGCAGATTTAAAGTGTTTGTTTCGAGTTAAACGCAATAGAGGCGATCGACGGAGTCACAAGACGCACGGGGTTAAGAAAACTTCTGGAACTCTTGGCGCAGATCGAAGAAACTTTCTGGAAGCTTATAACCAAGAAAACGTAGCGTTTGTGTATATTCTTACCTCAATATCCTTCCACTTGCTATAATCGACCATTTTTAATGAAGCACGTTAATTTGAAGATTCTACAAATATTAATTGGACAGGTATGACCGCGAACGAGGATTAAAAGCTTGACGGATATAAGCGGAAATCTGGGTCCACTCGGTACGAATTTTTGTTCCTGATAAAAAACGAAGTTCGCGTTCACAATTGTCAAGAGATGATTTTTTTCCGGCGACAAGCGGCCAATTACGTTGAGCGCGTTGAGCTCGCCAGAACAAAGTTTCTAAAAAATTCGCGCGATGGCGCCACTTGGACTGTTTAGGGACGCCACAAAAATTTTTTCCAACTTTTCTAAACAGAGTGGGGTACAAACACGTGCTCCGGAGTGATTTTAAAATCTTGTCCAACCAGACATATAACAAAAACAATAAAATCTCGAATGCTGCAAGATCAAATAGAGAAATGGCTCTGTCAAGAGGTGAATACGATCGTAAAATTCTCATCCGAATTTCAAAAAACTGGCCAATCGATACAACAATCATAACAAACTACTTTGACACGACGATTTAACCTTTTTTTTTGCAGAGCTGACTCGCAGACTGCACACGAACCAAGAGCCACTAGCGAAACGTTTGAAATTGGCAGAAAACACATTTACGACTGAAGACTTTCCTGTGACAAGGAAGGAAGAGCTTGTTTTGAAATGGCTGTGCGAACAAATAGAAAAGGAGGAAAAGAATTGTGCTCCGGTCTTGAGCACTCTAGCCAAGTGTTTAAAATTCAAGAATTCTTGCCCGACGGTAATTCTCAAAACCGACGTCAAGCAAATTCTCGTCGATACTCTCGAGGCTAAATTGTCCCATGCGCGAAAAGCCGATCTGCGAAGCGTCGTCGAGTCTTGCAAAATGATTTTTTCCAGCCGAGAAATGTATCGCTACTTTGAGGAGAACGTCGCGTCTCTCGCTCGATTAATTAGCGCGCTCGTCGATTGTATTCATGACGAAAAGCCGGGAGAGGTCATGGATGACGACGAATCGCCATTGAAAGAAGAAGCGCGTAACTGCGTGATTGACGGTATCGAATGTCTCGTCACGTGCTACAAGCAATCTGCCAATAAAAATGAAATGGCGGAGGTTTTGGTGTCACAAATTTTGTATCCGTTGTGCAGTCTCGTCGACGTCAACCAAAGCGACAAACTGGGAGCAGAGATTTACAAATGCGTTCAGCAATTGATATTTGGCAAAACGAGATATTCGCAGTTCAAAGATTTCGTAGAAAAAGACGGAAAAGACGATTTTGTGGGAAAGCTGTTTGCGGGGTTGAGCAAAAAAGCGGAAAGTAGCAAGGAGGATGTTACCGTTGTTGTATTTTTGTATGTTTTCCGAGCAGCCAGTGGCTCTTACAAAAACGATCCGGCGACGATAGACCGGGTGTTTAGAAAGTTGATGGATTCAGCAGGTCCCGTCAAGGTCAAAGTCCTTGCGGCTGTTCAACAACAGTTGGCGAACGTTGGATTCGACTATCAAAACAAAATCGAGGAATGTACGCTTTTTGAATATTTTCAAAAGTTGATAGACGAGGTTATTTCGACGGAAGAAATAAATGCTTTTCACTACGAAGCTCTTGAAACTATCGCCGTTCTCAATCCTCTGATCGTCGAAACGAAAATGGAAAATATTCTCAAACGCATTTTGTTGAAAGAGAAAAAAACCGACGGAGAGATCGATTCTTACAGGAAACTCATGGTCGCCATAGTCCAGGCTGGGGTTCGTTTGAGACGAGAACAAAAACTCATACCCTGGATTCTGAAAGCTATGGAGGAAGAACTTGAGTCAAGCGAGAATTCCAAGTTTGACGTCGCAGCGATTTTCCCTGTCGATTTTAAAATACAATTCAGTCAATCCGTTGGAAATATGACGAGCATGCAAACTATTGGCATCCTCAGAACTCTCAATTTTCATCTTAACAATTGCGTTGAATCGATCGCCAAAAATAAAAGTAAAAGTTGCTCTGATTTTCATCACAAAAACGTTTACGTCTCTATAAAATTTTTTCGTAATTCTACAAATAACGAAAATGTTTATTTTCAGGAATTGGAACTGTCATGCTACAAGCCACCGTTGATTTGTTGTCAGCGTACTTCGAAGGCGTTCGAATATTTGATCATTCGATTCCAGTCTCCGGACAGGACAAATTTGTTCAAGGTCTCAAGGATCTCGGAAAAACGATTTTCCTAGTAACGGAAGAAATCATGAAAATTAAAGGGAATAAAAAAATGATGACGGCAGTGCTTACCGCCGTTTGGTACTGGGACAATATGCATACGTGGATCAAGTATTACGTGCCCGAAGCTCTACCGCAAGAGCTTGATTTTCCGATTTCCGAGAGTCAAGTGCAAGGAATTATGGAAAATATTGATCATTTCTCTTGCAAAAATGCGATGGTACGAATTTTTTCTTTTTTTGCTTCCTCATAGAGGAAACTATGTGAGAGTGAAATTTTTTTTTTTCCACTATTCAATGTCAATGTGCTTAAAATTCCCCAAACATCGAAACAATCATATCTAGAAAAAATGTCCGCGCGTGTGTGTGTATGTTCTGGCACTGTAAAATTCAAAGCTTCATAACTCGAGAACGGTTTGAGCTCCCGTTTTGCATTAATCTATACAAGTTTTTCATTCTCTGGTAATTTTGTTGAAATTGCTAGAAAAATACAAATTCTACGAAATTTTGAAATTTTCAAAAAAAGGGTGTCGACGCTCTAACTTGCGCAAATTTTTATAACTATTTTTTTTTTTTTTATAAATAGAGTATCATATTAGGAAAGTTGGTATTGAATTTGGGGAATATCGATTGAACGGTTTAAATTTAAGGATTTTATCGAATTATACGAAAATCTGAGTTTTTTTCTTATCGAACTTTGCTAATTACATTTTTTCAGGTATTCTCACGCATTCGCATGATTAATAATGAATTTTGAATACTGCAGAACAGGATTCTAGTCCAGAAAATCGGAAGAAATCTAGAAAGAGATAATTCCTTAACTTTGTCGAAATTGCTCGGTGGTTTGGAAAACGCTTGGTCCATCATACTCGATCAAAGTCCTCAAATCATAGCGACGATGAACAATTTCCAAATTGCTGAATCAGCCAAACTTTTTCTGGATGATTTGAAATCACGGAACCTCGAAAACTCACAATCTATGAAGAGATTACACGCGGAAAGTGTGCAAAATGACGAGAGGTTTTTAAAAGCCCTCGCGTATCAGATACTCGTTGATATATCGCAGGGAATAAGCGATAGTATGACGAAAAGGATTACAGGACACGTGAACGTGGTGAGTGCGGAATCTCGTTAATAAATATAAACTCCGAATATGTACGAAGACGAAAAATCATGAATTTGCATCGATCCAGGTTAAAATCTTGAATCGCGGTAGTTTGTCGAAATTAATGAAGGAGATGAAAAGTGACTTGACGAGAAAAGAATGGCAAACTTTGGAGGAAGAATCGACGTTTGTAGTCGAAAAAGATTTGGAAATCTTGTTGCATTTGCCGCTGAAATATTTTGCTCTTGATGTAAGAACAATTCTTCTCCTCGTCGTTTATTCCATCAAAAACGAGTGCAAAGGCAATGAGAAGATTCTTCAGATTTGTGGAGAAGTCACAATGGGTTCGTAAGGATGAATAATTCAATGGATTTCATTAACGTATCATCACAAAACGACTTTATTTAGGATTCTTTCAAAATTTTGCATAAACGTTCTTGGCACGTTTAGAATCTGAGATTTCCAATTTTTTCCTTTTCCTATCTGAACGCGTGTAAATTCAAGTCACGTTTCGTTAGAAACGTTGCAAGAAAAAAAAAGAACAGTTCAGATGGGGAAAGGAAAAAATTGGAAATCTCAAAATCTGAACGTCAGAAAATTTTTCTTCACAGGAGAAAACTGTTAGTTTTGGTGCCAAGAAGGTTTATACAAAATTTTGAAAGAATCCTGAATAACGTCGTTTTGTGAACAGTAATACGTTAAAAACTCGAAATTTTTGAGATAAATGATGGAAAATGTTTTATAGACTTGTCGGAGAAATTGGATATCGATGTGATGGATGTGCTCGATCCAGATTCGCTGATTCACGAATTGACGCACGACAAGTCGTTCCAAAGGGTCATTGAATCGTCCTTGAAAAATCTTTCCAATTGGGAAACGTTGAAAAGTTTGATAAAAAAGTGTCGAACCGGTGACGATTCGGCTGCTTTATTGTTGGAATGTATCGAGCGAGTCAGGCCAAAGCTAAAGAGCGAAGGGAAAGAAATATTCAAAAAAGCTGAAAAAAAATTAAGCAATAAATTGCAGGAGAATCTCAATGGCGCATTAAAAGATCACATTTCCATTAGACGCTTGACTTTGGCTCTCGCAGTTGCCACGACGCATGGACAGATTCCGGACATTTTAATGGCCACCACAAAATCCACGCTGAATGCCATTTTCGTGGTAAACAATTCTTCATCGAATCGTTGATTCTCATTAATTTCCCGTTGATGTTTTACACGCGTTTTCATTTATAGACTGATGGATCAAAAGACGAGGAACTCGTCGTGGATGGACTGCGCTTGGTCAACGTGGTTTTGAAACTTCCTGGAAAATTAGAATTCAACGACGAAATTGTTAATAACGTTTGGCCGCATGTTTTGAATAATCCTATCAAAGAAATGGCTCTCCGTTTGTTGGAAAGAACAGAACCAAAGGCTTTGCAAAAACTTTTCAGCTTACTTCATTCAAAGACGGTGAGTGGAATTTTGAAACTTGCAAAAAAACTTGCAATGTAACTCGAGAACGGTTTGAGCTACAGGCCTCCCGTTTTGCACAGATATCAATCCGTGCAAGCTCTTCATTCTCTGGGAATTATGTTGAAATTGCTAGAAAAATACGAATTCTGCGTCATTTTGAAATTTTCAAAAAAAAAAAGAATGTCGACGCTCTAACTTGCGCAAATTTTAAGATTTATTACTGATTTTTTTTTTTGTAAATAGAGAAATTTGGGGAATATCGGTTGAACGGTTCAAATTTTATGATTTTTCGAATTTTACGAAAATTTGAGTTTTTTGAAAAATCGTCCAACCGCTCTAATTTCTCTCTACTTTTTAGAAAAGTTGTCCAAATTTTTCTTTACATTCCACAGAGCGCAGCCCTCGGAGAATCGGACGAAGTGTCTTTCAAACGTTGCCTGATTGTTTGGGACTGCGTGACGAGCATACAAATGGGAGGCGCTCGTCAAAAACTGCGAACAGCTGCTTTGCACGATTTGCTTAAAGCTCTACAAATTTCAAAAATTCCTGTTAATTTTTGGCCAGATGTTTTGAAACTCGTGCACAGCACCTTGGCAGAATCTTTGCACGTTTTGGAGAAGAGTATCGATGTCGTGAGTTTACTTGCGGATCGATCGCTCAACGAGGCAGAATTAATCGCTTGCGAACATGTTCTCGTTTTGTGCTCCGCTCTAGTGAAATTCAACGCACCGATGATAACGGATCGATTGCCAATTTTGCTTGGATTATACAGAAAAATCGTCAGAATCGTGGTTCGCGAATCGAGAAAAGAAAACGATTCATCGAGGCTACGAATTCTCGGGTGTTTGGCTATCGACATCGAAAAGTGAGTCCCGGAATTTCCGAAAATCGAGATTTCTACACCACGTTAATTTTATAATTTGGCAATGTTGCCATATTGTGTTTTCAATATTATTTAATCGTTGGAAAACTTGGTTCTGTCTAGAATCTTTAGTTTTTGCTTCCTCATAGAGGAAGCTATGTGACGGTGTAAATTTTTTTTCCACTTTTTAATGCCAATGTCCTTAAGATGTCCCAAAACATCGAAACAATCATATCTAGAAAAAATGTCCGGATGTGTGTGCGCATGTTCTGGCACTGTAAAATTTAAACGTTCATAACAAGAGAACGGTTTGAGCTACGAGGCTCCGGTTTTGCACAGATGTCAATATATACAAGCTCCTCGTTCTCTGAGAATTTTGTTGGAATTGCTAGAAAAATACCAATTCTACGGCATTTTGAAATTTTCAAAAAAAGGTTTTCGACGCTCTAACTTTCGCAAATTTTAAGATTTGTTACTAATTTTTTTTTTTATAAATAGAGTATCGTAATAGGAAGGTTGGTATTGAAATTGGGGAATATCGATTGAACGGTTTAAATTTTATGATTTTTCGAATTTGACGAAAATCTGAGTTTTTTTGAAAAATCGTCCAACCGTTCTAGTTTCTGCAAATTTCGTAAAATATTGTGTACAAGTCTGTACTTCCTCTTTACTTTCTAGAAAAGTTGTCCAAATTATATAATTTTAAATGTAAATACAAAAAACGCTGCGAATTGAAATTTGCAAATTGCTTCCTCAAGATTTTTTTTTTTTCTAATTTTAGGAATTATTACATTGAGAAAAAAATGATGAAATATGAATGATTTATAAATTTGTGGTTCAAGGTTAACGAATTGTCTGGTCAAACTGAAGAAAGATTTGGCTCGAATCAGTCCTTACGTAATCGCCGATCTAGTTGGAATTTTTTCCGAAGGTGTTATACCGCCAAAAGTAAAGGTAAAGAAAAGTCGCGTACTATTTTAATTGTTAATAAATCGATCAATTATCGCATTTCAATAATTCTCATTGACTGATCATTTTTTTCTTAAGGGACCATTGGAAGATTCGGTGGGTCATTTCCTCAGCATTTCCGACCACCACGCCATTTCTCTGCTGTCGAGAACTCTGCCAACGTCTACACGAGGAATTTTCCAAACTCTGTACGAGACTTACAACAAATATCACAAGTTTACTGGCAAAATTTGATGTTTATATATTTTTGTACTGTGTCTACAGTCTGTCGATCGAAAAATGTTGAATGAAAATTGTGGAAATCGAAAAAGTGTGTGTTTCAATCCCAGAATGCTGAAAAATTTCGAGAAAACAACGGAAAATATTTGTGCTTTGAGGAAAATTCTATAAAAATTTTCAAGCTATTCTGCTCCGAAGCGAAAAAGAATTCGCTTTGCTTGCTATTCGGTGTTTTATTCTTGTTTGCTCGTGCGCGCCGCTCGCGTCGTCTGCTCGGATCACACACCGATGGGCCGGGCATAAGATGAAGATACGAAAGCCGCGAAGTTATAAATTTACCGAGATTTTAATAGCTACGGTTTTGGGCACTATTGCTGGATTGTACACTTGGGGTCCTGCGGTGGAAAAATATTGGCTCGAGCAAAAATTGAAAGAGGAAGAAAACAAGAAGCTATCAAAATGAGGTTCGTTCGAAATTCTCGCAACATAACCTAAAAAAAAACGTTGCTTTCAAAATGATGACAAGTTTCGGGGAACAGAATCAATAAACGATTCATTTCTGAATTGACAGCGAAAAAATGAGTCAAACGTCAATAATTACGTTGACAGTGGAAAAAAATTGAACATTAATAACTGGACACAGTAGATTGTTGAGGTATTACTATCACGAAACGACCTTACTTAGGATTCTTTCAAAATTTCGCCTAAACGTTCTTGGCATCAAAACTAACGGTTTTTTCCTTTGGAGAAAATTTTTCTGACCTTTAGAATTTGAAGTCACGTTTCGTTAAAACGTTGCAATAAAAAAACAAAAGAAACGCGACTTGACACGCGTTTGCGAACTGAAATATCTCAAATTCTAAACGTCAGAAAATGTTTCTTCAGAGGAGAAAACTGTTAGTTTTGGTGCCAAGAACGTTTATACAAAATTTTAAAAGAATCCTAAATAAAGTCGTTTTGTGATAGTAATACGTTAATAGAAAAATTACTGAAAGATTCTGCTTAAAAATAAGAGAATTAAATTATAAATAAAAATAGTATCAACGACTGAAAGAAATACGAACCAATGAAAACAGTGACGAGCCTGGAGCAAGATTTTCAGTAGGTCAAAATAAAATAAAATGCTTCTAATTGCAGTAAAAAGCCCGTGACGATAAAGCCGAGTACAGGATTCCTTTTCTTCACGATGGTAGGCCTGGGCGGATTGACGGCGTCGATTGTGTTGACAAAGTAAACAAATGTGATTCCTTGAGTTGAATATTTCCATGTAAAGGAATCTGCGCGTCTTCACATTGTATTTTATTGACAGATTCGTACTCAGGCCATTCATTGACGATAGGAGAAAGAAAGAAGCGTTTAAATTTGCCGAAGCGTTGATGGAAATGGAAGCAGAAATGGCAAGAAATATTCGAGACGAAGGCTCTGCATCGACGGAAGTAGAAAATCATTGAAAAGCTGAAAGGACAGAGAAAACTTGAGGCAGCAATTTTGGAACTTAGTATTAAGGAATAAAGAAAAGTAAACACCAAAAATATTGTACGACTTATTTATTGGTTTGCAAAATTCTTGTTGTTCTTATCGCAAACATCCAAATGTCGTTATTTTATTGCGACAATAGAATTTGCAAAGCAAAACACACGATTGGTTATCCTACTCGACGAATTATAACATTCGTTTTAACATTATTGATGCGGATTATTAGTCGATGTGATAATTTTTAATCGGTCTTCCAAAACGACTCGTAAAACGGCATCCATTCCATGATCCGCTTCCATTCGGTCAAATATACTATTCCAATACCAGCGGTTGCTCCGTAAGTCGCAGCCGAGGGAATCCTGCAGGAAAGAAAGAATAATTCACCTCCGCAAAAAAAAAAAAGAAGTATTACTATCGCAAAACGATTTTATTCTTTCAAAATTTAGTATAAACGTTCTTGGCACCAAAACTAACAGTTTTCTCCTTTGGAGGAAAATTTTCTGACGTTTAGAATTTGAGATTTCCAATTTTTTATTTTTTCCTCTGAACGCGTGTAAATTCGAGTCGCGTTTCTTTTGTTTTTTTCTTGCATCGTTTTTAACGAAACGTGACATCAATTTACATGCGTTTAGATGGTAAAAATAAAAAAATGGAATATCTCAAATTCTAAACGTCGGAAAATTTTTCTTCATGGAAGAAAACTGTTAGTTTTGGTGGCAAGAACGTATATACAAAATTTAGAAAGAACTCTAAATAAAGTCGTTTCGTGATAGTAATACCTTAATTTGACAGAATATTTTTTTTCATTTGACAAAACCGCCACATTGAGAAAAAATGTAATGAGGCGGTGAGCGCATATGTAGTTCAGGCAATAAACTTGTTTTATCAAATGAAGAAAATGTTTCGTTCGCCCTCCGTGACTGCGGGCTTTGTTGAATCAACAAATTTCTTTTCTCAGTGAAGAAAAGGAATATTACATAAGTGAGAATATCGAAAGGAGCACTCGACGATCGCGAG
The DNA here is from genome assembly GCA_963921915.1 of Hyposoter dolosus. Lineage (NCBI taxonomy): Eukaryota > Metazoa > Arthropoda > Insecta > Hymenoptera > Ichneumonidae > Hyposoter > Hyposoter dolosus. Next base: position 17,532,297 of record OY998132.1, on the reverse strand, counting down.
TCTCCGAAAGAATCAGCTGTCGAGGCTGCGTCTGCCTAAATGTTGGAACAAAAATTTTTGTTTTTATTTTTTCTACTCTCACCACTTGACTGCCAACTCCAAATGCTTCTTTCCGATCATTTCTCTCGCTTGGTGTCGGATCAACTTTGAAATCTCTGTTATTCGTACGTAAAAATTCGACGAATTTGTGTCCCGATCGTATCTACGACAGTTTCTCAGATTTTTGTGGCTTGATGTCCGAAAAGAGACAAGATGATTCGTGTGCAGATGTTTTTTTTCTTGAAAACTGCTTTACCCACAGGGAAATGTGTTCTCAAATATATGTGAAAAAATGTGGTTGCTGTTTTCGTCGAAATCGTCCAGTTATATAAGACTTGTGCCATTTTTTAAAATTTGTAACGATTGTTCGTCGATAGTTTATGATTGTTTGATCAATTCAAACTTTTGTTATAAAATGCATCGACAAATATATGAATCCATCGAATATTTTTGCGGGTCAGAGACCCGCGCGGCGTCAATCACGGGGAGTAAAAAAATACTAACGTCAAATTTACGTAGTTGCGAAAAAATTGAGAGAATTTTAACGGACAAATAACTGAGGCTATGGATTTTAAAAGGAATGAGATTTTATCAATGGATTTCTGCTGGCGTTTATTCAAAATATATTTCATTGAATAGTTATTGAATATCTTGGAGTAAATTTATTTGGTGTAAATCGTTTGTTCTGTTCACGTGTTCTACGCGTTTCCGTTCGGTTTGTTTACTTTCTCTGCGGTCTCGAGTATTCGGTAAATGGCAAAAGTCTAAGTCGATGGGCCAGTTTTATATTGCTCTTGGCGTGCAATTTTTCGAACCGGCATGTGGCTCCACCTGTGAGGAAAGTTACGCGGGTTACGCGAATAACTGTGAGCACGTGGTACGAAAGAAGAGTCGCGTTGCAACAACCCACATGAAAACGTGACATGAGGTCAGTTTTGCACGAATGTACGCGCATACACGCCGCGCGCGGTTGACAAAGCGAGAGACGAGTTGCGAGTTCCGAGAGCTGCGGGAGTCGAGTCTCGCTCGTCGTCTCGTTATATTTAATTTTCATTAAATTTACTAATGCGGGCAGCTTGCCACACGAGATCGAGTAATTTTTCTGTAATCTCGTAATCGTCTCCCCGTCGTGTAAACGAATCGAGGAACATCTGAACAACAAAAAGAACAGATAATCCCTCGCCGGAGTTTGGGGAGATGAGAGAGAAAGCTTCGAAAATAGCGTGTCGGTGTTGTACGTGAGTGAGGTCGTTCGGGGGGGGGAGGGGGGAGGGGGGGAATAAAGAAAAAAAAATCAAACAAAACAAAGCGAAACGTGTGTTGTGGTGGAGTTGAGATTTGATTGTAAAAAAATAAATATAACGATCGTGTTCGTGAGATGAGCGCAAAGAGAGCTCGAGTGTATTTTTAGCGGTGTGTTTTAAAAAAATAATATTCTTTTAAATGGCGTTGAATCTAATCGAGAAATTGCCGATGTGACCATCGAAAAAGAAGCACAGCACAGACTCTGGCGAGTGCAATAATAAACAAAGTGACGTGAAAAATATTTTTTCGGCCGGAGCCAACGAGTCTGCTGATCAGCGAGAAAAATAGTCATGGCAACGCTTTTCGAAAGTCCCTTTTTGACCAACAGACTACGACATATCGAAGAACGTTACGAGGGGCCGACGACCTTCGGAAGATGCGATTGCACGAGTTACAGTTATTTAGCACTGAGTATCGTACTATTCACGATCGGTACAGCTATTACGATATTCGCGATTGGGGACGTTGCCGATCGTCAAGTTTTCTCGAATCTCGGTCACATGTGGCTCGTTGGACCGATTCTTATAGGCACTGGTCTCATGCTCGCCGTCAAATGCATCTTGTATCTCCGAAAAAAATCCGTTATTCAGATGATCTTCCATGAACGATTATTCCTGGTAAGATACAAACGATACAGAGTTAACCAACGTTCATTTTTGTTTGTTTTTATCACGTCTCGAGGTCAGAACCGTCAACTTGACGCATGACTCGTAATAAGGCTCAGAACCACGTAGATTTTTGCAAAAAAATAACTGCGAGCGTCCTAAGTAAACCTTGGCGCAGTTTCTCTCTTTATACATTCGTTCCAATTCGTTTCGTTTATCATCTCGACATACTCGCGGCTATATTTTTTCGCGTTTCAATAATTCATACATATACGTAGCATTCCACGTGATATCGATGTTTATATTGTCGGATCGCATGGAAAAAATATTGGATGCTTTCGATGTGACGGTGAAAAATTTGTTTTCCAGTTTTCAATGCCAATGTGCTTAAAATGTCCCAAAACATCGAAACAATCATATCTAGAAGAAATGTCCTGATGTGTTTGTGCATGTTCTCTGAGAATTTTGTTGGAATTGCTAGAAAAATACGAATTCTACGGTATTTTGAAATTTTCAAAAAAAGGGTGTCGACGCTCTAACTTGCGCAAATTTTTATTACTATTTTTTTTTTTTTTTATAAATAGAGTATCATAATGTGAAGGTTGGTAATGAATTTGGGAAATATCGTTTGGACGGTTTAAATTTTATGGGTTTTCGAATTTTACAAAAATCTTAGTTTTTCGAAAAATAGTTAAATCTCTTTATTTTTTGAAAACGTTGTAAGATATTGTGTAAAATCCAAAAAAAAACGCTGCAAATTGCTTCCTCTTTCTCTTTAGTTTTTTTTTTATACGAACTCACTTTATTTCTAAATTCACTTTGTTTCGAAAGTTGATGTTTTTTTCAAGTTTCATTGAAATGATCGAAAATTAAGCAAAAAGCCAATTTTTGCACGTGACTGTAGCGAACTGCGTAAAGCACGTTTTCATCTTATCGAATTATTTTCGCGTTCCTTTTCCATTTTCCTTGTTTTCTGGCAGGTTGTAAATACGATTTTGTAAATTCATCAGCCATTAGGAAAACAAAGTATAGGAGAGAAAGTTTCTCAGTGAAATTTCGAACGCGAATACGTATAATTATGAGCACGAAATTTTCTAGACGAAGAGAAGACACGGGTGAATCGAGTTGGCCTAGAATTCCTTGCAGCCCGCGATATAAATAATCATAACTATTTGACCATCAAGAGGCGAACGTTAAAATATGAAAGAATGTTGTGTGTTGAGTTCTCGACATTATCGTGCCTGGTTCTTTGGCCATAACGATCGAGCCCCTCAAGTTTAATAACCGCGATCGCAACTGCATTTTGCGCGATCGTTTCTTGCCGGTGTTTTTTTTTTCTGCATTCTCTGGCAAAGGTCCAAACGCGTAAGAAATTTTTGTGTTTTCCATTTTTGATAAAACGCGTGCGTGGGCTCGGGATTATTTTCGACGAAAAAAAAAAAAAAATAACGAACAACCGATAAGGGGAATATATTTGAAACGTAAATATGGAGATTACAGAAAGAGAGAGACACAGTTTTTTGTTTGGCAAAGTTTCCGGTGAATGCTGTGACGAACCGAAATTTGAAGAATAAAAAAAAAAAATACTGTTCTTATTCGGTTTTTCGTCTTTTTCTCGGTTAATTGCTTTAAGGGTATGATTAACATTGTAGTTTAGCAATTACAGGAATTAGCCACGGTCCAAGGAATTAACGGGTCTGGAACCGGCGTCATTGGGCCACCCTCGTACGATATAATCACTCAAGGTCAGTGTACCAACGAATTGCCTCCTCCATCGTACGCGGAAGCGGTGGCTCTGCTCCAGCAAACTGGTATCCATGGTAAGTTTTTTTTATTCAGAATTATGCTTCAAATTTCTGGCGTTAGGATTTTTCTTCCTCCTAGAGGAAGCTACAGTCACGGTGATTTTTTTTTTTTTTCCAGTTTTCAATCTCAATGTGCTCAAAATGTCCCAAAGCATTGAAAAATCATATTTAGAAAAAATGTCCGGAAGTGTGTGTACGTTCTGGCAGTGTAAAATTGAAACCTTCATGACTCGAGAACGGTTTGAGCTACAGGGCTCCCGCTTCGCACAGATGTTAATCCATACAAGCTCCGCGTTCTCTGAGAATTGTGTTGGAATTGCTAGAAAAATACGAATTCTACGGAATTTTGAAATTTTCAAAAAAAGGGTGTCGACGCTCTAGCTTGCGCAAATTTTAAGATTTATTACTAATTTTTTTTTTTTTATAAATAGATTATCATAATGGGAAGGTTGGTATTGAATTTGGGAAATATCGGTTGAACGGTTTAAATTTTATGATTTTTTTTTTTTTTTTTTTCCAAAGATCGAAAGCATTTTTGGACATTTTGTGGGTAAAAAAAAACTTTATTATTTTTTTCAACGTTACAGACGCCAAACCCTCTTCGGTGGACGATGTGGAAAGTGGAACTGACAGAACGAAACCGTGAACGCGTCCTCGGTTCCTGGGAAAATCTCATTCTACGAAGTCCTTAAGGTGCGAGAGAGATAAACGAAAAGTAGATACACGTTTTTCTCTCAGAGACCCTTCATATTTTGAGAAAAAGAAAAGTTACATCTTCTTCTCTGGGGGTAAATGAGAACAACGTGCAAATAATATTTTTCTCTAAATATTTAGTCTCTCCAATTAAAACGTGTAGGAGAATTTTTACCGACCGAGCAAGTCGCCTTAAGAGCCTGAAAAAGTCACGTTTGCTGGCCAAGAACCTTTGGGATCCTTGATGGACATGGAACGACATAGTTTACGAGGATATCGTATTTTTTTATCGTGCAGTGCACACAGCAACGAGAAAATCATTGAATCATAAAACGCACGAAATTTGCCCATTTTTAAAAACTTTTACTATCGTGTCTCGAGTCTCTGAGTTAAAGATCTTGAGATTTTTTTTTTTTTTTTCTTTTTTTGTTTGTAACTATTTTATACGCCGATGAAACGTTTGGGAGAAAAATTGTAAACGAGCGGAAGTGAGGATGGAAGAATTTGACTGGCAGCTTATCCTTTGTCAACTTGCCGTTTCGCTCGACCTCCTCCTGCCGAGAATTTTCACGCTCGACGGACTTTGTGTCCAATGCAACCGCGCAAACTCAATTCACAATGACTTTTCAAGGACGCCTTGAAATAACTTGATCCGGAAACTCGGTATAATGTAATTTGCAGGATGCGCCGTTTTTTTCTACGCTCCCAATCGAATTTACGATCGTTTAATCAATTAACCTAACGAAAGGATCGGAGAGAAAGGGAGAACGTAATTACTTCCTCGGTGCTAGCCACGATCGACGTAAAATAGTGCATTTCGATTAACCCTTTTTTTTTTTACAATTATTTTCAATTTCGTACAAATGTTTATTTCATTGTGTTTCGTACGTCAACTTACTATTGTTAACTTAATTAATATTTAAGCAACGGAGGTAATACCCGAATCATCGTGGCCTATTAGTTCGAGTGATTTTTCTTGTAATTTTCAAAACGCAATGAAAAAGATATTGAAATATGAGAAAATGAAATAATTTGTTGATGCATTTTTAATCGAAAGCACGATTATCAATGTTCGAAAAAACTTGAACAATGGGACCTCGTTCCTCGTCGTTTCTAGTTTGCGTTACGAATACTTTGATGGTCTGTCGCAAGGCGCTTAAGTGCTTGCCCGAGTGCGAGAGCGATGCCTGGAAATGAATTCTCCATTTATTCTCATAGAGACTTTAAAGGGAAATGATATTGTCACGTTATTCTCCGAGGAGAGGAGAAGAACGAAAATCTTTGTTTTTCCGCAAAAAAAAAAAAAAAAACAACTCAACTGTGTTGGAGAAAAATGCTCATCAGGATTTCCACTGACCGAACGGTTGATAGATCGCCTTAAATAGATAAGAAAAATCTAAACGAGTCAATAATTCGTGTTGTGAACAAAGTGTACTTGTTATTTTTTTCATGGCACTATTTTTATTAATGGAGAAAGAAATTGAAGACGACGTCGACAACGAGTAGAAGAAAAGAGCTTTGTTCGAGTCCTGGGTATGTCCTGGATAGCTCAATTCATTATTGACGATGATCAATTACGACTGAGACGTTTTCCATGCGAATCTCGTGACGAGGTAATTATCGTTATTCGCGTAAGACACAATCGTCTCGGATTAAAAACTTATTTTTTAAATCCTTTTTCAACAGCGGTGAATGTTGAGAATTTTCTTTAAAATGTTTAAAAAAAAAGTCGCTATTCCGTGACTACTCTGTGTGCCTTATGCAATTTTGTAGTTTTTTCTCTAATGATCTGGAGGGATTACGTACAAAAGAGTAAAGACGCGAACAAAGTTGCTCGTTCGTATGCACATGACGTGGTTCAATGTATTTTATTTATTTCTGCCATTCTCCGGAAGATTAATTTTAAGGAAATGAAAACTTGTACACACTGTCTAAGAGGCAAACGATTTTTTTAAAGAATTTTTAAAATCAAATTTACTTTAATAAGATAAAGGAACTTGTAAATTTGCACTCTTGGATAATAATCAATATTTTTTTAACTTGCACCGTTTGAACCATTGAGACTGCTGTTGCCTTAGATTGTATTTAATATCTCGAGAGATATTTACACGAGTGATTGAAATTCAAAGGTAAACCGATTAAAACGATTCGACAGTATTAATTAAACTGGAAATATGTTTGTACTTAGATATTAAAAGATTGCAAATTTTCTCAAGAATTTAGAAATTATTTTTCATCTCCAATTCTCATGCAATAAACTGATAATCAAGAAGCAGAAATGCAAAAAATGCGCTTCGATTTCGCGTTACTTATCAACATGAATCGTCGTGCATTATTTTTTTCGCTTCGTTGCTCGTTTGAAACTTGAATAAGATTGTCATATTTCTGTTAAACATGAAAACCTCATACGAACGTAATTAAAACGGAGCTTCGATGAGAAATATTGCGAAACAAACAAATCGGGAGAGGGTAAGGATTTTTTTCAACGCCTTTGAGTGAAGCAGGTAATCTGAATTTTCTACCCACTTCACCGTAACTCGAAAAATAATCAAACGAATAAATGATAGTAGCGATACGATGCCAAAATAATAAAAAAAATTTTTTTAAAAACGAAGAATCCTCAATAATAATCGCACACAAAATCTAGACTCTGAGGCATTTCCCATGAAATTATAAATATAATAATAAGATTGAGAATCCAAATTGTGTGACCAAATTAACTTAATTTTTTACGAACATACAATTGTGATTATAATGTATATATTTATAAAGCAGTAACACAGAAATATAAACGGTGAAAATTTTTTTTTTTGCCACTTTTCAATGTCAATGTGTATGAATGTCCCAAAACATCGAAACAATCATATCTAGAAAAAATGTCCGGATGTGTGTGTGTGTGTGCTCTGGCACTGTAAAATTGAAACTTTCATAACTCGAGAACGGTTTGAGCTACAGGGCTCCCGTTTCGCACAGACGTTAATCTATACCAGTTCCTCGTTCTCTGAGAATTTTGTTGGAATTGCTAGAAAAATACGATTTCTACGTCATTTTGAAATTTTCAAAAAAAGGGTGTCGACCCTCTAACTTGCGCAAATTTGAAGATTTGTTAATAATTTTTTTTTTTATAAATAGAGTATCATAATAGGAAGGTTGGTATTGAATTTCGGAAATATCGGTTGAACGGTTTAAATTTTATGATTTTTCGAATTTAACGAAAATCAGAGTTTTTTGAAAAATCGTTCAACCGCTTCTGCAGATTTTGTAAAATATTGTGTTCAAGTCTGTACTTTTTCTTTTTTTTTCATCAATCCTTGGTCAAGACCATTTCTTCCAGTCTTTTTTTTTGCTACGAAGGTTTTCTTGAATAAAAAGACAGTTTATCGTTATTTTTCAAATTGTATTTTTAGTAAAGAGCCCTCGAGCGTTGGAAATACACTGTATGAGAATGCGAGATAGAGAAATCGTAATTGTGGGTTGGCAAATAAAATATTATCGACGTGGGATCGTAGGAAAAGAAAAGGAAAATAGTTGATTTTTGAATGTATTATAAATGAGCGACGGCGAGCATTTCCTCCTGGTGAATTAAATGAGTTGTGTTGTTAACGAGACCCATGAGTTTCGACAAGGACGCAGCCCAGGCATCGAGAAGCGCTGCAGGCTCCTGGGTGCCTGTGAATCTTACGACGCCCGCCGGTCGGTCCGTACGAGCATTTATTATTCCCGATTCTACGAGTTTGCACAAACTCGCCTCGGTCGCCTGCATCGGAAGGTCCAGCAATTCCGACATTCGCGTCAGAGTTATTTTCGTGTAGTACTTAGCCATTATTCGAATATTCTGTCAAACGGAAAAAACAATAGCGCCAAGTACAAAATAATGTTTGCAGAAAAGTTGGTAGAAGAAAAATTTCAATTATTTTTCAAACTCACGTGTTCTACGACGCGATTTCGAAGTTCGGTCCAACGTTTTCGACCGTCCTCGGTCGAGTCGTTAAAGACTTCGGTACTGTTGAGCTCTTTCTGGTAAATTCCGCACAAACCCGACCATTTGATGAGCTCGGGATTAACAAAAAGTCGTAGCAGTTCTCTGAAAAATAATTGTTGATTTGTTTTGGCTGTAATTCGAAAATACTTGATGCGGAATATTGAGGAAAAAAATTTAAAAAATTAGTACTGACTTGTAGGTCGGTATATCGTCGATAAATTTGTCAGCCAATAGTCTGTGTGTCATGTCAGCTTGCTCGGGTTCGTGAGCCGCAAGTACGAGATACATAACTGCTCGAGACATTGCTGCTTTACGTTTTTCCGGGAATTCCTTCACCGCCGGAGTTTCAAGGACCGCACGATTGTGACGGCAGAGTTCCAAGTACCATCCCTCGTGACGGGCTAATTCCATCATCAAGCTGTCACAAGAGTCGATTTATTTTATCACTCAAGCAATAACAATTCCAAGAATTTTCTCGGACGAAAGTTGCTAATCTAACATGATTACTTTTCGATAACTCACTCGTAATATTTCAGCTTGAGTATTTGGGTCTCCACGTCTTTCTCGTCGTCGAAGAACTTGATGTTTATCTTTTTTGCTATTATTTGCGTACGAACGTAATCCTGCTTGGCGAGACAGAGACGCATTTGTTCGAGGATCAAGGAAGCTTTTTCGAGACGAGTCATACTCCCGTAAGTCTCGACCTGAGAAGAAAAATATATTCAATTGACATGCAATTTCTGAAGTACATAAATATTTGAGCCTTCGTGGTCACACTGGGTAGAATCCACCCAGTCACCACCTTTCGGCGTAAATATCTACCAGTTCCTTGAATCATCTTAAATCGACCCACTTCCAATAATGGAATAAATATGTTTTTTTAAACGCGCGCTATCCTACTATTTTTTTCACAAAAGAACCAGATCTGATGAATATCAGGTCCAAATTTTAGGCAAAAATATTGAAAATCCACGAAGCGACAATTATTTTAGTGAAAAAACTTTTTTTTCCCGTTTATTTTCTCCATTCTGCATTTTAAAAAATATCTTTGCTCTCGATTTCTTTTAGGAAAGTTTTTCGTATCTAAACTGGAATGTCTAAAGGATGTTGAGTAATTTTTTGAGAATTTTCGGGCCGACAGTCTGGGTAGAATCAAGCCAGTGTGACCACCGAGATCGGTGGCGGAAGTGTAAACACGAAGGGTTAATAATCTCTGAAAAATACTGCATGTTGACCTGCAATTCGAGCATAACGGTGGTCGCCCCTGTGAGGTCATCGTCTTCTTCTTTCAGTTTCGCCAGACGATGAGTCAGACGAGCTCTTTCCACTTCCACATAAATCTACAAGCATAGTAATCGTTTTAAAACGGAGGAAAAACACGATGAGCTTTTAGAACGATGATCGCAAAAGTATTGAAAAAATGGATTTGTAAGCAATTCGAGTTTACCTTTCCCTCAGTCACCGAGCGTAATGTCTCGATTAGTTTAATCATCGTCTCGCGATCAGGAGTTTTGTCGATATAAGTACAGCACTCCTGAACCATTTTTGTTACGGCCTGCTTGAGCTGAGATCTTCGTTTGGACAACAAAACAATATGCTCGTTCAGTGCGGACCAATTTTTAGCTTCAAAGCATATTTCTACTATCGCCACCAGAATCCTCGAGGTCGATGGCATGTCGCTCGCCTGATACAAAAAAGAAAATTGCATTGTTTAAAAAAAATATTGCGTTTCCGGTTAGAAAGTTCAGAATTTTCAATTTTTCTCGTTTTACCGTTCTTGCAAGTTTTTCCAAAGCCAATAATTGATCCAGCGCGTCGTGCAGTTTTCCCTCCTGCGCTAATTTTTTACACTCTGGGATTTTTGTGTCGCAGTTGGTCGCGTAATCCACGTCCATCATCACTATCTTCCCGGTGTCGTTAGCCGAGTCCACCATGATTGCTATCTCAAGTTTTTCCTACAAAAATGTTTACAACGCTTTTTCTACATTCAACGGTTATCAAAGTGTAAGAATTCGTAGACTAACAAAAGTGGAAACTGGTTTTTGAAGATTCTTGCATAGGATTGTGACCAAAATGGCACTTGCCGTTTAAGGGATGCGTCATTACAGTGCACTTTTTGCAAATTTTTCACAGTACCTTAAAGTCGAATTTTCTGTGGGGAATGTATAGAAAGATAACAAAAATAGAGCGAAAACCATGAAAAAGTCGGTAAATATGTAGATAACGTGCAAAGAGAGAAGATAGTTGCGATGTTTTTAAAAGTGAGGTTAGGATCATGGAGAGGCAAAAAATAATTTAGAAAGCTCGAAAAATGTGGCCAAAGGGATATCATAAAAATTATGTCTCTTGAATAAATAAAAATAATGAACAACTTACTAATGAAGAATCAATGAATTTATTAGACAATTAATTTTAGAGGACGATAAACAAAACTGTCAGCCGAATGACACGAGAAAGTCCTCCCCGGATGACTGGCAACAAAATGAGCGCGATAATCATTTTTGTACGATAAATATAAAATACTTACAGCGATTCGCAGTAAGAAGCGTCGATCAAACGACAGACAGATTATTTGCAAATGGTTAATCCTTGCGGATCAACAAAATTTCATTCAACAATGTAAAATGTAAAATTATGACCAGTCGGCTTGGAACACAATGGTCGAGTAAGATAGACACTGCAGAATGTTTCCACTGGCGACGCACGGATGGCGCTAGTGGTGAGTGACGCGATTTTCTCGCTTTTTCAAAACCTAAAAATGTTCAATATTGTAAATTCCGCCGTATGCGATTGCGTCCAGGCAGAAGAGGATGCAAGCCACATTATGCCGCCGTACGATATTGAATCTCTACTTTACTCCATTCCGAAAGCAACAGTGGCGCCAATCACTAGTTACTTTCTAGCATTCGCGTGAGTGCGAGAGAGATAACCAAAAAGTAGATACACGTTTTTCTCAGTGACCCTTAATATTTTGAGAAAAAGAAAAGTTGCAACTTCCTCTCTGATGAAATGAGAACAACGTGTAACTCGTGTTTTTCTTGAAATATTCAGTCTCTCCAATTAAAACGTGTAGGGGGATTTTTACCGACCGAGCGATAAATGCAATATACGCATTTAAAAAATATATTTCCATCGATACAGTGATAAGAAAGAAGTGCCTTATGTATAATACTGTTTGTGATATTTAAGTTTAAGCAACAATTAAGAACATATCTAGCATATTAGCAATCCTAAAGCCACTTTTTCTCTTAATTAAAAAAACAAAAAATGTCGCGCTTTTGCCATCTCTACTTGGCAGTCAAAAAAGCGGTAATTTCATTACTTAAGCATAAAAATACACATTTGAGTAAAAATCTCAGTTACACAGTGACTATTTATTAGCCGAGTACCGAAGAAAAATGAAGAATACATCATCGTGTCATGGAAGATTGCACCAAAGAGCATTTTCTGTATTTAAGACGATCTATCTCTTGCTCTGTCGGTAAAAATCCCTCTACACCTTTTGTATTTGGAGAGACTGAATATTTCAAGAGAAAGATTAGTTACACGTTGTTTCGATTTCATCAGAGAAGAAGATGTAACTTTTCTTTTTTTTTCAAAATATGAAGGGTCTCTGAGAAAAACGTGTATCTACTTTTTGGTTATCTCTCTGGCACTCACGCGAGTGCTCCATCACCTTAACGATTCTTTGATTACATTTTCGATCTAGAATACGTAAAAAAAAAGTGCTCTGCATGAGGTAGGCCTTGGCTGTCATATAAATAGTTGTAAACATATGTATATGCAAAACACTTGGATCGTTCATCGTCATTCAATGTTTATAGATACGGCACATCCACACTCAACCTGTTTTCCTGGATGGAAAGGTCGTGTCGATCGGTATGAGGGATAATAAAAATACAACTTGTGATATATAGTGATATAGGCATTTTGCGAGTCACGGCGAATACACGCGGATATGAAGGTGTGTGCTGATCGAGCAGTGAGAATATATATAACAGTGAATTTTCGTGGGAATGTCAATAGTTACACATATATCGGATATATGATTGTTGGTACGTGCACCGAATGTAAAACCGATTGCCGAATCAGTTGACACTTGGTCAATCGCGCGTGTGTGATAATTTGATAATTTGATCATTCATTTCCGTCCAAGCAAGCTAAAGGACGCGATATACCAAAGATGAATCACTAATAGCGATTCGGACAAGTTTATATTAAATGCAAAAAAAATAATTATATTTTATATTTATAAAGAGAGAGGGGGATATCACAAGTGACCATTCCCCGCGCGATCCAAGAGGAACAGTCGAGAGTTGGAATAGTAATGTGGCGAGCCTAGCATGGACACACATGCGTATATGTATACGAGTGAGTATATCGTAATTTTAACAGGGATGAAACTGGGAGGGGCTTTTACAGCTGTACAAATGGGAATTGGGTATCCCGCCGAATCCATACGATATGCACCTTCTGGTGACGTCAACGGATCGATGTTTCTATCAGTTTCGCCTTCACGAATACCGGTCAAACTTTTTACCGCGTAATCGATCAGATACGTTTTTTTTTATTCCCTCGAATCCCACACGATTGATCATTCGTCACAGATTCATAAATGAACACACACGTTGCTGTTTAGAGTTTCCTGAATAAATCAAAGAATTATAAACTATTTATAGCGGGGAGAGACAGTTTGAAAGAAAAACAGAAGGAAAATGAAAGAATGTCGGATGCCTGACGTAAGTGGCTTTGGAATTTTGTATGCACAAGTTTGGTGTATGTGTTTGCCAACAATAACAACTTTTACTTCGTACACCGCGTTTCGAAGGCTGAAGGTATTTCGTATATTCAACAGTTATCGTGTACAGTGCAGGTGGAGGAACTAGGCACCGCGATTTCCGTGAAAGAAGGCAGGGCCGGGGGTAAAGGAGATGTAACGAAAGTTTGGCATTTTGCTAGTGTGTCCGTCCGGACCGAAGCTCGAGTAAAACATCTTTAAAATAAAGCCGAGGGAGCGTGGAGTTGTCAGAGCTTTTCGAACAATGAAAAATCGAGTCGCGTGTACTTTATTCTGCTTTTAAATGTGCCACGAATGTGCTATTTTTTAATCCACCATGTAGTTTCGTCAGTTTTGACGGTTTAGACGTGTATGACGCGCGAAACACTCTTGTCAAACACACGAGTTTTACAACATTTGAGCTCGTATAATACGAAGCAGACACGTTGTCCGCTCGCCACTCGATCCTATACACGAGTATATTCGTGTGTGTATATATAACATTAACCAGATATGTATATATGTATAAATGCTGTATAGCGTGCCTCCTACAGCGCCGATGACCCACCAACACTGATATTCAATGACGTATTTTACCGCGGCCCTACCCTGCTGACAAGGGGGCTCTCAAGGGGGCACTTTGTTCTCATCTCCCCGCCCTTTTCCACTAGCGTTCCCCGCCTTGGTAGCAGCATACCTTGGTAACTATATGTCAATGCATTTAAAGAGGCAGTACGCGACGTTCCAGCAGGTATATACGTCAATTTTTCCATCGACTATGCCAAGCGATTACGTATGACACATAAGAGCTCAACATTTGCCTGTCGGAGTGTTTTTTAAAGAGACTGCCTGACGTCATCTCTGTTAAAAAAACAAAAGAATAAAAATGTGACGGAGCGGCGAAACTATCGACGTTCTCACTTTGACCGCTCGGCAACAACTGCGCTCCCTCCCTCCCCCACTCTGTCGTCTCTCGATCGCGTCGCCAACAACGCCATCTTCCTTTTCTTCGCCTCTCTCCGTTCACCTCCCTCACTCTTCTCATCATCCGCACTCCAGCTCCTTCCACTCTCTTTCTTTCTTTCTTTCTTTCTTTCTTTCTTTCTTTCTTTCTTTCTTTGTGTCCCTCACACCCTCGCGCTATATGTACCTGCCTCGGTGATTCTTTGTCGTATCGTGTGGTGCAACAGTGACAGCTGGCTGTATTCACGACTAACGGTTTTCGCTCGCTCGTAACCTTTACCGGGCGGTCGATGCCCGTGTCGACTACTCAATAGCTTCTAGGTCTCGTGTTTAATTTACGATACTACAATAGCTCGCTCTTTCTACAGTTTTTCTTTCCTCCTTTTTTTTTCTCCATTCTCTTATTCCCTTACTTTTTATTACACAGTGTACTGTTTATTGTCGCCTCTTTGATTCTCCAGATACCTGCGTGTGCATATCCCTACACACACCACTCGGAGCCTCTTAAATGTCAATAGCAACGAATGAATGAAATTTCTTGAAACTTTTTGTATCGAGGCTTGCCTACAGATTGTAGAGATAGACCTAATTTCTTTTTCATATTTTTTCGTCGAGATGGAACGTCGTATTGTTGACCGACGACTGTCAAAATCTCAGGAAATATTTTATGTTCGCTAATAAGATTTCTAATATCGCGCTGAATAATTTATTAATAAATTATTATCGTCTTTTCATTGAAAAATAATAATACTCGCTCGTAGAAAATGTTTCTGAAACTCGTTTCTATCGAAAGTGTCGATTCGCAAGATAATTCGATGTTTCGAAAATCGAAGGAGCGAAAGGACGGAAATAAAGATCTCGCGGATAAGCCTCATAAGACAATTGGACGCGTTTAGCCCGATTGCACAACACCGGACTCTATCTTTTCATATCGATTATGTGTAGGAAACACCCTCCGACCTCCCACCAATTCAATCTCTCTCTCTCGCTCCCTCTCACACCTTCCTCTTGCTCTATCCTTTCATCGCTTTGGCTAAATCAATCGAATGATACCGGAAGTGATATTGAAACGTTTGAAAACAAGCCACCGCGCTCTCACGTTATTGAGTACAAAAATCCAAAAACCACTCGCAATTCATTTTACTTCCTCATAGAGGAAGCTATGTGACGGTGAACATTTTTTTTTTCAGTTTTCAATGTCAATGTGCCTAAAATGTCCGAAAACATCAAAACAATCATATCTAGAAAAAATGTCCGGATGTGTGTGTACGTTCTGGCACTGTAAAATTGAAATCTTCATAACTCGAGAACGGTTTGAGCTACAGGGCTCCCGTTTTGCACAGATGTTAATCTATACAAGCTCTTCATTCTCTGGGAATTTTGTTGGAATTGATAGAAAAATACGAATTTTACCGCATTTTGAAATTTTCACAAAAAGTGTGTCGACGCTTTAACTTGCGCAAATTTCAACATTTATTACTATTTTTTTATAAATAGAGTATCATAATAGGAAGGTTGGTATTGAATTTGGGCAATATCGGTTGAACGGTTTAAATTTTATGATTTTTTGAATTTTACGAAAATCTGAGTTTTTTTGAAAAATCGTCCAACCGCTCTAATTTCTGCAAATTTGCAAATTGCTTCCTCGAGATGCTCAAGATGCACGATGCTCAAAGAATTAAAAATAGCTTGAGGAAGCAATTCGCAAATTTCAATTTGCAGCGTTTTTATTTTCTCGACATTTTTTTTCCCATCGAGTATTCATTCTAGTGTGAAAATCCATCGTTGCCAATTGTGCCTAATAAAAGGATCAAGAGAAATTTGTTTTTCGTGCAAAAATGAAAAGGAAAAAATACATATATATTTTTTAATTGTAAACGATAAATCGTCCTCTTGAGGTCGCATTTATGAGGCTATAAGTAGAACATTTCTCTCGTGTGGGTATATTTTTATATACCAATGTAAAAAAAAACAAATCTGTGTGACTTATGCACTTGGATGAGTCGAAACATTTCCAGTTACGTCAAAGTCGATACTCGCGAGTTGAACTTTTCTGTCGGAATAAAAGAGGAGACAAAACATGAAATGATCGAAGAACGAGAAATTAAAAAAAGTGTCAGTAGCTCAGGAGGTCGACGGGACAATTTCATTGATGATACTAAAGTTCCCACCGTTGAAAAATACACTGAAAAGAAAATTTTGTTGGAAAATATCGATATTTTGTTGAATACGTTCGACCAAACGTTTCTTTGAAAAATCCCAAAATTTTAGTCATTGCAACGAGAAATATTCTAAAAAGTCTCTTCGGAAAGGAAATTTTTGTCATTCCAACCGTAACTTTTGCTGACAGTTCCGTTATAAATAAAAAATACTGTCAAAATTACGAAAATTTTTAAATTATCCAAAAATATTTAGTTCGCCGTGATCAACAAAACATCGACGTTTTTTAACAAAATTTCATTTTGTGTGTAATGAAATTAAAATATTTAAAAATCAAAGTGTCGACTTTTTTATTTCGCGAATAGTTCGAAACGATAATGGCAATGGTAGGAAAAAAAATTTGGCAGCGATCGGAGCTCCGGAAAGCATTTCTTAAGGGGATTCAAAACTCGAAAAAATTTCACTCACTTTTCGCATTTTTAAATGAAAATAATTATTTAAAAGACGAAAATAATTTGAAAAATTGCTTCATTTATAATTGACGAATAATCGCAACGTGTCTCTCTACACTTTTTCTTCTCGTAATGAATAACATGAGAGCGCTTCGCGTCAAGTAGAAAAATTAGTGTTTGGTCGGACATTGGCTCCCTCGGGGAAGCAGTAGTCCGAGTGCATCACGTGTCAGACTACGATCGGTAGACAAAACGTTCAAGATGTGTTGTTAATTGTACGTTGTACCGCAGAGCCTCGCCAGGTCAAGATATACTCTTAGTACGTTGGTTCGTTCTGTCTCGCGTGTGATAACGATGTAACACGAGATGCACAACGATATACGTTTATCCTCCTTAAAGCCATAAACACCAGGCAATGATCGTGTCGTTATTGTAACAATTATTATTAATAATAAACAATAACCTAAATATTAATTTTTTTTTTTACTCTCATAAAGTTTTTCTTTTTAACTTTCGTGATTATGAAAAAAATTGGAAAGGGAAAAAAATATTTTTAAACCCATTTTTCGTGGAAAACTGTTGCGGAAATGATTTTTTTGACTTTTCGCATAAATACTCGTGCCTTTTGGATTTTCAATATACCAAGTGGGCAGGGCGCTCGCGCTTGACAATTATTTTGAATGTATCGATGGATATTAAAAATGCTGGTTCAAGGAAAAAATTAATTCACGATTGTCTAATACGTATTTTCCCGGATACTCGTATCCCTGGGGCCTCCTACCTCGGCGTTGTTGCTCGCTCAGCAAAACGTCGATTTTCACATGGCCGACTCCTGTTGCGCCCCCGGAAACCTTGAGAAAAGTGTCAGGGATCGAACGCAAGGATACTCGCTTTTGCGTTGTGCATGGCGCAGCTTTGATCTGTGTCTCTCTATTTTTGTGCACTGCCAAGTCATATCAAGAGGATCAACAGAATATTGCAAAGAGAATGAAATTTGTTGATTCGTTAATAATATTTTAGTACCGAGCGATGTTTATTTTAGCCAGAAATAAAAATTAAGTACGTGCACTGAAAATGAAATTTGGTTAAAAATCGTCGATATTTTGTTGAACACGTAAAACTAAATATTTTTCGATAATTTCAAAAATTTCGTTATTTTGGCAGTATATTTGATTTCTAACGAAATTTTCAGCGAAATTTACTCTTGGAACGACAAAAATTTGTGTCCGGAGAGACTTTCTAAAATATTTCTTGCTACAATGACACAATTTTTGGGATTATTCAAAAAAACGTTTAGTCGAACGTATCGAACGAAATATTCCAACAAACGTTTTTTTTTTTTCGTATACATTAAATTTTCGTTGTATAATTAACGAAGGATTCGTCGAACCAACAAAATGTTTGTTGATTAAAAAAATTCAGTTTTCCAGTTTATTCGTCGAAATATAAAAAAAAAAAATCATTTGTCAGAAAAGATTTTTATTTATCGAGTTAACTTTTAACGATCCAGCCGCGCAGCTGGGAAAATGGTTAAAGTTTTTTTTCTGGAGAAGTCTGCCGGATTGAGAACTAAGTGCAGGTTCGTGTATTAAAAATGAAGTTTGAGTTTCGCGGCAGGAATTAGACCGGAGTAACTCGAAGCTCCATATATTTTCCTACACCTGCTCCTGCGGCCTTGATCTTACGCGCAGGTATTTTTTTTCTGCGGACTAAAGAGGCAAAGATTCTCTGGAGAATGGAGAGGGGTGCAGAGAGGAAACAAGGCAAATGATGAAACAAAAAAAGCTTATAAATAAAAGAGGAGATTCAAGGGTTGGCGAGATATGCGGAGAAAGGGCGAGCGAGGGGGTCGCGAGCGGATATTGGCGTGCGAACGTGTCCAGCAAATACCGGCTGATGCCTGACGCGGTCCGCTATAAGCCACACCTAACCTCACTCGATCGTCTCCCCGGAATAAGCTTTTCTCAGACTGGATACCCAATTGGGGTGTGGGGGGGGGGGGGGGGGGGGGGTTGCTTTCGAAAAAGAAGAAAAATTCGGACCGAGGCAAGTTGTTACGAGTTTCCTTGTTCATTCGCGCGAGTCACTCTCACGTTTCGAGTCTTTCGTTGTCCGTGTGTGTGTATTTTGTTAGAACGTGGCGGCGTCGCCTGACGTCACGCAGACCCGGTGAGGGGCGCGGCCCGCCATATTGATTCGACTCCCACTCTACGAAGTGAGAGCTCTTGGTCGTCGTCGTCGTTGTCGTCGTCGTCGTCGTCGTCGTCGTCGTCGACGTCGCCGTCGACGTCGTCCCATTCACAAAAACACCCCGCCAACTCTGCAACCCCTTTTTCACAACTGCCCACGCGTTTCTCACTACTTCTCCCTTATGCGGCACACACACAAGAGCCACACACGTAGACACTTGAACGGAAGAGCCTCGAGCAAACGTGCTGGCTACGACTTCCAAATCATCTGCTTCGCTCCCACTAATTTTTTATTAAATATAGTAACCAACTATTTTTAACGCTGCGTCCTAATCTCTGTCTACCCATTTCTCGAAGTCTCTCAAATTCCTGAATTATATATCCGAGCCAAAAAGATTTTTCTTCCGAGGATTTTTTCCTCAAAATCAAAAATCAAAAAAACCCTTCGGTTTTTCATTCATTTTTCGAATAATCCTTTCCTCCTCCTCCTCAGCAAACCAATTACAACTTTTCTATCCAATTTATATTTCTCCTTTGACCCGAAGTCTGCTGCTTCGCTTTTTCAACGCCGCATTTCTTTGAAATTAATATCCGCTACTTTTTTCATCCCACTCTCAGCAGATTTCAACCGTTTTTGTTGCTCCGTTCGCGAAACCTACTCCAGGATAATCCTCTTGCTCACCTTCCTCTTTGCTCCCCAGACATTATTATCAACTGCCGATGACTCTTGAGCAATGGACCATATTGCACGTCGTCACGGAACATATCGAATCTCAATGTGTATGAAAAATATATATGTAGAAAATTCACAGTAGTCTATTCCCAGGATAAAGAGAACAGAAAGGACGCAATCATCGCTATTGTAACGGCCACGCAACCCCTGAGCTTATTTTCGATCCGATATCACACGTTCACGTGTATTTACATATATACGTATATGTGTGTGTAGGAACGTAAATATCTTTCCGCCAATTGTACGCAAAAGCTAAATACGCGTGAACGATAGAAGAAAAAGTAAAAAAAGAAGAATAATATTCCTCATAACGAATTCTTATGAAAGAAATCGTGCTGGGATATTGTCTCAAAAATCTGTACGAATTTTAATAACGTTTTCAATTTAGAGAATTTTTTTTACAAAAATTGGCACAGGAAACGGGGGGAAGCAATTTGCAGCGTTTTTTGTATTTGCATTGGAATTATATAATTTGGACAAGTTTTCTAGAAGGTAAAGAGCAAGTACGGACTTGTACACAATATCTTGGAAAATTTGATAAAATTAAAGTGGTTAGACGATTTTTCGAAAAATTGAGATTTTCGTAAAATTTTAAAAATCATCAAATTCGAACCGTTCAACCGACATTCCTCAAATTCAATACCAACCTTCCTATTACGATACTCTATTTATAAAAAAAAAATTAGTAATAAATGTTAAAATTTGCGCAAGTTAAAGCGTCGACAGGCTTTTTTTGAAAATTTCAAAATGCCGTAGAATTCGTATTTTTCTAGCAATTCCAACAAAATTCCCAGAGAATGAAGAGCTCGTATAGATTAACATCTGTGCAAAACGGGAGCCCCGTAGCTCAAACCGTTCTCGAGTTATAAACGTTTGAATTTTGCAGTGCCGCGCAGAACATGCACACACTCATCCGGACAATTTTTCTAGACATGATTGTTTCGATGTTTTGGGACATTTTAAACTGGAAAAAAAAAAATTTGATACTGTGTGTATTTTGGTAAAGAATTTACTGGTCCAAGTTCTGGAGCAAAAACCTTGGACAAAAACGTATCAGTTAATCGGTCAAGTACAGGAAATGTGTAAAGTTTGTTTATTCGTAAATAAAATCGTGGGCCTATCATTACAATGTTTAATGGATGGTAATTACACATCGAAATGGATTACATTTCAATCTTGCAGATCAGGGGGTTGGTAATTTCTTGTGGGACGTTATACGGGCTCGTATAAAAACAAGTATTGGAGAAAAGTGCAGAATAGTGTCTCGAGACACGAGGGAAAGAGACGAAGAAGATTTCGTGCTATTATGTACTAAAAGTGTGGTTGCGTACGTGTGAGCCAGTGGTTAGAAGAGCATTGCCACGTTTTTTTCTTTTATTTTCACATTTCGCGAGAGTAAAACCCGAGTGATTGAAAAAAATGGTTTCCTTCTCGTACATTCTCATTTGATCCTCGAACACCCTCAATTCCGGAGGACCTTCAACGTCCCTGACAACAACTCGGATAAGATCCAATTAGATTTTATCTCACGTGGTTACGGCTATGTGTGGGTCGGTGACTTAAATGCATTTTCCCTTGCGTTTCCGACAACTTCAACACATGGCCCTTCGTAATTCGATTTATTCGCCTAATTTTCCACCAGCAACTATTTTGTTTTTTTTTTTTTTAGACTTACCATACAAAAAGCGTTATTTCTGAACGAATTTGTCAACTGGACAGTATTTCGAGTTATTCGATCGATCATCGCTCGTGTAATCTTATGAGGATGTTGGTGTCGGGATCGACATTCCAAAAAGTCAATCCCGCAGAGACAGGAGCATCGTATGATTATGTATGATCTCGACGTTCGTCCTTTGTCAAACTTTTGTGACTGACGCACACCAACATGATCATTCATGTGCTGCACGTAATGTTCGCCAAGGAAAACGTATATTTTTGTTTTCCTAGCACGAAATGAACATTTTTCATGCTTCCTTCACTTTTTTTCGCATCATTCTGTCCCCTGATCCGGTGGAAACTTGGCAGTTACCTTTTTCCATATATTCTGAGAAACAATTGTCAAATTTTTATTAGATTCTCTCGGCGATTGGCAGGCACGAAAATTCCACATTGAATCCATGACTTTACGATATTTTTCATAATTGCATAAGAGATCATTAAGAAATTCAGGAGCAACAATGATTTTCAGAGTTGATGAGATGAAAATTTCTTTTACCAACCGATAAAGTGTGGAAGCGAAAAAAATTGTAATTTAGGAATGGCAGTAAAAATGAATGGATTCATCGATGGTATAAATGTAGCAGGTGGACAGGTTTTTATTGGAGCGAGTATTTATTAAAAATAGATAAGAATGAGCGCCGGTTTTTTAAGGGTTTTACAAAAATACACGTGATATGTTGAGGGAAAGAGGGTTTAAGTAGTCACGGAATGTCTGAGTCAGACAAAAGTCGTTGGCTGATTGAATTGTTTCAGAGTTTTTATGTTCGGCGTTGCCTCGGCCAGGCATTCGTCCTCTCGTGTGTCAGTCCCTTTGTTCCATCCTCCCTTTTCCGTGACATCATTCTAAACAGCCAAATAATTCGTATCTATTTTTGGTCCTGCGGCGTATTTATTTATCCCTAGGCGAGAGGCAGAGCGGAGTCGTTCGAACGCGCCGCATGTGGTTCGTGACTATTCGGAGGTCAAAGTGACTCGGTGGTTGCCCGAACGTGTATGCCCTTCAGCAGGAAGACGAAAAAAAAAGGAATTATAGAAATGTTGAAAAAAGTCCGAGCCGATAGAGGGTGTCGATGCGTTTGAATTATTTTT
This sequence comes from Hyposoter dolosus, assembly GCA_963921915.1. NCBI lineage: Eukaryota > Metazoa > Arthropoda > Insecta > Hymenoptera > Ichneumonidae > Hyposoter > Hyposoter dolosus. The sequence continues at coordinate 17,509,786 of OY998132.1, read as the reverse complement.
CTGCTAGAGTTGGTATCGGTGACATTGGTGACTAGTCTACGCCCGGGACTACCCCAAAAATATCGACTTTTCCTCGAGTCCGGGTTGTTCGGAATTAATACTGATTACTTGGGACCTCTACAATAAATCTGAAGGTAGAATTAGATTTTATAACGTTAATATTTCATTCCGTGCTACGCTGGATGCTTTAATTAGTTCTAGTTTCTTTAGTAAGCTCTAGTTTCTTTAAAGCCGAAAAATAAAAAGATGAATAAAGAAAAAAAGCTTTTTTTCAAATGGAAGAATTTGATCAGAGGTGCTGGAAATATGCAAAATTGACTGTAATCCGATCCATCAACTAGTAGATTTTCTGTTGATGGAGGACATGGATTTGATAGGATGTTTAAATGTTTTAAATACACTCTGGACTGCTCGTGTCTACGATTGTACGTCTAATGCATGCTTAAAGCGATAGAGGGTTAGTCTTTTTTGGGTGGCTCTCGCGTTAAATATAGTTCGAAGGGGTGGAAGCGGGAGAAAATAGCAGCGAGGCAAAGCAGTGGAGAGGGAAAAAAGAAGAGAATAGCTCACGAGGAGCGAGTGCGGTGAAGAGAAAAGAAGAGAGGGAGCGTGAGAAAGATTGAGAGAGACAGACAGAGAGAGAGAGAGAGAGAGAGAGGGGGGGGGAGGGGGGTGGAGAGATATCCTGATGAAGGGGTGTGTAGCGTGGTAGATAGGGTTGTTCAGTGGCCGAAGGATGAATGAAGCCCGGGTTTTGGCGCTGCTCCAGTCAAGCGTTGCTCACGCTGGAACGTTTGGTGAGTTTGGTGGTAGAAGCAACAACGATTGGTGCACGATAGGAGAACGGGGATGGAGGGAAATGGATGGTGAAGAGTACGAGGGGCTAGAGGGTGGTGAGAGTGCGGGAGCTCTCTAGTTTTGACGTCACCGTTCAAGGCCGCGTACGATCGTTACTATACTACCGCCGCCGCCGCCGCCGCCGCCGCCGCCGCCGCCGCAACAACCACCATCTGCACCCCTTTTATCCGAGCCATACCCACCACCTCGCGCCTTCTTCCTGCTGATAAGTATTGTACCATAAGACCGTTCAGCTTCTCTCTCTCGCGCCGCGGTCTCGCCGACACTTTTCAACAATAACATCCATTCTATTTAGACATGTACTTTTTTACGAAAAACTTGGCTCTTCCGCAACAGGGGGTTATCGAGGTTGCAATTTTTCCGAACGTTGCCACATTTTTTATCCCAACTTTTCACTTTGCAAGGAAACGTGAGATTCCTTTTTGGATACAATGAGAAAAGGAATTTGTTGATACAACAATATTTGTATTGAATCAACAAATCCCCCGGTCACGGAGGGTGAAACAAATATTTTGTTCATTTTACAAAACAATTCAGTCATTTCAACTGCCCAAAAATAGACAACCCATAACTTCCAACCCACGGTTGGTACATCCAACAACACAAAAGTTGATAAAGACGTTGAAGCAACCGAACGACTGCATCAGGATAAATTGATTACCACAAAATTACTTTTTTTTCAATCAACAAAATTGTAGCGAACAAATTGAAATTTGTTGATTCAACAAATTTCTTTTCTCATTGTACGAGCGAATTTGCAGCCCCCTCTCTTCCTCCCGGTTGCTAGAACCTGCACATAACGAACAAGTTGGTTTTCAATGTTTCTCAAAAAGTTCCGAGGGCACTTGTGGCATTTTGTTATTTTTGTTTCAGCTCGTCTCGCACATTCTTCCGATACCTCATCGCACAATAGCCCGAGACTTATGATTATACTTTAATATTTCATTTCCTACTCGATTTACTTACTCAATGAATAAGGATTGACGGATTTCGAGCCTATTTTCCGAGTGGCACGACCATTGAATACAAAAAAATGGGCGTTCTTTCTGGAGATTCCATTTTTAAAACGTTTTTTTTTCCGAGAATATGCGGCAAAGCGATTTCCCTTCGACTTAAAGATACAAAACTGACCTTTCGAGTTACTTTTTGAATTTATTTCATTGCGGAGAAACGATTTGTTGGAGAATCGACTGGTAAGTCCGTCAAGATTCCAGGGAAACGTCATTAAGGGTTGTTTCGATATTCTCCATCAAGAGAATTAATTGCCAAGGAAATAAATTCTACGATACGCGGACTGGTCATGACTCAGCGAAAAATCGAAACAAACATTTTTTTTTGTTCTGAGAATAGTGAGGCGAACGTTTCGATAAAATGGGGGGATTAAAATTTTGGGGTGTGATAAAGGATTGGTGAAGAGGATAGTTGTCCTTTCGTAATGGGATTTCGTCGCGTATATATTTTCACAAGGGAATGAATCAAGCCGAGTGGGCGTTAAGACTATATTGATACGTGGGTGTAGAGGGTAATTCGAGGCTCCGAGTTGGCTGCTAAGAAATACTACGAAACCATTTGACCATCCGAGAGATTCCAGTTTGGCAAAATCTCCTTCGCACAATTGGAATCGTTGACGCAAGAGCGTACGCGCGATATTGCCACATCTTAACTTTTGCCTCCGTTTGCTGAGGAAAAGAGGGAATGTCACGGCGAGAGAGTCTGAATGTCTTTAGCAGTTCTTTGTGAGACTGCAGCTTGTTTACGCACTTTTTTCCATAACTCCAAAATGACAAATGGAACTTTTCCGATCGCTCTTGTTTCTACGCATTAAAACATTCCCCTCTTGTTGTTGAATGTTTATTCGTGCAATTAGTCTGCACGTATAACTTGATCTTCAACTGCTCTTCGCCCCTCGAAAGAGACACTCGGGGCTCGAGACGCCGGTTGAACGCGATGCATGGGAAAACTTTATTCGCTCATTTTTCCTCCTAAATAAAAAATGTCCTGAGGCATTTGGCCTGAAGCAAAGTGTGACGACTTAATCATATCGATAACACGTTGCCTCATGAATACGCATTGAGCGATTTTGTTAAATAGTCGCCTTCATTCATATCCATACAATAACGAAACACCAAATCCAATTTGTTCCTATCAAGAAAGAAGAATGTTAATACGAACGATAAATTTTGTTCATTCTGTTTCGAAAAACACGTTAAAAAAACATTTTTCATAAAATTCCAGAGCTACGAATCGTAAAGTCACGATTTTCGTCCTTAAAAAAAAAAAAAAAACACATTTACGTAGGTCGACAAATAAAAATGTTTTAGAAAAAACGAATTTTTATGACTCACTGGGGTCCAACGAAAAAGACTTTTATTTTTATTTATTGTTTGTTGAATTTCAAAAGTCTAAAAATTTGGATCCTAAAAAAAGATGGCTCCGTTGTCCTGACTAAAAATATTCATAAGAATCATGAGCTCTGCTAAAGAAAAAACAACATATCGAGAATTTGTGAGATTTTGTCACTGTGTAGTGATTGAAAAACGCAAAAAGTGTGAATCGTTTCGAACGACGTTGTCTCGTTCGTTTTAGTTCGAAGCATTTGTTCTCCCCACGCAAAGTGAATGACTTGTCGGTAACGCATAATTATTAATTGAACAACGAGTGTTTTTTTGTTTTTTTCGTTTTCTTGGGTGCTTGTTGCCTTTTTTTTTTTTTATTTCTATTGTTTTATTTTCGCGTAATAACACGAGGAGCTACACGTATAAGTTAAACTCTTATGGGCACACGTGTAGGCGAGGACGTTATTACTTTTCTTGGTCATTATAAGTATAAGGCCAACTCGCGGCGTACATGTTGAGCATTATCTGTCCATCATCGCCTACGTTAGTTTTTCCCTATCTCTCCCTTTCCCTCGATCCTTACTTGCTTCCTTCCTTCCTTCCTTCCCTCTATTTATCTTCGTTTTTCTCTTTCTCTCGAGTTGATGTCGAGGTACCAAACTCGTCAAAAGAAAAACACTCACGTACTTGGCGAAACGATGTGTATTATGACTCTGGCTTCATATTGTATTTATTTATTTGCAGGACATCTTTCGATTATTGATACTGTGATAAAGGCCCGTCAAAATGTTCACTTAATTTTTCTTTTGTTAGAAAATATTGATCTTGTTTCATGGGCCCCCATTGTTTGGTGAAAAAAAAAAAACATGAGCTATTTCTACAGATTGCAAGATTTATGGTATATCGAGAAAAGAGTCGAAACATCGATATACCGAAACAACAATTGACCGAGAAACAGAAGTTGCTCGATTGCAATTTCGTCGTATTGGTTAGACGTCCATGCGGAGTACATGGAAGAAAAGCCCAAAAGGACAAAAGGGAGAAGAGAGACGAGAGATAAATATTGAAATTCTTAATGATATTTGAAGGAGCCACGCGAAGGACACGAGAAGATAAAAATGTGGGAGGCATTCGGGACCGGGCTTAGGGACTATTATTATTATTATTTTTTTGTTCTGGGAAAACTGATCTTCCGAGGGATTTTGGCATAAGATAAAAATGTGGGAATAAGTATTTTTTTTCATGGACAAACGTTTTTTTCAACTTAAAAAGGACGTATAAATTTTGTACGAAAGTTTGGGACACACGATGAATTTTGAACTTGTAATCTCGATGAAAATAATAAATGATTGAATGAAAAATTGAAAATTATAATTGGAGCAAACTGAGGAGTCTGGTTTTAATGATTTACTGGAGGAATCAGCTCGTGACACTCCGGAAATCTATTCGGAATGAAAAGTAAACTCAAACTTAATGGAAAATTTTGATCTATCCGCTCGTTCGTCTCTTTTCTCGTAACACCGCGGAAAAATTGTGTTTGTGTTTGACCTCACACTGTGTGTATAGCGGTCGTGTGACGCCGCGCTGTCTATGTCCGCCCACGTTATTTACGAAATGTCATGACTCTCGTAGCCCCTCAGTATTATTATATGCAGAGAGAAAAGCGCCGGGAAACTGCAATAGAAAAGAAGCAACAGCCAACCAGTCTCGTTTTATTCTGCATCTAAACTCCATTTTCTTTTTTTTTTTTTATCTTATGCTCGCTCTCATCGGCGATAAATTATTTATTTACCGTCTCCGTCGACAGACTTCGGATTCCTTATAATTTCTTTCTACGAGTGAGGCAGTTTGCATAATTAATTTAAAGATTATTAAAGTCTATGAATAATTAAACAGAAATGTGATAATCACGTAATCTCCGTAAGCTCTCGTATTAATTTGACGATTTTAAAAGTTATAATTCTCGGTTAAATGTTCGATAAGGTGGCTCGAAATTTGAGCAATATCATTGGATGCACTTTTATATTTTATTGTAAAAAAAAAAACCAGTCAATTGTAGAGTTCGTGAAAGGAATACCTTAATCAAAGGTTGACATTGAAATGACGTCGTGACGCCGTTTGGTGCGCGGCGTTTTTTCGAGTACGTGTCCCTTTGGTCACGGTTCAATGGGTAGGTTACGGTCTGCTCGGGAGATGTGGTAAAAGGGTGGAGTGATATCGGAGAGTGCGAGAAAAAATGGCGTTGCTTATATTGTTGGATCGTTTTATTCGACAGTGACGTTGCTGACGTCACTTTTACGTTTGCTTTCATTTATTTCCTTATATCTCGAGTTCCGTGACATCGAATAAGGAATAAACGAAAAAGAAGATAAAAACACGCTGCTAGAGAACGTAGAGAGCAACGGGAACCGATCAACTCGTTGATGCAAAGATCGTTTTCGTGAAACGTGTTATTAGCGACACGATGCTTCAACGTATTACTATCACGAAACGACTTTATTTAGGATTCTTTCAAAATTTAGTACAAACGTTCTTGGCACCAAAACCAACAGTTTTCTCGGGCGAAGAAAAATTTTCTGACGTTTAAAATTAGAGATATTTCATTTCGCAAACGCGTGTAAATTAAAGTCGCGTTTTTTTTTTTTCTTGCAACTTTTTAAAAATAAAAAATTGGAAATGAAATATCTGAAATTCTAAACGTCAGAAAATTTTTCTTCACAGGATAAAACTGTTGGTTAGGGTGCAAAGAACGTTTGTACAAATTTTTTAAAAGAAGCCCAAATAAAGTCGTTTTGTGATAGCAATACGTTAAGGCATCGATTAAATAAATCATTCATTCCTCAAGTTGAATAAAAATAGATTTCAGGAGCTTAAGGAAATAACAATAATAACAATGTCAATAGTTGTCTACTAACCTAAATAAGGCGGTTTTACGTTAACACTCGATGTAAAATGACGCTCGAAGAAATAACTCATTTTCATGAGTATAAATAGAACACATCGATGAACCAAGCAGCCGCTGGTTTTTTCCTCGTCTTCCTTCGCCACTTTCTTTCTGCTTCTTTTTCCTTTTTTTTTTTTTACATACGAATCGTACAAGTGGGATGTATTTCTAGTCTAATCGAATTCACCGCGGTTCGACCTTCGCGAACAAGTTTAGACATCAACGCTAAAAATGTACACACCCACAGAACTTGTATTTTCCTTTTTATCGAGTGTTTTTTTTTTTTTCCCCCTATTTCTTCCTTTTGTGTCGTATATCGACATGGCAAATTGGTGGCAGTTGCTCCGGACGACGAAGCATGTGAATGAAATGGCGAGCAATGGGGATTTTGGAAAAAGTTTGAAGAGTTTGATTTGGAAATGAAAATAATACCGTTGATTGATAACTTGGCTCGAAAAGGTCCGACGCAACGACGAGTCTTGATCGCTATTCACAAAAGCATCAAACTTGAAATTTAAATCTTGAATAATTCGTTGTTGTTTTGTTTGTTTGAAAATCCATTCGATCACGACGAATCCCTGATCCAAATTCATCGCCGTTGCTTGATTTATCGTCTCGATACATCTCAGTATTTTTCCTCGGTTTATGCACGTAAGCGCGAATCTACATATATACATACGTACACAGCTCGCGTGATCGAGTACGGAATCCAGTGTGTGTCACGGTGTAGCAAACGTAACACACATTTTCCTCTATCCGGCAACCTTTCCTATTCTATTTATGTACATATATATACAACCGATGCCTGCAGAAATGTCGCGTCGTTCAAGCGTGTACTATCTCACATAATGCATACATAAAAACACATATATGTATAGAGCGAAGGGTTATAAGGTGTAAGGGGTTTGTTGGATCGGGCGTCGTCGATTTTCGATTGAAAAATGGCATTGTGATACATTTTCTTGTACCTCTCAGCTTTTCATTTGCGGTGTATTTCCTGAACCGTTTATATTTTTGAGTGAAAAATAACAAATTCACTTGGTTGTCACACTGGGTCAGATTGACCCGAATTCGAAGCGTACTTTCGCGGCTTTCTAGGGGAGGAAACTTATCCGAAGACTGCCGAGTGAATGAGTACTCTGCATGGGTCAAATTGACCCGGTGTGTCAAAAATTTGCGAAATTTCGTATTGCACCCTTTCTAGGAGGGCCAGTGGCAAAAGTGTCAGGCGCGTTTTACATTTTACGGCATTTGTCCAACTTGTTGCGTGCTTGCTTCTCGATCTCAGTGCGAAAGGACAAAGGACCCAATGGATCCTCGCGTGCTCTTTCCTTCGAGCAAAACTTTTACTAACGTCATACGCATTAATCGCGAACACTCATCGCGAAGCTTTTATATTCGTGCAATACGTTCACGCAAACATCGGAGACTAACGAGTTTGCGAAACACAAAAATTAGTTATTTGTGTTTGTGCGGTCGCGCAGCATGATTTTATTTCTTGGATCGTGCGTCTCGTTAAGAAACCGCGCGCGATCGAGTGTCTGAGGCATTCTCTTGATGATTGTCGCAAGATTTATTTGACTCCCGCGGTGCAACTTTTGTAATCGTAGCTTGGTCGTCGATCGACCTCGAGGCTGTCTAGAGAAGAAAGGACCACCAGCGGCAATGACGCATGCAGGAACGAATAAGATTATCGCGCTCGGCCATTTTGATATTGCGATTCGAAAGGAAATACGCGTTTCGCGAATCGCGCGTTCTGAATCATAGATAAAGATCGTGACAGGACCAGATGAATCAGCCACATTGGTCTGGCAAGTAAAAGAGACCAATGAAAACGGTTAAAAATTAAAACGAAATAAGAAGCCTGGACGGACAAAAAATATTAGTGGGAAAGACTAAGAAAGGAAAGAGAAGGAAAAAGACAAGGAAACGATGGAAGACTTTATTATACTAGGGTCCATCACTTCTGATTTCGCTAAGTGGTGAGCAAAATATGCGACAGCGTCTTGAAGCCAATTAATTTTAGAGCAGTTCGAGAAGAATTTGCAGCTCCACTCGTTTTTAGCAAAAATCATGGCGTTGTCAAATTTTTAGAAAATTAGCGCTGCTACAAGATTTTTTCCTTCTTTTATAGTTTTTTGTACACCAGACTTGAGAGTCTCAAAAATGCGTGGACTGCAAACCACTACGAACATCAGTTAGTCAATTTTAGCGTTTGTAGTAATCGTCAAGTCTTTACAATCGGAGTAATTCAGTCGAAATCACTTGAAAACGAGTTTTATTACTCGAAGTGATGACTATGACGAGTTTTCGTAGATGTAGTAATTCTGAGTGATTGAAAAGTCTCCCAGCGGGTCCTCGTGAAGACTTCTAGTCATTTGCGTTCCTGGATAAATTTTTATTCACGATTTTTGAAAAAAAAAATATATAAATTTCAACCCCGAAGCTGTGGCTCTATGACGAGTTTTCGTAGATCTGGCAATTCCCAGTGATGGAGAAAGTCTCCCTTCGTATCCTCGTGAAGAGTTCTAGTCGATTGCGTTTCTGGAAAATTTTTTACCCATCATTTTCGGAAAAAAATAAATAAAAAAATTTTCAATCCCGAAGCTGAGGCTCCACGACGCGTTTTCGTAGATCTGGCGATTCTGGGTGATGGAGAAAGTCTCCCTGCGTGTCCTCGTGAAGAGTTCTAGTCGATTACGTTTCTGGAAAAAATTTGATCCACAATTTTCGGACAAAAATAAATATATAAAGTTTCAACCCCGAAGCTGAGGCTCCCTGACACGTTTTCGTAGATCTGGCAATTCCCAGTGATGGAGAAAGTCTCCCTGCGTGCCCTCGTGAAGAGTTCTAGTCCATTGCGTTTTTGGAAAAATTTTTACGCACCATTTTCGGAAAAAAGGAATAAAAAAAGTTTCAATCCCGAAGCTGAGGCTCCCAGACACGTTTTCGTAGATCTGGCAATTCCCAGTGATGGAGGAAGTCTCCCTGCGTGCCCTCGTGAAGAGTTCTAGTCCATTGCGTTTTTGGAAAATTTTTTACGCACCATTTTCGGAAAAAAGGAATAAAAAAAGTTTCAATCCCAAAGCTGAGGCTCCCAGACACGTTTTCGTAGATCTGGCAATTCCCAGTGACGGAGAGAGTCTCCCTGCGTGCCCTCGTGAAGAGTTCTAGTCAATCGCGTTCCCGGATAAATTTTTATCCACCATTTTAGGAAAAAAGAAATAAAAACAGTTTCAGAAATAAAAACAGCCGGAACTGTCAGACTGATAGCGGAAGAGTCAAAACACGGTGTACAACAGGACCGACCAATCACAGCACGAATAAAACGACAACAATGCCCCCCGTTGGTCGCCAACTTCGGGCGTTACTCTCCAACTTTTTAGAAGGGGAATGTAAAAAAGGTAGAGAATTAATAAAAGAAAAAAGTAAAATTTACATTGAGAATTGGGAAAGAGAAACGATGAACAGCAAGGACTTAAGGCAAAAACTAATAAAGACACTAAGGGGAGAAATGGAAAGTGAATCATTCCAATTTTACAAAGAAATAGAGGAAATATGCAGAGAAGAAAAAAGAAGTGCGAGATTAAGGAGGTTGTCTACACCCGACAATACGATAAGAATTCAATCAAATTTGGTGATAAAATCCTTTAGCATCAAATACAATGACACAATTTTTTTTCAAATTTTTCGTCTACATAGTTGTCGAATAATTGGAGTTTACAATATGCAAAATATATACCTATATATATCTGCATCCTATGCTTACGCATGTAAACTCTAGTGTTGAATAATTCGTAAAGTATGTAAAAGAAAAATCTTTAAAAATTTGTATATTCGTATTTAATACTAAAGAATGTACTCACCAAATTTCATTAAATTCTAATAATTTCGAATTTTCCTATTCTTTTAACACGGCAACATTGTTGTGTGTAGCCACCCTCCTCAAAAGATGTATGAAAATAACACTGTAACATTTTTCATTGTAAAAAACTGAAAAGTTGTGGAAATAATACTCATCTATCTAAATCGATGCTCCAATGGATTCGCTCTCCTTGCTAACACACTTCCTAATTATTTACATTTACGCACATCGATATCCAACTATGCGACGCATATTATTTTCAAATCGAATTGAAGGAAATAGGAGAGCATGAGATCGTTGGACCGATAGCAGGGTCGAATAAAAACTTGGTACATGTTTGTTTACCCGAGTATGGCTAATGACTCGCACCCCTCTCTGCTGCCCCGATCGGTGAATGTGAGGAAAATGCACAAACCCGTCCTTTTCCAGAAATATATATTCGCTGGTGGCACTTTGTCAAACGTGTTATTTTCCGTACGATTGGGCTCGTTAGCTCAACCTGAAAATACTGCAAACTAGAAAATCTTTTCGATAAAAACAAAATTTAAAATGGTCCTCGAACGTAATCTCGAAGAAATCGCCTCGATAATTCTTCGCAGATCTTTTCCACATTTCACAAGCATTATCTAGAGACTCGGTAGAGTCTCTGGACAAGTACATTCGACAACGTCGTCCGCTGGGATAAGAATTTCCTTTAAGGACGTTGTATGCAAAATTTTCTATCGATAGAATTTCTTTAAATTTCCACTACACATCGAGAATAGTTAAATGGTCACCTCGTTACAAAAAGATCGAAGACGACGAGCCGGGACTGCTGAAAAAAGTAGGACTTGATAAATTTTAATGTAGTAACTTCTACTTCAATGGATTAATGATGAAATTTGGCGTGAATGGCTCGACCGAGCAATCCCAAGAAATATTTTTCTTTATGATTCAACTTTGTTGGGCTAGGTATTAAAAGAAGACAAAAGCAACTGAATGAGGCTAGATGGAAGCTTGGTTGACGCCGCGGGTATAGAAGCTAACAAGGCTAATTGAGTTGAGTCCCGGTTATACCATCGACATGAAACAGAGGAATTTTGGCATGGCCTCTCGCATCCACGTTGAACATAAACGAGTGAAAGCTTCTCTACTGCCATTTTGCTAATTATCCTTTTCCCTCGGTATTTACACTCCTTCGCCGCACAGTTTCTTACTTCTCGCGCCTCCTCCCTCCTCCTCCTCCTCCTCTTTCTCTCTGTATTTACAACTCCGGAATCTGCTCGCTCTTTTGAATCCATTCGATTCCTTTACATAAGTTAACGGCGTGAGCTTTCTCGTAGCAACTTGCTCTGCACCGCTTCCAAGTGATTGAGTTTAAACATTATGTATACAAAGCATAGCGCTTTACTAATCCTGGAACAAGCACCATCGAAAAATATAAAAGAAATTTCCACGCGGGCAGTAATGATATATTTGTCAAGGTCACGAGTAAAAATGGAATTTACGTTCTGTATGCCTGGAGGTCGCGAATCAGTACCGATGAAAAGGATCGTAATTAACGAATGAAAGAACGCAGAAGAATCTTTTCAAAGCTATCACCGCAGAGTTGCAACAGCCTCGAATCGCATTTTTCGAAAAAAGATAAAAAACCGATAGAGAACCAGAGATTGATTGATTGATTGATTGATTGTTTATTTGATGCCCTAGCTATGCTTTGGGGGACATAACAAAAGACTCGATGAAAAAGTTTATTGAATACAGAGTCGTAGCGACAGAAAGTAACAATACACAGCGATAGGTGGGGGAACAGTGTTTCATTTGGACAGAGTTTTCAGGATTTCAAATGAAGATATAAAAGTAGCATATTCGAAGCCTAGTCACTGAAATAAAGTTTTGTCGAAAAAGATGGAAATTTTGTTCGATACGTTGGACTAAACACGTTTTTTTTGAATAATCCCAAAAATGATGCATTACACAGCAGGAATTTTGCAATTTGCAATTATCGAAAAATATTTACTGCATCGTATTCAACAAAATATCGACGATTTTTATTAAAATTTCATTTCCAGTGTACAGAATATAAAGTTAATAACAAAAGCACAGTAAAATGACAGTGACGAAACTGTTAGAGAGACAGAGAGAGATTTTCCCATGGTAAAGGGAGGAATGTCACAGGACAGAGGCTTAGACATATGAAAGTCATGGGAGTTGGGATTTGGCTGTTCCGTCGATCGTGGCGAGGAGCTCTACTGGTTTATCCTCGTGGCAGCCCGAGCAAAAAAAAACATATGCAGATAGAACAAGAAAAGGAGGCGCCAGCTGGAAAAATGATATTCCACGAATAGGAACAACATGGTGTTTCTCGCAAATACGCATTAACATAAAGTGCGAGTAGGTAAAAAAAGGATCGTTGTCATCGGAGATAAAGTGTGCGGTAGGTTTGCCAGCGTCGGTGATCCAACAATCGTGTATATACAAAAAAGCAAAGTATATCTTCGTATACAAAGATTGGCAGGAATACGCGAGCATGTACTTTTACAATAGATAAAAGAAGAAAGAGGATATCGCGGGAGAGTGGGCCCAGCAGGAGTACTATCGGGCGGACTGAAAGGGAAGTTACTCCCCGGAGGAAAGAAAGAGAAAGAGAAGAGGTTTTAAAAGAAACAGGGCATGAGCGTGGCGAAGGTGAACAAGCAAGGATGCGCGGATGAGGGAAAGAAAAGATAGGATTGAAAAAGAAGCGCAAAGAAGAGCAGATGAGCGTGTCACGGGTGCTTGCTGGGGTGGTCCGTGTCGATGTTGTCAAGCTCCTAGATCGTCGTCATCTCGAATGGTCTATCGTTGACTGACTTTCCATCAATTAATGAGGCCGTAAGGGAAAAAATGCGAGAACGCACGATCCCGAAGGATCAGGGTCAGCCGGAGGTTTTGAGTGACACAGAAGTAGAGATGATACGCAGCACGACGCACTTTGGTACATACGTGAGCGCGGGTTTGACAGTGCGTAGGAAAAGAAATATCCATTAAATTAGCCGCGTGCGCGTAACGCGCACGTTATGCCCTGTTTCTTGCAAAGCATCAAGTGGTAAGGGTCAAAAGGGCGTAACCGCAGGAGGCGAAACGGTCAAGGAAGAGAAAGTATGCTGCTGTGCTGGTATATATAAGGTGCGGAGAGGAGGCGAACAGTGAGAAAGAAAAAGAGGGACGGAAGGCGACTGAAATAAAAGTGCGGAAAAGCGCGAGTCGTCGCGGAGGGTAATAGACAGAAAGTGGAAGAGGGGGTTAAGGGGCTTTCCCCGTCAGCGCCGTAGTGACTACAGTAGCGCCGCGTCGCGACGGTTGCAGAGAGCCTGGAGGGAGGAGGGTGACCGCGAGGTTGCTGCCGACGGTTTGGTCCGTTGGAAGACAAGAGAGGAAGAAAGAGAGAGAGAGAGAGAGAGAGAGAGAGAGAGAGTTGGGGTATGTTGTCGGGTTCCGAGGGAGAAGAGCAAGAGGATGAACGGGGAAAGGTGAGATGCGCAACGCGTTTGAACGATTACTGTGGCCGCGCAGAGCGTGGGAGTTAGTTCTGGTGAGGGCGCCAACCGGCTCACTCGCTAAACTAACCCACAATTCCCGGCCCTTGGACCCTCCTCGTCGCGGACATCCTCTCGGTTTCCTCCCTTCTGCACTCTCCATCTCTCTCTCTCTCTCTCTCTCTCGCGGTCGCTTCTCTCGTCTTGGCGTCTCCTTCTGAGCCGCCATATCTCCAGCGACTCACCCCTCGAGTCTCCGTGGATTGTCTCGTTCCTTGGTACCAGCGAGAAAGTAACCTCCGCGCTCGCCATAACCCGAGAGCTGCTTCTCATAATCTCGTCGTATTCCCGCACTTGGCGGCATCGCGGTTTCACCGGATCTTGAACGATGTTTCAGCGGCGTTGACAACCATCCACTATTTTCATAAGAATGCTCGAGCACATTCGTTAAAGTTCGATAAATCATGCAAAACAGGATTCGACAATTTTCTTTGTCAATTAGCGACCAAGTCAAAAAAATAAAAATCTTGAAGACATAATTGGGATAAAATCGTTAATGCTTGCATCTGGCATTGGTTTTCTCTGCACGATCTTGGTGCAGAGGCTCGAACGAACCAGAAGCCGGGTCAATTGTATTTTTATATACTCGAGGCGCGGTGTATCGCTCAATTAATTGTAAATAAGCAATAACGATAAAAGCACATGGCTGTGTATGAATAAAAAGAAATGAAGATGATGGGATTTGGTGATTTGTTTGGAAGGACAGTGAAGAGACAAAGCGTAGAGATGCTCAACGGCTCTTTTTATCCAGCAGCAGCAGCAGTTGTCCAAATTGCAATGTATAACTCTGTACGCGATGGCTCAGAGAGGAAAGATGCTCACTTTGCTGCTCTCGTTGCAAGTGCCTCGCTGTCTGTCTGGGCAACCGGGCCGTCTCGCTCGCTCTCACGCTCTCTTTCTCTATATGACGACGACGACGTCGGGGATATCGTTGAGAGTTGACGATTGAAACGCGCACACAGACGGACAACCAACACGTAGAAACGTTGACGTAGTGGTCGTCGTGGTCCCCCTCGTCGGGGAGGGGTCTCGAGAGCGGCTAAGAATTGAGAGGGAGGAAGAGAAAGAGGCAAGAAGAGGGGTGTCGGAGAGACAAGCTCGAGAGAGAACAAGCCCCCGAAAGCGGGGGAGGATAAAAGCTCGAGTGCGAGAGAGAGAGAGACGGAAATTTTCTCTTCGCCCACACACTGTAACCTCCTCTCCCTTCCTCTCGTAAAAAGCAGCCCCCTCCTCGCGCGTTTCCCTCCAGCCAGGCTTGTCCGTATGCACACACGGCTCTCGCTAGTCGACCGGACGCTTTGTGATTCAACGTCTTCGTTGTGTACTTTCCTCTCTGGCTCCTCCACTCTCATCCCTTCTTATTTGCAACTAAAATCAAAACGAACAAACTCAATGAACGAGATTTAATAATAACGTCAACCAACAACAACAAACGAGAAACAACATTTTATTTTATTCGCGATTACAAACTGATCGAGAACGAAATATGCACGAAAGCATGAACGCGGAGAGGATTTTAAACGCAAGTGTTATATTTGGGTGATTATATTGTTCGATTACGATTAAGAAGCAGCAACGTTCCTCACATTCTCGTTTTTGTAACTGCTGGCCGAAGGCCTTGTTACGATTTACCGGTAAAAATTTTCCCCGTTTCCCCCCGCGAGTGCATTTAATACACGCAACAACAACAACAACAAATAAGAAAAGTCCCCGCGGAAAGACGAACGAGAAATCGTTAATTTTGAATAAAAGCGAAAAAGTTTGAACGCATCGTTGTTATCCGCGCTGGGCTATTTGAGCCAACTGGTGACGAAACGCCGCGCGTGTGGATTTCATCCTCGAGACGTCGCCACCGGGAGATCGAGATTTAAAAAAGTAGCAGTGGCGGGGCGGGCGGCGGGTCGGAGGTGCAGCAATCTGGCAGCAGATTGCGAGTCTGCTTAGAAAGACTTTGACGGGATTAAAAATCAAAGATCCGGAGAAACGCACTCTGTCTCGAAAACGTTGCTACGCACAAAGAAATAAAAAAAGGAAGAGCTTTTCTCTTCCCAAAGAAAAAAAAACAGGCTCGAAGGAGAAAGCGAGAGAGAGAGGGAGAGGGAGTTGGAGAGTCAAGGAACGACGCGTTCGTGCAAGGAGAAAAGCTAGCGGGCGAGCAGCCACCCCACCACCCTTGATACTGCCCGGCTAGGGTGTCAGTGAGCGAGCGAGCGGGCGAGCCAAGCCAGCCAGCTGTAATAGTCCCTCGGGTACTCGGCTCGCGGCATGCGTGAGAGCTGCTAGTTTCTCTTTTCTCCCCGGTGTCTCTTTTCGTGTCCGCGCTAAAATATATATATATATATATATATATAATAAAAAAATATATTTGAAAAAAGAAAAGTAAATATTTCTATCGAGGCGAAAGAACCGACACCGTTCGTTTTTGACGTTATTCATTTATTATTTGATTTTCCTGCATCGAGAAATGACACTGTACAAAGTGCTACATCGTACGAGCTCCGACTAACGGAGAGAGACGAATTAACCCAGAGGGAAGAAGAGACCGGAGTCTCTAAATAATGAGTAATAACGAAGCGAACAATATTTTTTGAGAGTGTGATCGAAAGAAGATCGCGGCATCAAAAGACGCAGCGAATAAGAAGATTCGAAAAAGTGTGCTATCATTTGTTGGTGCTTCGTGCAACCAAATCGTGTGTTTTTAGTGCCGGGTTTGTGAAAAAACAAAAGCCACACCTCCGAGGACAAATTTCGTTATATTTCCGGAAGAAAAAAGGGAAATCCGTTTTTTTCGGAGCATCTGAAGAAAGCGCAGCAGGAGGAGGTACCGCGTATTATTGTTAGCGACGCGATATACAAGAGAAAGCACACCGAGGGGTGAAATAATAAAACTTGAAAAAAAAAACAAAAAAAAAACAAAAAACAAAAAAAAACAACGTCGCAGAGTCACAGAGCTACGAAAGTACGAGATTTTCTTCGAGATTTTGGAACGTTCGGTAACAGCGAGTCTGCGGAAAAAGAGATATTTTCGAAAGAAATAAAAAGGCAGGGCTGTACGTTGTCCCCACAATATAAAAAATATTTATTTCCAATTTTGTTGTCGAGCTCACCAAAAGCTGAATGATATTTGTTGCGTGCGCACTGAGCAAAAAAATTAATTACTCACCCAAGACACTGACACACACACACACACACACACACACACGCCAATATATATACAGGCGTCAACTGATAAACACACACGTGTTGCGATCGCGTAAAGGTTGTCTCTGTAACGTTAGAAAAAATTGACTGAGAGAAAAGGAAAAAAAGGATTATGAAAAAAAATTGATAATGTTAAGCTCACCGTTGGAGGGAAATATTTTTTTAAATACACTTTTTGAGGACACCTGTTGATTATAACACACACACACACACACACACACACACACACGCACGCACACACACACACACAGAGGCACACACAGACAGACACACAGCACTGCTGTACTATCGAGCCTTGGGGTGGTGCTGTGCGCAGTAACGAACCGGGAGAAACTCTCCTTCTCCGGAGAGGATAAAGAGAGAAAGCGAGAAAGAGGGAGATAAAGAGATTTTTTGATAGGAAACGATTTGACGGCCTATACGAAAGATCGAAGCTCGATATTTCTCTAGATAACGAATAAACAAATAGATGAAAATATATATACACAAATATATGTATACATAAAGTTATAAATGTGAAGCGTTAAATATTTCGAGGCATCGTTTCGTCGCCGTTGTTGTTGCCTGACCTCCCCGTTGGCATCGTTGTTTTTCTTGTTACCTTTTCCAATCACCGAAACTAACGATAAAAATATTAAAAAAAAGTAATAAATTAAAAAAACAAAAAAATAATCGTGTGTGGGTGAAAAATTGATTGAGTCTGTCAAGTGAGAGCGAAAGATAAAAAAATATAACGTTGAATTATTTTCTATTCGATGCAAACGACGCGTGTCTTTCGCGCGCCATTTTGTTAAGCTCCGACGCGCCTGAGCGCGTACAAAAAAATTGTTGAAAAATAGCAAAGACGAGAACACAAATTCGAACGACTCACCGAATTGATAGAAAAAAAAAAAAACAAATAGAGATTAACGAAAAAAAAGGCGTAGATATTTTTTGCACTTCCTATACAAATACACACACACACACACACACACGCAATACGATATTGTATGTAGCACCATGGGCCTTAGCACGTAAGCGCACATTTATATTCACATATATATATATAATCGTATATATTTATATATGTAGTTTACGAACAAGTTAGGTTTGCGTTAAAGGAGAAGAAGAATAAGAATAAAGGAAAAGAGGAGGGAATCGATATTTATATATATTTCTAAGCACATTTTTTCACTCAAGTAGCCTTAATTTGTACTCTACGTACATACACAAAAATTTAACTATATTTGTACGAGTATACAAGAGGCTGATAAAATGTGAAAGAAAATGAAAAAATAAGGAAAATAAATGTAATACGTTTAGAATAAAATAAGAAAGCAAATAGCACGAGAACCGTCCATGTTAATCTAGTTTGGTAATCGAAGGGAGAATAGTTTTTGGGAAGAATATTTTGTTGAACAAAAAGTGAGACTGGAAAGGTGAAAAATACCGAAAGTTACGTAGAAAAATAATAAATATTGTTGACTCGCCATTGTTAAAAGTTAAAAAAAAAAAAAAAAAAAAAAAAAAAAAAAAAAAAAAAACAACTGCGATATACGTGTGTGTTTATATTTGGATAAAAAAAATATTTCCACGAGATATAGAATTCTACAAAATCGTTTAATTTATATTCGTATTTATACATTGGGTTGATAAATATATTTGGGAATAATGATGTCCCCCAGGGAAAGATGAAAGTAATGGAGGCAGAACGGTTGATCAGGGGCGAGGCTGGCGGGGGTCGCTCAAAAGCCAAAAGAAATTTTTAACAAAACGCCCCGAAATCTACGTAAATAAATCGCTCTGTTTTGGCCTCGCCATTTTTTAATCCTAACATTTGTATTTTCACACCAACATACCAGCAATTTTATATTTAAAAATACACATACGTGTATGTATGAAATTTGTCTGTATACACCGTCGATAACGAGTTGGACGTTAACGAATCAGAGGAAAAACAGCGAGTGATAGTTATGCTCCCATGAATAATACACTTGGAATCGAATAGAGCAAAAATAATATATATATACATATAGATATATTTTAAAAAATCGTACAATTTGTATAAGTGTTGTTTGCACCCACGAGCACCTATAAAGTACCATTGCTGTGTGCACACTTTTGCGAACACACACACACAAGCTCACCTCCCTCTCTCACGAGCACTCGCTGCACGGCACGAATATCTCTCGAGCACCTTGTTCGCAATGACAGAATAATTCACAGTGACCAAGTCTGCAAATCGTTCAAACAGGTATTGGAAATGTTGGTAATAATTAAAAATCGAACCCTTGCTCCGTGGGGACGTATTTTCCTCTTGAGACACTTGCAAAAAAAAATATACGAATGAGAGAGTAATTACTGCGATATTTCTTCTTTTTTTTTGCGATCGATTTATAATTATTGTAGGAAGACTCGTTTCGGAATCCGTCACGGAGCTTGAGGTTGAAATATGCACCGCACCATTTTGTTTTTTCCTCGTCTTTTTGTACGTTTTTTTTTACAATGACAGAGTTGGGTAATTATGCCAGTTGATCGATGAGTTCGGAATTTAATTTATCGAGAAATCGTGTTGATCGTTTGACAGATTTTGTTTTATTAAATTGGCCAACTCTGTATTTATAATTTCGATCGAAAAGCTTGTGTGTTTATCTGTATGGTGAATCGCGGGGTTTCTCTGTTTGCAGTTAATCAGTCACAGGGCGAGAGGGCGAAAAGAGGAAGATAAAGGGTCGATTGTACAGTACGAGAAGGGCAATTGGATCGAGAGGATCGAGTAGCGCGATAATAATCGAGTGAATCAGTGCCGCGAGTGGGTGTATGGTGTTGGTGATAATATTAGTATCTCTGTGAATCGTCGGAAGAATAGAGGGGCGAGGACTGGAGAGAATCGAGAGAAAATAAAAAGAGGCTCGATTTGTCGGAGGATCAACGGGAAGAGAGTCAAGAGGTTTTTTTCAAGTACATGAGAAAATAGTTGGCGCGTGGCCTAAGGAGGGTGTAAAACCGAGGGAAAATCGATCGATCGAGCACATCGAGGGCGAGAGCGAGAGAGCGCCAGAGAGAGAGAGTGAGAAAGAGAGAAAGGGGGAGAGAGAGAGTGAGAGAGAGAGAGAGAGAGAGAGAACAAAATATTTGTACCTGTTACGTTGGAGCTCGGATCGATAAGCAACGTCACGATACTAAACGAGCCAACAAGAACAACAAGTTTCTCTCTCAGCCTCCGAAATCAGCCGAGGCAATCTTCGTTGCTCGAAATAATTCGAGAGGAAAAACCTCCAAGACGAATTACTTCAAATCGCACACTCTCAAACGCAACCTCTTCTTCCTTCTCTCTCTCTCTCTCTCTCTCTCTCTCTCTCTCTCACTCTCTCTCTATCTATCTATCTCTCTCTCTCACACACACACACACACTCTTAAACTCTTAATCTTTCGCTATCTCTTCCTGGTTCGATCAAATTGACGAACGAGAACACTTACGAGAAAACTCCAACGCGCGTTCTTCCTCATTGCTTATAATTGTTGAGAAGTTGCGACTCGCCAGGATCGAAGACTGCTCGACACTGAGAAGCCGGCTGTAATATAACCCCGAGTGTTGAAGAGAAGAGAGAAAATCAGAGAGTCCATAATCGAGAAAACTCATTTTGCTGAGTGGAAAAATCAAGAGGGAGAGAGAGGAAGATCAAGAATTGAGAATTATTTAGTCGAAAGGATTTAAGAAGGAAAAATTGGTGGTGAGAGAAATAAAAAGGCAAGTTGGATAAGCGTGGCAAACGAATCCGAGTAAAATGTCGAGCCAAATGTTTTGGCTACTTAGTTACGTCAGTCTTGGTCTTGCCCTGAGCCTGGGGAATCGGCCGACCGGTATACATGGTTCATCCTCCTCGTCATCGTCGTCCTCGTCGTCGTCGTCGTCGTCGTCATCGTCGTCGTCGTCGTCCTCCTCAGACTCCTCCTCTTCGTCGTCCTCATCATCATCGTCTTCGTCGTCACAGCAACAAAAACCACAATCCACGTCGTCCGGGCAGAGTCTCAAGTCCCGCCAAGAGAATCGTTTGACGAGGACCGACGAGGGAAGCAGCAGCAGCAGCAGCGGCAGCAGCAGCAGCAGCAGCAGCAGCAGCAGCAGCAAACACTTGCAACCGGTTCCAGCCGGTTCTCATTTGTTGGAGCTCGAGAATGTTGACGCTTACAGATACGAAGAGTTGCCTCTGGTCGAGCTTAACGAAGAATCGAATTTTCGAGGCTTGAAGGAAGAACGAAATCGATTTAGCGAGCAAGAGGACGATGTGGAAGAGGAGGAGGAGGAAGAAGAGGAAGAAGAAAGAGAAAGGAGAGAAAAGGGGAAAGAAAAAAGCTTGAGAAATGTACGAGATAGAGGATTTCTCGATGAATTCGCGATCGCCGTACTCGATACACTTTATCCACGTAATCGGGATCTTCTTGTTTCCGGTAAACCGCCCAACATAGAGCACAAAAACGATGATATCTCAAGGTTTCTAGTCACTAATTATCACGATGAAATAAACGTCCGCGCTCCTCCGAGATTATCGCTTAATGGGCGAACGAACGTCCCTGAGTTAACGAGGAAATACTCGAAATTACCAATCGCCGTTGTTTATCGTCCAGATCGAACGATAGCCCAAGCAGCGGCCCCGATTGCCCTTAACGCCGCTAAAATTTTCAACGATCGGCCAAGAGCACCGATCTTCTCATCTCGCGATCGTCACTTCTCGAGCGATCTGCGAAATCCACCCGAATTCCTCAACACCGCGAGCAACGAGTTTTCCGAATTCCCAACGAGGATCGATCACTCGACGACTAAGAGACGCGAAAACGCGC
Organism: Hyposoter dolosus; assembly: GCA_963921915.1. Lineage (NCBI taxonomy): Eukaryota > Metazoa > Arthropoda > Insecta > Hymenoptera > Ichneumonidae > Hyposoter > Hyposoter dolosus. Next base: position 17,488,204 of record OY998132.1, on the reverse strand, counting down.
TCGACGAACGGTGGCTTCTCAACGACAAGACACCCGGCAAAAGAAACGAGCAACGTCCGAAAAACTCCAATTCCAGATCCCCGACTTCGTCAGGATGGTCCGGAAGTGCTCCGCAGTCTCAGTCCGCCCCACCTACTGGTCCCGGAGCGAGCATCGCTTCACAGTTCCTGCTGAGATCGGCGAGGGGCAATCGCCAATACGATGTTCCTCAAATCGGTGAGTTTCCACATTTTTTCACCTTTCGGAATAAATTGAAAAATATAAAAAAAATCCATCTCCATTGCGACTTGATTTTTCCACGAGATAACCGAACGAAGCTTTTTACGTAAATTACCAGCAGACAAGAAGCGTTACTCAAGCTTCATTTTTCCTTCTCTCGTTCGGCCCTTAAAATAATATTGGTACGGGGAGTAAACTAATTTTTCTACTTAACTCACGACAGTCCTTTGCCTCTTGGAAGAAAAGAGAATAAATAAGAATATACAAATTCTCCTGCCACGGTTATTATTCTGCACATTTTGTTTTACGTCAAAAGGTCATGGCACGTTAAATTTTAGCACCGCCATTTCAGAGAGTTTCCCCAGATAAATGACTCGGTATTTCCATGAGTAACGAGCTTAACTTTCCTCCATTATCTCTCGAAGCTTTCCAGTCACTGAGAGCAAGATGAAAAAAAAAAAAAAAAAAACATCTCATCTTTTTTTTTTTCACCTTGAAAAAAGTAGAGTTATAAAAAAGTTTTTACTCGACGAGTGTCTGATTTGAATTCGAACGATAAACCCCGTTTTATTAACCGAGTCGTCGATCGTGAGTATCGAGAATTTCATTCTCCACCAGATTGTGTGTTGATCGCGTTTTTTTTTCCCAACGGAATTCATAAATTTCTTTCAAGAACACAAATTATAAAACAAATTACCAAAGACATTTATTATATACATAATCACGTGTGTGCATGTGGGTGTGTGTCTGGATATGTAACGTGGTCTTTGTCCTCCGAGCTTTATTCTCGATCGATATGCCAGAGAGCGTTGTGTAAATTTCCCGACACTCTCTCCCTCTCTCTCTCTCTCTCTCTCTCTCTCTCTCTCCTTGTCTTCCTCTGTCCCTCTTTCTCTTTCTTTCACTCGTCACAATGTATGACGTACGTAACCCCGGTATAATTCCATCGCAAGTACGTTCGGAATACTTGGTTAAAAAAACAAGTAAAGGAAAAACACGCACACAAAGTTTGCGAGGTATGTTACGGTAAAAAGTCGCGGAGAGAGAAAGAGAGAGAGAGAGAGAGAGAGAAGAGAGGAGAGAGGAAGGAGAAAGCCGAGGATATACGATGTATGTATAGCTCTTGGGTCATAATAACACATACCGGATCGGCTATCTGGACGAGATTGCTGGTCGAGTATGAAAAAAAAAAAAAAAAGAAACGTTTTCTCCGAAAAATTTGACAAGGAAATTCTCTCGCTTCTCTTAGCGATATTTTTTTGTTGATTTTTTAGCCGAGAATTTTGACGCGAAATAAAATGCCGTTGCAAGGTTCGCGGAGAATAAATTTTCGACGGGATAACTAACGAGAAAACACGGCTGACAAAATCATGTTTTTATTCCTGAGAAATTGCATTTTTGATGTCTGTGATTAATCGCTCAGGAAAATCGCAGAGATCGATTAATTTTTTGTGCCAAAAGAATTTTTTTTTTGTTTTCCTTCATTTCGATACAATCTCCGGGTATTCTTTTCACGAACTCGGCTATTTTACAGTTAATTGTTTTTTTATTTACAATAAAAGCAAAAGTGCATCCAATGATATTGCTCAAATTTCGAGCCACCTTATCAAACATTTAACGAAAATTTCTAACTTTTGAAAAACGTAGAATTTATACGGAAGCTTATGGAGATTACTTGATTATCATATTTCTATTTAATTATTTACAGACTTAATATCTTTAAATTTTTGATACAAACTGCCTCACTCGTAGAAACAAATTATAAGGAATCCGTAAAGACGATAAAAATAAGGGGTAATCGGATGTTCAACGGAAATATTAACAACAAGAGTTGAAAAAATATCACAAGGATTATGTTTGGCAACACAATTGGCAAATTGGCTGCGTTCGGTGCGTAACAGCTGACACAGAGTAGCATCGTTGACACTCATAATTTTCAATATCGACAAAAAGACGAGTGCCCTTCTCATGCGCCGACAAAATCCGGCCCTTCGAGAAAGGATTTCCTTTTAAGTGAGACGTGTAAAACCAGAGAAAAAATACATCCATGAAAGTTGAAACGTTCGAGCGAAATCGCTGTGATGAATTTCCCACGAGACCCTCGGTCGTAATACGTGTAAAACTTTTACTTCGTTACGCATCGTTAATTTACCAAAGAATATTCTTGGTAACGCGGCGGGTGTGGTGCTAATTTAGCGACGTTTTTTAAATCCTTTTTTTTTCCTCATTTTTTATCACTTTTATCTTCGAGAAAAATAACTGAGAATTTTCATCAAACCAATTGTTACAGTTTTCTTTTCAATCTCCGTACCCAGAAATTATTTAATTACTTGAGAAAATTAATTGTACGGTTGATTGGTTGCTGGAAGATTATTCATTTTGTTTAACAATACGTGAAAAAAAAAATTCACGTTCGAAACTACAATTTTTTAAAAACAACTTCAAACAACTTCATTTTAAAATCTAAAAAAAAAAAATACTCTCATCGTTACTGCCAGCATGCCCAGGTTTCGTCCCTTTTTGGCATTTCTCTTACTTCCCTTTTTGTCCAACAATTTCCTAGTGATTTCTTTTTACAACGATACCCTCTGTAGAGATTAATTATTACTTGTGTATAGATATGGTCAACGACATGCAAATGGATAAGATTCAAACTAATTACAACATTGTGTCTATATAAATGTAAATTTTTATTCAGCCACATATCAGAGGTGCAGGTTATCTCTGAATATGCATTTCCTCGTCCTCTCGTTGTTTCACATTTCCTCATTTCGTGTGTGTACACTTTTCCCTGTGTTTTTCTTTTTTATTTCTCTTTTTCTCTCTTCGCGTCTACTCGACTTTGACTTGACAATGAGCCAATTTATTAGACGAAAAAAAATACATAGACAGGGTTGCCTCGTAGATAGAAAGCTCCGAACGCCCGGTGATACGAAGCAGCAGATGAGGTGATTTTACGTTGATATTCTCATGCTTCGTGCGATTACGAGGTCGTTGTTTCCACTTGTTGCTTCGACCAATCTAATACGTATTCATAGATGAGCGTACTGAGAAGCATATATACTCATTTTTCAGTTTTCGTTTTTTAAACATTTCGTCTTGTTTTTTTTAAATTTATTTACTTCTTCATCGTAGATTGTTGATGAATAAAAATAAAAATGAATGTCGAGGTTCTGGCCATAATAATGTTTCTTTGTAGCTCGATGTTTTATTTATTTCGATATGCCTCTCACTTTTGTTGATTTTTATCAATTTTCTCATTCCTCATATAGAGGAAGCTATGTGATGGTGAACATTTTTTTTTTTTCCAGTTTTCAATGTCAATGTGCTTAAAATGTCCCAAAACATTGAAACAATCATGTCTAGAAAAAATTTCCAGATGTGTGTGTATATTCTGGCACTGTAAAATTCAAACGTTCGTAACTCGAGAACGGTTTGAGCTACAGGGCTCCCGTTTTGCACAGATATTAATCCAGACCAGCTCTTCGTTCTCTGAGAATTTTGTTGGAATTGTTTGAAAAATACGAATTCTATGGAATTTTGAAATTTTCAAAAAAAGACTTTCGACGTTCTAACTTGCGCAAATTTTAAGATTTATTACTAATTTTTTTTTTTTATAAATAGAGTATCATAATAGGAAGGTTGATATTGGATTTGGGAAATATCCCTTGAACGGTTTAAATTTTATGGGTTTTCGAATTTTACAAAAATCTAAGTTTTTCGAAAAATTGTTCCGACGCTTTTTTTTTTTTTCCACGTTACAAAATTTTTGTCATTTTCTCTCGCACTAATTTGAAAACTTCGTTTCCTCTCTTTTATTCAACTTGCTCACGTTTCATGTAGTTTTGAGTGTTGAATTCTACATTTTTTTTTCTTCATAGTTGACATAACTCTTAAATGATAGCACAGTAAAAAGGAAAAGTTTATTTAGTAGAGGATCGTGCATATAGGAATGAATTTAGTAGGACGCGTTTATTGGGCGTCTATTTAGCATGCGTTATACATATTTTTGTGACACGAGAGTCTCTCGGTATAAAAAGGAACGATAAAGGCTGGACGCGGAGGTTTGCTAAACTGTTGCAAGGATTTATGGATCATAGTGATTTCCAGTTTTCCACAACTTTGAATTCTATATCTTGGGAGTCCATTTTATTTTCTCTGGCAAGTTTAACGATCGAGTCTCGTGCCGTGACGGAATAAACGGTTATGCTTTGGAATTAATGGGCAAGAGCACACACTCTCTTATGTAAATTTTAACGTGGCTGACTGTATAAAATTTTATTGCGACAAATTTAATACGTATCGTGCATTACGATCCACTAGAAAATTACTTTTTTCCAAACGACGAGGAATATAAAAAAAAAAAAAAAAGGTTATTACATGGAAAGAGATGGATTCATGGTCAAAAGCTTGATGGCCAACTTGGAATATTATTTTATTTGTTACGAGCAGAAAAACAAAGAGGAATTAATGGGCCAAGGTATTTTCTTATCTCTAAGGACTCTCTCGGAATTGTTACGTTTTCACTTGTCAATTGCAATCGGCGATAGAAACGGAGCTTGATAATCCCCGAGGAAAGAAAATTGAAAGAGAAATATTCATTTTTTCTATTGATCGATTCTTTATTGGAATTTATTATTGTCGAGAATATCCGTCTCGTTATTATTGATATACTGTTGTGAAAAAAAACGAAGATTAAGTGAGAGAGAAAGGCCAACAAGAAATGTTATATATTTTGCTTTCTCATTCGCCAAGTGAATTGATGTCCCCTAGTGGGACCCGATTCAACCTCAGTTTCTAGGATATATGATGTACACCCACGTTTTTTGCTTTACCACTCCACGTCCTCCGATCCTACGAGAAATATCTATCGCAGTGGCCTCGTTAAATCCCCTCCATCCTTTTTATAAATATATTTATTGCATCCGTGGATTCCAAACATATTAAAACAATTGAAAAGTGTTTAGACAATTTTTCATTCGAAATGGACGAATCAAAAAGTTTCATGACACATTGCGAAAAGGCTAAAATGCAAAAAAACAAATATTAAACAATTAACGATTTATAATGATGAATGTTGAAGAAAAAAATTGATCGAGTCATTCGAAAGAGTGGACTTGAGCTTTTTGGACTGGATGAATAATTGAATGGCCGAATCTTGGCACTGAGAAGCCAATCTCGATGGTTCAGTAGTAAAGGTCGATAACTGGTCAGACGGGCATTATCCTCAAAATTACGTAACGTCGATAACTGCAAAGTTGGAACAGGCAACAGTCACCAGAGTTTTCAATCGTTTCGAACAATTTGTCTGAATAAATTCATTTCAACTGCCAATGAAAATTGTTTTTATAAAATTTTTAAAAAACTGAAAATAAGGAACAAATCTTGATGGATAATAATTCATTGATAATTGGAACATGAATGAAAGCTTTGCTCCAATTTACCGGGTTCCTCGTACGATAAAAATGAATGAATGGAAAAATCTTGGCGCTGGAAATAGCGGATCTTAATCGAGCAGTAGAAGAGGTCGGTTATTGGTCGGCCGAGAATTCACCTCACGGAAAAATAGCTCCGGATAATCGATAAAGAGAAGATTGTTGTTTTTTTTTAAAGCAGAGGAAAGCTCCATTGTGAACTGAATTTTGCGATAATAATTGCAAAAAAAATAAAATAACAATAATAATCAAGAAAATAAATGGAGGAGATGGAAATGGATGGAAAGAGATGGAAATTGCGGTAAACTGATGCACGATGAAACATTTATACCGTTTACAACTATTTTGGAAAAATATTCCGATGGATTAATCGTCTGCCAAGTAGAAAAGACCTCAAACCGGTCAGACGTGATTTTCATCCAAGAATTACGTAACAAACGTGTGGCTCGTGGGTTGTGCCAGAAAAAAAGGGAAAAAATAGCAGGTTATGATTGAGCCAAAGATTTCTACCGTGGTGATCGTGACAGGACTTGAAATAGTACATTCGCATTAACTGTGTCTATTTTCGGTGTTGTTCGAGCAAGCGCAACGAGATCGACCGATTCATTCAAAGTGTAGACACTGAGAGAGCTAAACTAAGCTCGCATCTCGCCTTTTTTTCCCTCGTGCTCGAGAGAGAGAGAGAGAGAGAGAGAGAGAGAGAGAGAGAGAGAGAGAGAGAGAGAGAGAGAAAGGTACGACGCTTACGCTCACCCTTTGACCTACTTCCGGTTATAAGGACTCTGCAACTCGTAAGGATGTTTTTCCTCGTCGAGAATAGTGGGAGTAAAAAAAAATGAGAGAAAAAGCTCTGCGGGGTTTACGTATGCCAGGGAGAAGCAGAGGGAGAGAGAGAGCGTGAAAAATAAAGAGGAAAAAAGTATTTTTCTCCGAGGAGAAGGCGCTAACAAACCGCTTCTTTTTATTTTTTATTTTCCTCGAGAGAGGAAATCGTGTAAAAAGAAAATCATGTTAGAAGTACCCACGCCGAAAGGGGTGAATTACAGCGAGGGGTAGCAAAAAATAAATGCCATCCCTCTATACTCGAGTAGGTGAACGTTTAGTGTCGCACATTTAATAGCAATTCAAACGCCATCGATTTTCATCTACCTTCATACACTCGAAACAAAATTTCGTTGGAAAAGATCGATATTTCGTTCGATACGTTCGACTAAACGTTTTTTTTTTTTCATTAATCCCAAAAATTGTGTCATTGCAGCGAGAAATATTCTAGAAAGTCTCTTCGGAAGCAAATGTTTGTCGTTTCAATCGTTAATTTCTCTGAGAATTCCGTTAGCAACCAAATAAACTTCCGGAATAACGAAAATTTTACCCACAAATATTTAGTTCACCGAGTTCAACAAAATATCGACGATTTTTAACAAAATTTCATTTCCAGACTTATCCTCCAAGCTGAAAAACTATTAGAAAACCAGGCAAAAAACTTTTCTTTTTTAATCGAAAAAAATTTTCCGAAAAAGGTACAAAAAATCGCAAGGGAAATGTCGTGGATCTGAAGGATCGTAAAAGCCTTAATCTAGATTTGAATAATCGAAGGATTTTTAGTGTGAAACTTGCTGCAGTGACGTACGGTTTACATAAAAAGGTAGGAAAAGTGCAAAAGTGGAAAGGGCCAAGTTTTCGATGTGAAAATGCTCTAGTCTACGTCTTGTTGGAGCGTATACTTGAGCGAGGCTCGCCAGTTACTCTCGAACGAGCGTTGCACCCTCGTAAAAAAGAAACAGACAAAGAGCGAAAAAGTGTGGGGGAGAAAAAGAGGAAGAGGAAGAAGGAGAGAGAGAAGGAAACCGACAGACAGGCAGTCAGAGAGACAGACGCGTAAGCAGAAAAAAGATAAAAAGAGAAAGAATAAAAAATCGCGGAATAAAGACCAAAAGACGAGAGGAGAAAGGAGTGACAAAGAAAAGGGAAGAACAGTGGATTACAAAGCGAGAGGAAAATCGTGAGAGATATATCAAGTGCAAGGAATAAAAAAAAAAAAAACCCCAACGATACGCGAGTGAAAAAAAAAACAAACAAAAAAACATTGACATACGTCTAGTTCGTGCAGCGGTGAAAAAAACTCGCGAAACTTCCAAACTAAATCGTCCCAGACTGTCAGAGAGTGTAGAAAAATTTTCTTCTTTTTTTTTTTTTCCAATTCCCTTGCACACTCGACGCCCAATGTCCGTTTGTTAGGGGGGCGAGAACGGAGGAGAGATAAGCGGCAAGTTAAAAAGATACTTTTCATATACGTGCGAGGATAATTGACGCGAAAAAATAAAAGAATAAAGAAAAAAGAAAAAACGCGCGTATGCTCTTACGTATGAACTGGACTATAAACACCCTCGGAACGACCAACAACCCTTGCACCATTCGACGTGCTCTACTCACTCGACCATAAATCCGAGCATACCTCGATAACCTCGCAGAACATATACACTCTTTACGGAGGGTGGGCTTAAATCGTTAAAAGAAACATAGAGACACAACATGTTTTTTTAAATATACACGAGACAAAAAGATTTGTGCTTGATCTTTGAGAATTGCTGAATTTTTTATACAAAATCTGCGACTCTGGCTTATTCTACTTTTGATCGTTTTGCACTTTTAACTCTTCGGGACACTGTACCAAAAGTCAAAGGGATTAATATTTTTTAAATTTGACAAAAATTTGTCATTGATATTTGAAAATTGCTCAATTTTTTGATAAAAAATCTAAGACTCTGGCCGATTCTACTTTTGATCGTTTTACTCTTTTAACTCTTCGGGACACTGTGCCAAAAGTCAAAGGGATTAATATTTTTTTAATTTGACAAAAATCTGTCGTTGATGTTTGAAAATTGCTCAATTTTTTTATAAAAAATTTGAGACTCTGGCTGATTCTACTTTTGATCGTTTTGCACTTTTAACTCTTCGGGACACTGTACCAAAAGTCAAAGGGATTAATATTTTTTTAATTTGACAAAAATTTGTCGTTGATATTTGAAAATTGCTCAATTTTTTTATAAAAAATCTAAGACTCTGGCCGATTCTACTTTTGATCGTTTTACTCTTTTAACTCTTCGGGATACTGTGCCAAAAGTCAAAGGGATTAATATTTTTTTAATTTGACAAAAATTTGTCGTTGATATTTGAAAATTGCTCAATTTTTTTATAAAAAATTTAAGACTCTGGCCGATTCTACTTTTGATCGTTTTACTCTTTTAACTCTTCGGGACACTGTGCCAAAAGTCAAAGGGATTAATATTTTTTAAATTTGACAAAAATTTGTCGCTGATATTTGAAAATTGCTCAATTTTTTGATAAAAAATCTGAGACTCTGGCTGATTCTACTTTTGATCGTTTTGCACTTTGAACTCTTCGGGACACTGTACCAAAAGTCGAGTGGATTAATATCTTTATTCGGTTAACTGGTTTCAGATAAAATTAGACTGTGCACAGCGTGGCGATAAGTTAACGAAGCTATTTGTTATTGTCCTCGAAAAATATGTTTCTCTGGCGATACAGAAATAATGGATAATTCGGTATTCGTTACCTGCGGGTAATCGGCTATGTGCCGCATGATTATCAGAAATGAAAAGCGCCGAGTATCGTAATAACATTATAGAGGGTATTTTAGAGATGGACAAATGAGTGTATGCGGTTGATGGACGCGTTGAGAACAAAAGAAACAAATTTCCTCCTGCTCGTATTCACGATGAAATTATTATTCTGCGAGGGCTTTTCGCAAATGGCACGAGACAAAATGTCGTGGTCTGGTGGACACGGTTCGCTGATGCACACGAATTCAAACAACTAAATATCGCAGTGATTATTATACTGGGAGCTCTAAATGAAAATTTGGAATATTGTGAGCAGTGCATGGTTTTGTTTCATTGAACGTTGAATCCGGAACGAAAATTACAGACAAGCCTCACTTTTTTTTTTTTGCGTCGAACAGGAAGGAATAATTTGGACAATTTGTCTAGAAATTAAAGAAAATTAAAGAATTTGCAGAAATTAGAGCGGTTGGACGATTTTCCAAAAAAACTCAGATTTTCGTAAAATTCAAAAAATCATAAAAATTAAACCGTTCAACCGATATTCTCCAAATTCAATACCGACCTTCCTATTATGATACTCGACATTTACAAAAAAAAAAATTAGTAATAAATCTTGAAAATTGCGCAAGTTAGAGCGTCGGCAGCCTTTTTTTGAAAATTTAAAAATTCCGTACAATTCGTATTTTTCTAGCAATTCCAATAAAATTCTCAGGGAACGAAGAGCTCGTATAGATTAACTTCTGTGCAAAACGGGAGCCCTGTAGCTCAAACCGTTCTCGAGTTATGAAGGTTTCAATTTTGCAGTGCCAGAACATACACACATCCGGACATTTTTTCTAGATATGATTGTTTCGATGTTTTGGAACATTTTAAGCACATTGACATTGAAAACTGGAAAAAAAAAAATTTCACCGTCACATAGCTCCTTTATGAGGAAGCAAAAATAAATTTTTCGACTCTGGCTCGATCCAATTTTCGTACGTCCAAATAAAATATTTTCCAAATAAATAAACAAATGATGGTGATACGCTCAAAGAGCTTGAATTGTTTTTTTTTTTTTTTTCATTTTGACTTTAAGCTGCCCGATCGGTTCGTCGATTTCACATGGAGCAGCCAATGTGTATCGAAGGTCTTCCGATAGGTCACAGGTCGGTAGGCAAGATCGTTCATTAGGCAAAATAACGATGCGCTACACGACGAGTACCAATGGATACAAGGCTCTTCTATGAGTTGCAGAAACCATCATTTATGACATTAAATATTTGACGAGGCGATTCGTTCGTAGCGTGCACAGCAAGTCTGATTAATTAGTCAATGGTTTTAATTGATGATTTTCCCACTGGGTAATTCATTAACTATATACGTAATTGATAAATTACGTAGTGGGAATGAATTATTAACAGTAACAATTTTCATGAACACTCGGAAATGAATGGATGAGAAATCTTCGATCTTTTACAAATTTAACGAGTGCTTTGTTTATCAACGAAATAATTATTTCTTCCATTAAAAAACGCACCTTTTTATTTACACATTCGCCGCTAATGAGACGAAAAAAAAAAAGCAACGAAACGTTTATATTTAACGAGAAAGTATCGAATGACCATCGGAACGTCATTGATCCCGGATAATGGGACGCAATGAAGTGGAAAAAAACGTCGAGGCCATCACCGGCAAAAGTAACGAAGGAAAATATAAAAGAGGAAAGAAAAATGATCCTGTGATCGTTAAAATTAATTATTGCCGTTTATTGATGCGTTAAATCTTGTGACGAATTAATTGACGTTGGCATCCCATCTTTTTTAACGCTTTTTGCCATCTATTGTCAATAATTCTTAACATTCGACTTTTATGATTTTTCGTAAAATAATGTAAAGAAAAATCATTGTTCCATTGAAAAATGAAGAAAAAAGTTTTTTCACCCACTTGCGGACTCGAAGAATTGCTTTCTGTTGTTTCCCATACATTAGGATACACGTGTATATGGTGGAGCAGCGATTTGTATTCGAGATGAAATTTCGCGTTGCGCCAGGTGTGGGCGCGCTTGCCCTGGATCAATAATTAAAATTTATGCTGGAACGGGCGTTGCATATGTGCAATGGATACCGCATGAGCCGCGGTGTCCAACGCTGCGGATTCGGGCACATGCTCAGCTCCCTCCCTAATTGTACAGCAGGTCAAATTTTTCAACGCAAAATTTTCAGCAAAATTTCACGATCGGAAGGACAAAAATTAGCTTCCGAAGAGACTTTCTAGAATATTTCTTGCTGGAATGACACAATTTTTGGGATTATTAAAAAAAAAAACGTTTAGTCGAACGTATCGAACAAAATATCCATCTTTTCCAACAAAATTTGGTTTTCAGTGTGTGCCTAAATCTTGAATGTCAAAGAGCCTATAAATTATTATCCGAGTGTGGTGAATATATCTGTATGTGTGTGAGAAAGTGTAAGGGTGTAGGGAATAGAGAGGATCACGTACATCGAGTAACTAAAGAGAGAGTGGGAACAGCTTCGACTTTATAAGGACCACTTGGGTAAAGAGGGGATGAGAGTGAGGGACGAAGCAGAGAGAGGATTGTATGCATGATGGACTTGTATAACGAGTTTTTCGCTCGCGCCACTCCCGACAAATTTCATTACGAACCACGTTGATTGTTCCTGAAACCCCCTTCAACTTTATCCCCTGCCCCTTGTTCTTGTTCTCAATGAGGATGTTTCGAAAACGCCGAGTGTTAGTTGGCTCCCTTTTGCTCAACGTTGTCCTATGCTTCGTACAAGTTACGTACCTTGGCTCCGGTGCGGAAATAGCTTTCCTCTGTTATCTCTGCGTCTCTGGCTCTCAGTCTCCTGCTCACATACACCAGCACATGTTGACAAAGGCTACGAAATTCTCGTACACTTCCCAAATCGACTGAAATCAATTTGAATGCGGTTCAGGTAATCGAAATTGAATGCGGTAAGCCACAATTGTCTCGCTACCTCTCGCACTTAACACGTACCAGAGTTTCCGGAGGGAAACTCTCTCTGGTCTGGCTTTCAATCCGTTTTCGTGCTTTTCACACACTGCATTCGAGTTACGAGATCCTGTCCTTTTGCTTTTCGTAAACTTTCGTTTCTCGCCTTCTCTTTTTCGTTATGTACATAATGCAATTCTGAGTTTGAGACTTTTTTCATTTTCCATCATTATATATCATAATCTTTCGACTATTTCAAAACATCGAAAAGTTTTTCGTAAACTTTTGAAATATTCACGTCATTCGAGTCAAAAAATCATCGAGTGGTTTTTTTTTTTTAACATTTTTGCTTCCTCATACAGACGGTGAAATTTTTTTTTTTTCCAGATTTCAATGTCAATGTGCTTAAAATGTCCCAAAACATCGAAAAATCATAAATCTAGAAGAAATGTCCGGATGTGTGTACGTTCTGGCACTGTAAAATTCAAACGTTCGTAACTCGAGCTACAGGGCTCCCGTTTTGCACAGACGTTAATCTACACAAGCTCTTCGTTCTCTGGGAATTTTGTTGGAATTGCTAGAAAAATACGAATTCTACGTCATTTTGAAATTTTCAAAAAAAGGCTGTCGACGCTCTAACTTTTAACTAATTTCAAGATTTATTACTAATTTTTTTTTTTTATAAATAGAGTATCATAATTATGAAATTTTATGATTTTTCCAAATTTGACGAAAACCTGAGTTTTTTTGAAAAATCGTCCAACCACTCTAGTTTCTGAAAATTTTCTAAAATATTGTGTGTGAGTCTGTACTTGCTCTTTACTTTCTAGAAAAGTAGTCCAAATTATTTGTAACTTTTCTACTTTACGAGGTGTAAGATATTTCCCAAGTAAGAGGAAACCGAAAGGTTTGCGTTGAGTGTAGGAGAAAGGTGGCTTAATGCCGTCAGTATCTGAAAAAGCACGACATTTTTGCGTCAGTTTTAGTAATACAAGTAGTTAGCCTGGGCGTTTTGTTGAGTCCCGGATTTTCCGTCACAGCAACGACGTACCCGAGAAAAAAAGTGAAAGAGCCATGTGGGTAACGGAGAAAAAAAAAGGTTGAAAGATCGAAAGAGCAAGTTGTGGGAAGGTTTGAAAAAAAGAAAAAGAAAAGAAAAAGGGAGAATGGAGAGAAAAAAGAAAATAAAAGTTGAGAACCACCCCAAGTACCTGTAGCGCGACGACAGGTCACGTTTGTTCTAATAATAGGCTAACCGAGATTTCGATAAGACGAGAGAGAGGCAGGAAAACTCGACGAGTACCGACTCCCCCCCCCCCCCCTCTCTCTCTCTCTCTCTCTCTCTCTGATTCTCTCTTGTTACTTGAACTGTACACTTACACCCATTCTGACCCCTCCAACACCCTAAAACGTTTCCGTATCGTCGTCATCCTCGACGACCCCCTTTAATTAATAGATTCGTGAATGGGGCGTTCCTTATCACTCCCGTTACTTTTAATAGCTTCCTCTACATGTTTTACATACGTATATACATTAGTTGAAAATATATTTACTATAGAAAAGTGTCCTCGTGTTCTATGAATAAAAAAAAAAAAAAATAAAAAATAAAAAAAAATGAAGCGATCGGTAATGTTTGATAAGGTTGGGAAAAACTTAATCTACGATCAGACGTATATATGTGAACGAATAAATGATAATTTATTGAAAGTTAATTTTATCCTGTAATTAGCCCAAATTAAAGTCCCTTCTAACCCAGATTTAACTTTCCTCTTAATTTTAATTGTACCCTATATTTTAACTCGACATTTAACTATTTATACAGTGAGGCGCGACATAATTCAGTAATTTAGGACAATAGTCCTTGTCCTTGTAATATTTCGGGTACGTATTAACTTTTTTTGTTTATTCCTTTTTTATCCAAGTCTATTAATAAATGCGGAAGAAGAAATCACGAGTGCGCGAAAAATATGTTCGTAAAGAAAATTCTTAATTCTTTTCCGCCCTTTCTCTCTCTCTCTCTCTCTCTCTCTCTCTTTCTTTTTCTCTCGCTCACTCTTCATCCCTCTCGGACTCTCCAACCATGGCCCTCAACCTTCCTACTCCTGGGCTGCGCGTTCTCTCCCAGTTCTATTTTCGTCGTTTGTGCGAAAGCGAAACTTTGAAACTCTTCTCTCTCTCTCTCCCTCTCTCCTCAGCTCGCGGTTCCCGATCGATCTGTGTGACTTCGTGCGAGTTCGTATCTGTACGACATTGCTCGAGTATAAAGAAGAGATTCCATTGCGAGATAACACGCCTAGAATTGAAAAGAATGAGAGAGAGAGAGAGAAAATATGAAAAAAGTCTTCAAAGTACTGAAAAATAAATGAAATTAATAAAATAAAATAATGCGTCGAAACTTGGACGTTTTTCTTGTTTCTGCTTCTCTCATTATAATGAGCGAGTGAGGGAAACAAGACTTTGTAGCTTCGAATGTGCAACAATAATTAACTGCCACATTATGCTAACTTTAAAAAAGGACCACTTCGGTCTGCTAAGTTTTTCACGTTGATGACGACTCCAAAGTTTTATCTTTTCTCCAATCCCTTGAATTATCAAGTTGCCTCGAGTGCATCTCTTTTGTTTTTTAAAAAACAAGTTTTTCATCCGAGATTCGCGTTTCGTATTAAAAATGGAAGAATCAAGGAAATCCTTTCGCGGAGGGCCGTATTTTGTGGGCGCATGATAAGGGCACTCGTCTTTTGTTCGATATTGAAAATTATGAGTGTCAAAGACGGTACTTTGTATATATATATTCATCAGTCAGCTGTTACGCATCGAACGCAGCCAATTTGCCAATTTGTGTTGCCGAGCATAACCCTTGAGATATTTTTTCAACTCTTATTGTTAATATTTCCGTTGAACATCCGATTGCCCCTTATTTTTATCGTCGTTGGCGGATTCCTTATAATTTGTTTCTACGAGTGAGGCAGTTTGTATCAGAAATTTAGAGATATTGAGTCTATGAATAATTGAATAGAAATGTGATAATCATGTAATCTCCATAAGCTCCGATATAAATTTTACGATTTTTAAAGTTAAAATTCTTCGTTAAATGTTCGATAAGGTGGCTCGAAATTTGAGCAATATCATTGGATGCACTTTTACTTTATTGTAAATAAAAAACCAGTCAATTGTAGAGTAGCCCGAGTTCGTGAAAGGAATACCTTAAATTTTCACATTGGATCACGAAACGTAAAATAATATTTTCCCCATTAGAATTTCGAAACATTGTGCAAAGATTTTTCTGATGAAACCAGAAAAATTGACAAGAGTGTTCTTTGATTTATCGTATTTTTTTTTTTTTTTTTTTCGAAAAATTTCGAGTTCCAACTCCAAAGGTTGGAAATTTCTCGGATAATTTTAGAATCTTTCAGCTCCTTCGTCGAAAGAGGGAGAATCAGTGATAACTCGAAAATGAAATTCTTGAATCTTCCTCCAAATAAATTATTCTCATTGACGCAGTAACTTCGTTATCGTATAAAACTTTGTAAAACTCATTGCTGGTTGTGGACTTGTCAAAGAAAAACTTAAATCGTGTCTGTGAGTTGGAGAAACTTATCTGGCTGCATTGGGCTGAATGTTGAGTTACGAATAGAATGAAAACGTGAGACGCGCGGTTCCCCTCGTAATGCTAATTTTCAATTAGCATAAATATCACTCCGATGTGTATTGATGGAGGGATCGTCGGGAGAGCTTTATCAACGTAATGAATAAAATCAAAAAAATGCAATAATGATTATTCTTATGAATGAATTTAGAAATGATTTGAAAACTTGTTGGAAATATTAAGAAAACAATTAAAAATTCTGCATCTTTGGTCGTTGTTGAATTTTTCTACGTGAAAATGTACGTTTGGTTAAATTTTGGCAGCAATGAATTTTTTATGTACCTAACGACATTGGTACTGTCGCGTGGTCAAGCGACAAACGTGCCTTAACGTAAATTCGTAATCCATCCCATCCACTCGTTAAATATTCATAATGCTAGCTAATCGCTAGGTGTTTTTTCCTCGCAATACAGTAAATACTTTGATATAGGTATGGGTACTTGTTTATGAACAAGATAAAGATAGATGGAACGATATAGATGCATAAATCAGGAAAGACAGAGAGTTTGATGGGAGCGCGCTACCAATACCATCAATCGCTTCCACCAGTGAATGCCCGACGAAATACATTGAATAAGGTTCGCTAAATATAGATCGTATCGATCATACTAGAGTACGCCTACCTGTAGCATCAGTTGGCATATACAGGCTGTCCTAAAAGTTGGTCCGGAATCGATATATCAAAGGAAAGTTGATGACAAAACTCAAGACACGCAAAAGTTTCTCTCTCTCTCTGCTTCCGAGCTATTCATTGATGACAAGTGTTGACCAGTTGTTGAATAATAAGTTGTTGATAGGAGAAAATGGGCGTGGCAATTGGAAGGTGAGGCGGACTTGCCACCCTCTGGCAGAGCCAAGGCTGCTGGTTGTCACTCGCATTAATGAATAACTCATCAAGCGCGTACAAGCTGGAAATAAATGCCTTAACAATTTGCCGATAAGAATCTTTCTGCTTAACTGTATTCTTGATTATTCGGACAAAGGTCTGCAAAGACGAATTGATTTAAACGGGAAAGAATTTTTCGCGAGTTTCTTTCGCTAAAATTACACATTATTGTTCGTATTTACATGGACACTCGCATGATGTTTCATTGGTGCACTGAAAATGAAATTTTGTTGGATACGTTCGACTAAACGTTTTTTTTTTAATATTCTAGAAAGTCTCTTCGGGAGCAAAGTTTAGTCGTTCCAATCGTAAATTTCGCTGAAAATTCCGTTAGAAAGTAAATATACTTGAAAAATAAATGAAAATTTTGAAATTATCCAAGAATATTGAGTTTATCGTGTTCAACAAAATATCGAGGATTTTTATAAAAATTTTATTTCCAGTCTCCCAGCAGTCACATTACATTTCTTACTTCGCCCAGTCTGAGTCGATTAATTCATGTACAAAATAGGGTTTAACAAGCTTTTTCGTAATCCCCAAAGGTTCTCATGCATATTGCATGCAGACTGCATATACGTTGATGCAAATATATTGATATACATGAAGGTGGATAATGCAGTTGTACCAGGAGCACACGTTAATAATTTCATTCCCAGAAATGTCATTGTTACTTGAAAACAAATGAACGAACGTGCTGGATTAACATAATGAATAGAGCGAACTTTCCAAACATCCAGTTGTTTTCGGAACGATGAAAAAAAGTCCTTTCTGCACTGTTGTAATTGTGACGAAATATTACCAACGGGTTAGGAATAATTGTTCGAAATAATTGCAAGAAAAATCGCTTTATAGTTTAAAAAAAGGTATTAAAGGTTTAATTTCCTTGTCGAAGTATCACGTCGAATCTACCGTTTCAATAAGCTCATCCATTCGTCTCGCTAATGATTATAACGAAGAAAAAGAGAGAGAGAGAGGAAAAAAAATGAACGTCACGCAATAAAGTCGCTTT
Organism: Hyposoter dolosus; assembly: GCA_963921915.1. NCBI lineage: Eukaryota > Metazoa > Arthropoda > Insecta > Hymenoptera > Ichneumonidae > Hyposoter > Hyposoter dolosus. Next base: position 17,470,469 of record OY998132.1, on the reverse strand, counting down.
AGCATCGAGTTACAATGCCTGGTTATCCTTTTCACTATTTTAAGTCTTTCCCACCCCCGGCTGACTGTGCCCCCCATCGCCGTTTCTTTCATTTTAAAAATCTCTCAACTCTCTTCCATTTTGTTCGTTTTCTTCTTCTCCCTTTTGACTCGTTCTCTGCATTTCATTTTGTCTCTGTTCATATCTGTTTTTTTTTTCACCTCCGCCTCCCTCTTCCGCATCCTCCCCCTTTCTACCTCTTCCTCCCTCTATCTGTGGCATAAGAATTCGTATTTATGTAATTGGATGGGTAAGGCTTAGCGTTTTCATAGGGCTTGAGCCATCGTGCTACTATATATGTACCCCACACATATATCTATGTATTTACCAATACCTTTAAATCTTTTCTATATGTGTTGGATATCATTGTTATTATTGTTGTTGTTATTATTATTATTATATAGTCGCGCATCGTATGCAACTGCTGTGTCTAAAGCGTGTTCGTACTGCTCTGTTAAAGTAACATCTTCTGCTTGGATATTGCAACTTTGACACGTCTATATACCAAAGCAACTAAAACTTACTCCGCTAACAACACATATTCGCGTGTAACTGTTTATCCCACAAGCCCTTTAACGTCATCATCCCTAAGAACATGTCGTACGGTCACTTTGAAATTACAAACTACTTCGTTTCCATTCGTTTCTGTATACCTAGTCAGACTTTTTCCTCGTTGCTCATCGATCTTGGCCCGAAACTTCAAACTCTAATAGTTTTGCTTCCTCATAGAGGAAGCTATGTGATGGTGAATTGTTTTTTTTTTTTTCCAGTTTTCAATGTCAATGTGCTTAAAATGTTCCAAAACATCGAAACGATCATATCTAGAAAAAATGTCCGGATGTGGGCATGTTCTGGCAGTGAAAAATTGAAAGCTTCATAACTCGAGAACGGTTTGAGCTACAGGGCTCCCGTTTTGCACAGATGTCAATCTATACGAGCTCTTCATTCTCTGAGAATTTTGTTGGAGTTGCTAGAAAAATACGAATTCTAGGGCATTTTGAAATTTTCAAAAAAAGGGCGTTGACGCTCTAACTTGCGCAAATTTAAAGATTTATTACTAATTTTTTTTTTTATATATAGAGTATCATAATAGGAAGGTTGATATTGAATTTGGGGAATATCGGTTGAACGGTTTAAATTTTATGATTTTTCGAATTTTACGAAAATCTGAGTTTTTTGAAAAATCGTCCAACCGTTCCAATTTCTGCAAATTTTGTAAAATATTGTGTATGAGTCTGTACTTGCTCTTCACTTTATAGAAAAGTTGGCGAAATTATATAATTTAAATGGAAATACAAAAAACGATGCAAATTGAAATTTGCAAATTGCGTCCTCAAGATGTTCAAGACGCTTTCTTTATGATTGAAAATATAGTTCCTCACAGAGGAAGATTTGAGCATCGCAAATCTTGTTTTTTTTTTTTCATTCTACATCGAAATCACAATTGCAGTTCACAGTGTTGAATATTTCTTGGTTCATTTCCATCAGGAAATTGTGAAAATGATCATGTTGAAAATTTAATAATGAAATTTTGGACTCAACGAAAAGGGAAGTTTTTGCTGAAAATGAAAAATGTTTCTTGGAAAGACCCAAACGACCCAGTGTGAAAAGAATCATCATGAAGTGTACCTTTTCGCGAATTTGTTTTTCATCTCGATAATTTTTCGTGGCGTTGGTAAGTTATTGAAAAATTATTAGTGAAAATTGAATGTCTGTTCGGGATTGGATGGAACCGAACGATACTTGGGCGCACGAGTAATCAGCTTAGCCACTTGGCCGGCATATTGGATTGGAAATTCGATATATTAAAAGCATCATTTACAACAGGACACCGAGAGGACAAATTTTATTTGAATCGGTCGATACGAATTTCCATGAAAATTAACTCAAGGCCCATTCAGCAATTTTCTATCGGGGTGAATTATCGTTTGGGAAAAGTTTGGCTGACTAGTAGGAAGCACGAAAGGTTCGTGCGAGGATTTGTCGAATCATCAAGTTTCGTGTTTTATTAGAAAAGTTTGAAAATTAATTGAAATTCATAAAGTTGCAGTTTCGATTCGGTTCACTAACGTTAAATCGAATATTCTTATTGCCAATTTATCAATAATCGATGTGGAAAGACCGGAAATAGATTTTATAAGCGACGGATGTGTGCATGCTAGTGTAAATGCCATTGGAGAAAATCGCTCACGTAATTGACTTGACATTTTGATGCTGAAACAACCCTCGTGTGCACTCGAAACTTATAGACATGTAGGACAAGCTTTTCCCTGATTAAACGACCAAGATTCAAAAGCGACAAGTGTACTCATTCGTGAGTCTGTAGAAACGTGTGCGTGGGGGTTTGCGGTCACTTAAATGTAGACCATCCTCTATATTCCATTTCGTTCGACCAAATATTTACACTCCTAAATTTGTACCTCGACCTAATCGATTCGTTTTCATAATTATGCGACTTGTCATAATAGTCCTAACAGTTTATTCACAAATTTCGAGCACTCTTTGTACACTTGATATTTATTCATCATTATCGCTATTTCTCAGATACTTGCAAATCAGAAAATTTTGTTGGATACGTTTCGACTAAAAGTTTTTTTTTTTTTAAATCCTAAAAATTTTGTCATTGCAGCAAGAAATATTCTGCACTGAAAATTGATTTTTTTCAAGAAAAGTCGATATTTTGTTCAACACGGTAAACTATAAATATTTTGGGATAATTTCAAAACTTTCGTAATTTTGACAATATTTTTTTTATTTCTAACGGAGCTGTCAGCGAAATTTACGATGGAATGACAAAAATTTGATTTTCAAAGAGACTTTCTAGAATATTTCTTGCTGGAGTGACAAAATTTTGAAAAATTTTCTTTTCAGTGTTCGAACTTAATTTTTTTTTTTTTTGCTGCACGCGTTTTGGCCGGACGAAGTAACGTCCAGAGGACGAAATCTTGCAAGATGAGCAAGCAGGATATTCTTATTCACCGAGCATGATACGAAACTCTATAGATTGTCACGTCACCCCATAAACCAGCACAACGGACGATCTCTGCATATATAATCGCATCGTGCCAAACGTCGCGATAGCAACGACTGGCGCGAGTGGCTCGAAAAAAAAAAAAGAAAATGCTGAACGAGAATTAGGAGAAAAAAAAAAAAAAGAAAAATATCAGGGGACGAAGGAAAATTGGCCAAGGATAAGAAAATAGTATTTGATTTGTCAGATTATAGTTTTCGCTGCTGAAAATAGAACAGACACGATATTTTTCCGTCTGGGCATGAGAAGCAGCAGAAGAAATGGTTAAAGAAAGAGCAAAAAGGAAAAAGACGTTCTGGCTGGTATACCTGTTGCACGTAATAAATAAAAGAATACAAAAAACGTTTGTAAAGGTTTGCTTTGAGGCAACAATCAATTTTACCTTGGAGTAGAGCGTTGGGCTTTTATTAAATCATTGTTACGGATCAAACACCATCAAGAGAAAGAGATTTGAGAGTGAGAGACAAAGGCAGAGAGGAAGAGAAATAAATTGGAAATCTTGGAAATATTAAAAATCATTCGCTGCCACAAAGCTCCTTTGTGTTTAGCCCTTGGCCACTTTATTTTTATTTAAATCCTCCTGGAATCCCTCAATAGAAATATAAAAATTAATTAATTAACTTAATAATTCGATTAATTATCAACGTGATTAAAATATTTATTCCTCCAATGAAAAATCTTTGAAAATTGTCCATTTTTTTGTTTGTTTAATTCTCTGATAAAACTTTCAAAACAATGACAAACGATTACTTTGCTTTATTTTTCAGAGTGCCCAGCGTCGGAGGACGGAATGGAGAGATTCGCGTGCCCGACGCCCGATAGAATGGGACGTTATCGGTGTATCGACGATCACGTATTATGCGACGGTTTCATCGATTGTCCAACCGCCGAGGACGAAGATAGACAAGCCTGCATGTTCTATAAAACTGTGAGTACACTTCCATTATAACTGCTTAACGGTAACTTTCACAGATACAGTGAGGTCCAAAAAAAGTTTATCAAAAATCACCCCAATCGCCAAATTCGGAAGTACACTGTCCATTTATTTCAAAAAGTTATTTTAAAAGACTCGAAAAACACGATTTTTAGATAATTTTCTTAAAATTCGGACGAGGGCTCTTGAGAAAAAAAATTATCCGTCAAATTTTCAAAACTGTTTGTGAAAAAACTTTTTTTTTCATCCAGCTTGATTTTTATACATTTTTAACGAAAACGTTCTTGGCACGAACAGTTTTCTCTTACGAAAAAAAATTTTCTGACGTTTACAATTTGAGATTTCCAATTTTTTTATTTTTTCCATCTAATTGCGTGTAAATTGCAAGAAAAAAAAAAACAAATGAAACGCGAATGTAGACGCGTTTAGATGGAAGAAAATACCAAATAAGAAAATTTTTCTTCAGAGAAGAAAACTGTTAGTTTTGGTGGCAAAAACGTTAATAAAAAATTTTGAAAGAATTCTAAATAAAGTCGTTTGGATGATCAATTGGACGAATGAACCGAGACCCGGAGTGCGATCAGCAGTGGGAAAACCGTGTCTCAGGAATAAAAATATTTTTCGCGAGATAATTATAATTAATTCGAACGTTGGATAATTAATAGATTTTCCTTTCCGTCACTTTCATTTGTGTATCGACAAAAAAAAAGTAATGAATCGAGTGAATATAAACTAATTGATTCGTTGCCTTGGTTATTTTTTTCGACCGCAGACGAAAGCGCATCTGGACGTGCTAGCGGATGCCCTTCTGCGATGGGCGAGAGGGCGTTAAGTACCGTCACCGAAAATGAAACGAAACGACAGCACAGATGAGCAAGCGAAAAGGAAAATAAAAAAAAGAATAAATAATGAATGACCTTGACTATGAAAATTGGACTCGTAACTTGAAAATCTTGAGCATCATTTCCACTCTCCGTTGTTCCCTTCAACATTCGTAGTGATAAATTCAATTAAAAGAAACAACAAGAATAAAAAAAAAGGGGGAAAAAAACGACAAAATAAAAAAATGGGAAAAAAAGATTGAGAGTCTCCAAAAGAATAAAATCTCGTGGATCCGTTTTGTCGCAATATAATCCAAGTTCCTCTGTTCTCGTCACATCTCGATGTATAAATTTGAAGAAAAAAGAAATATACACGACGCCTAATAACACGTATTGCCGGAGATCCTGAATCATCGGTCTGGACGAATTTCACGTTCGGACTTGAAATAAACATAATTATTGTGCGAGAGTGTGCGTGAGACATGGAAAATATATATTGATTGAAAAAAAGCAAGAAAAAACGATCGCAGAGAGAGTTGGATGGAGAATGACGTAAATGAAAATAATAATAATATGAATAATAATAATTTACAATGAGCATGAAACTTGTGCCGCGAATTTTTCAAGAATCACGACAAGGACGAACCATCGGAAAACAAGAAACAAACCAACAGACAAAACAACAAGCCGTGCGAAGAGAAAGTATAAATACGTCGCCAGCGGGAAGGAGAGAGAGAGAGAGAGAGAGAGAGAGAGAGAGAGAGAGAGAGAGAGAGAGAGAAGAGAAAACATCGAAGAGTATCGAGAAGATGGTCCGATTGAGCGCATCATCGACCCATCACGGATTTCAACGTCCGATCGAGCAGATAAACAAAAAAAGAAGGAAAAAAAAAAGGTCGTTCTTTTACGAAAATTGCGCGGGTTAGTGAGTTTCGTTTTATTGTTTTTATTTCATGTGCTCGATCTCGCCGAAAAAAATGGTAGCGAAATTATTTCGATTTAATAACGAATGAAAAAATGTCAAAGCAAATTTTCAAACTTTCGTCGTAAATTTATCATTTTTAACGACTATTCCAATGTTTTTCAAATTCGAGGATACAGAAATCCTAATGGACTCGCTTATTCGATTGTGTAATGAAATTTAATCCCGACCGGAAGTTGCGAACGGAGGTTAGAATTCAAACGGTCTCGCCATCTTGTCCTCTTTTTCTCTCAATTTAAATCCAATCGAGAAACAGTTTCCACACATTCGTGCTCAACTTTATCGAAGCATGAATTATTATTATGTTTTATCGAGAAAAAATAAAAAAGTTGTTACGTTTTTAATGAACTTGAGAAAAATAGATAAAATGGAAAGAATGCGTTGCAATTGTTTGTAATTGTGAGTGAAACGATGTATTTTGATGGAAAATATAACTGTTATTAAATTGTTATTGGAAATATGAAAAAAAAGATTGAAAATGTCGGACGACAGGAGCGTAAAAAGTTGTGGAAACGATATAGGGAAAAGATTGGCCGCGCTGGAATAGAGCGCGTTGCGGGCTGCATATAGGTTCGTATCCCATGAGACAGGAGAAAAGTATAAGCTAAGTCATTTTTATGCCGAAAGCACGAGCGCAGGAGGTAAAAGAGAAAAAAAAAAAACAAGGAGAAGAGAGTATTTTCTCGTGAGGGAGAGACGCTCGAGAAGGCGTTCTCGTACCACTCTCGATCGACGTAATTCTCCAATATTTGGCAAACTCCCTCGCGAGACGAGCGAGAGGAAGAAAATTTTAACATTTCCTTCTCTCTCTCTCTCTCTCCTGCTCTCTTGCAGGCGAGAGTTTGGCCAACAACCAAGAGCTCCGCCGCTCCTTTCGTCCGTAATATTCGCCAGGCCGAATTTCCATCAATTGATTTCCTCTTTTACGTAACACGAAACCGAATAACCGAGTAAAAGCGAGAGACGAGCCAGAGGGAGAGAAAAAAAGAGGAAGGAGGGGGGGGGGGGGGGGGGGGGAGAACGAGAAATGAATAAAACCTCCTTCGTGGCAACGACCGAGCTTCTCTTCGATTTGGTACGCGAAAGTAAATCGACGCGAATTTGTGTTGCTGAAATAAAATAAGGAAAAAAAAAGAAGAAACTTGAAAAAAAAAAAAATTAAAAAAAAAAATATGGCGACGCGTTTACGCTTTGTAAACTCAGCGAATGTTCGATTGCATAAGTGTACATTCTCGTATATTTATATATCTCGTATGTACATGGGGTATTCTATGTCTGTGAGGATTTTTGGCATCGATTTGCGGAAAGACATATTTTTGCAATATTTATTTTTGTATTTTGTCTTGATCGATTTTTCATCAATTAAAACTCGATTAATTAAAAAAAAAAATGCAACTTTTTTCTATTTAATATTTCATTGAAATTAATCAATTGGTTTTTGTTCGCATGGAATACTCCAGAAACATCCAAGATACGCGTACATCTCATGTGTACGTTACATAAGTTTATATCGTGTCGAAAAAGAGAGAGAGAGATAGAGAGCGAGAGAGAGAGAAACGTTCAATTTGTGAGAAACGAATCTCCGAGTTGGGAAACTCGGGAATAATCTCATGTACTTTTGCCTCTCCCGAAAGAAATTCACTCGCTCGTTCCTCCATTCATATACTTTATTCCTCGTTCCTTCCTATCTCTCGATCGGGCTTGTCCCAAACGAAACGTACCCATTATAATGTCTCACACTTTATACAACACACAAAACTGCACGTAAACAGCACACGCATCCACGTTCCTCCGTCCCGTTGGAATCGAAATGAAAAACGCATTTTTTTTCTAAAACAGAGTTTCTCACTTCATTTCGTCTTCGTCGTCGTCTTTGTCGTAATCGATTATATTGCACGATCGATTTCCTTACCTACAAATTGTCAGATAGCGAGACTCTTTGTTGAAAAAAAAAAAAAAAAACAAAAAATCTCCATATTAAGTTTTATTTTGCTTGGCGAATGAGCGTGAATATTTTTCACGAATTAATGACGAGATACGGGGACGCGATTTCCGGACGTGAAAAATGATGGGAAAATTTTTAAGAACGATTTTCGTGGCTCGATGGAATCATAATTTTTCCAAGTCTATTATTGTCGTAAGTAATTGTAATTTTTTCAACGGAACCAATGAGTAATTCATTCGGTAAGTAAATGTGATTAATAATCGCTGTTGACTCTGAAAAACCTTGATGAGAACTAACAACGGCTTGAATGTTTTTCGAACGTAAATATAAAAATCTAAAAAATATATAAATACTTTGTTGGTGGATTGAAAAAAATTAATTGCTAAAAATTCAATTGACGTTTTTATCGACGTAACGTAGAAATAATTCGATATTATTCGACGAGCTCTATGATTTATAGGCCTTTTTGCTTAGATCGATAAACGAGAAGACGAGTCCAGGAGGCTGGATCGCTAGAGAAATGGGATTTGAGAGACGATGAAAAAAAGTAAAAAAAAAAAAAAAAAAAAAAAATCAATTAAACGTCAACTCAGTATAAAAATTTCAACGATGCAATTTCATCTCGTTACGCAGTGCGGGCGATGGACAGAGTTTTATAAATACACACACACACGTGTGTGTAAATATTAATTGATTCGAATAACATTCTCGCCCATCCTGAGCCACCCGTTCGTGCGTAGCCTAAACTAATTTGTCTCTCGTTGATGTCGCACGTGACTCCAATCGCGTTGCAATAACGAAGAAGAAAAAAAAAAAAAATGTCAAAACTCGACGTAAAGCCGCGAAAATTTAAATCGCAGTCGAGAGTTGTCTCAAACCCAATCTCCGCGATACCATGGTCTCTCCCTTCTCGTTTATTATTCGCTAAATTGCGCAACAAAAAGAAAATATTCATAAAAAGAAAAATAATAATCGATATTATGGCTTTCCAGTGTTGGTCGCGACTAGAGTGTAAGATTTTTTCCTCCCTTTTCCCAAAATCAAATGGAATACGAATATATATATATATATTGCGTGTCATTTAATCCACGTGTTATTATCGGATATTAAAGAAAACGAGGAATATTACGATTCCATTTGAGATCACGTGCGTCGGGTGCTGATTATTATTTCCAACGAGTTGGTCACGTGAAAATGAGAAAACGAGCAAAAAAAAAAAAAACAAATTAATTTTATTCGTTCATTGTTATTATTATTATTCGTATCATTATTATTGCTGAGCATATCGGTCTCAATAAGAATTCTCCGAATAAATGAGAGTCAAGAGTCGTGTTGTCGAATTTAGTTTCGTTTTGTTTTTTTCATAAAAGTGTAAACACGATCGACATTGAGACGACGAAAGACACACACGAAAGAAAGAAAAAGTCCCTTGCCCACGAGAAACCTGTTAGCGCGGGCACTGCACCACTCTCCACAGCCCAGACACACACAAGAATTTCTTCGGAAAATGAACGATTGGGAAACGAAATAAAAATAAAAAAAACAAACAAAGAGATTAATAATATTTTTTAAAAATATCGAATAACGAGGATAAAACAAAGGCGATCATAACGACAGAACAAACGAGACAAAACAAATCAATAAAACAATAACGAAAGAAAGAAAAAAGAAGCACAGATGGAAAAACAAAAGAAACAAATAATGAAACCACAATTTCGATTGTAACTCGACTGTTCGATACTACGTTAGTTCGAGTCGATTGGGACTCTGACTATAGCATAGAGTGTAGGTTTATATACCTAAATCAAGTTCGATCGTGTAAGTTAAACACAAAGATCAGGGTTCGATCAGGCTTTCCATTGATAGGTACGGTGTCGCTTAATTAGACAGGAAGAAAAATATATAAACAATATAAAAACCATTTGACCGGAAAACTAAAAAAAATAAAACACTATTACAATAAAGAAAAAAAATAAATAAAATAAAATAAAAGAAACGAAACACAGGTTACGTTTTCGAGGATCGTAGTCGATGGTTCGTCGTTAGTCGGTTTAGAACAAATAGAACAGAGCTCTTATCTTCTGTACACGCAGGGCTCCCCATTAACGATTGATGTTAATTTAAAATACATTTTAAAAAGATAACAAAACTATGAGAATTAAGAGGGAGAGACGATCAGGTAACGAGCAAATGAACGTGCAACATAAATATATATAGCTTGCTGATTCTTCAGTTCCATTAAGGAGGTTGGCTACACACAACAATGTTGCCATGTTAAAAACATAAGAAAATTCGAAATGATTAAAATTTAATAAAATTTTTTTAGTATATTCTTTAGTATTAAATGTGAATATACAAATTTTTTAACATTTTTCTTCTACACAGTTTTCCAGTTATTCAACACTAGAGTTTACATGCATAAGCATATAGGATTCAGATTTTGCATTTTGTAAACACCAATTATTCGACAACTATGCACTAAAGAGAAAATTTTGTTGGATACGTTCGACTAAACGTTTTTTTTTTAAATCCCAAAAATTTTGTCATTGCAGCAAGAAATATTCTACACTGAAAATTAAATTTTGTCAAAAAACGTCGATATTTTGTTCAACACGGTAAACTAAATATTTTGGGATAATTTCAAAACTTTCGTAATTTGGACAATATTTTTTTATTTCTAACGAAGCTGTCAGCAAAATTTACGATGGAATGACAAGAATTTGCTTTTCGAAGAGACTTTCCAGAATATTTCTTTCTGGAAGGAGAAAATTTTTGTGATTTTTCAAAAACAGTTTATAGTCGAACGTATCCAATAAAATTTTCTTTTCAGTGTGTAGACGAAAAATTTGAAAAAAATTGTGTCATCGTATTTGATGCCAAAGAATATCATCAGCAAATTTGATTAAATTCTTATCAAATAGTCCTATGTAGCCAATCTCCTTAAAATCATAAAAACTTGATTTTTCATGAATTATTATTTCTAATACCTCGTTATAATTGAATTAATCTCGTCGAGAATGGCTACACGTCGTACGTTTTCAAAGCTTGAATCCCCTCATTTTAGTATAGTTGACGTTTTTATATTTAAATTCGTGATTTTTCGTCATCGAACAAAAAGTGACAAAGGAAACAAAATCTGTGCTGTTTTTTTTTTTGAGGCTTCGTGCAGAATGATACGATTTTGAATGTCGCAGCTACGATTGGGATATTTTGAAATGTTGCGAGGACAGAAATAACGAGCTCGTTGACCGAGTCTCGATTAAATTCTGACCAAAAGAACAGTTAAATAAATAATTGCTTTCGAATTTTAACACTTGGTCTGTAAACGTTTTTTCCGTACCTTCCGTCTGTAAACCTGGACACATCGTTCTTTCATGCAGCAGGCTACTGTTCGAAATCTTAAACTTGCAATTTAAATGATAAAATTGTGGGAAAATAAATGATTTCTTTAATTTATGATGAAATAAATGGACCGATCCGTACGTCGTATTTGCCCGGACACGAATGACCCAGGTTTACAGACCAAGTGTTGAAAAAAATAATCAAGTTTTCGATACGTTGCCGAGTAGAGAAAAAAAAAAGATGCAAAACGTAGGTTCGTTCATTGTGCACGAGAGTCTTGGTAAAAGCTGCTAAGGATCATTGGAGCGACGAGCGGAAGAAAGGAAAAAATATGACAAAGTCGTACGATACGTAGTAAGAAAAGGAAAAATGAATAAAAACAAGTTGGCTCATAATCGGGAAATATTATTTCCGTCACCCATATTCCGGCCGTGTTCTCAGCCAAAAATAGTATATTCGTTCCAAAAGTCACTGACTCTTTTGTTTTGTTATCCACCTACGATACATAAATTCTCAGTCGTATTAACTATCGCGGCGGGGGCAGGAGTGGGGGTAAGGGAAAAGGAAAGAGGCGCTGCAATCGGTTGGTACCCCAGAGTCGTGTGGAATAAGTGAGACAAAAAGATCGAGTCGAGGGATTTATATTGCTAGCTCAGCAGCCCAACTCGACAACGCCAAGTATAGCATATATGTATGTAGAGGAGAGACGGGAATGCTCGCGTAAAAGTGTACACACGAGCGGCCAAGTCGAAAGCCTCCGCGTCGTTTTTCTTCCTCTCTTCGTTCTCTTATTCGCTCGACCCAAGCCCCTCGTCCTCGTGCTCGTCGCGTACACACACGACCTCGATAACATCAGTCGAGAGTTTTAAAACTCGCTCTCTACGTTCTCCATATCCTGCTCCCAAACTTGCCTCTAGGGCCGTTAGAATGTGTGTAATTTATAGGAAGACGAGAAAAAGAGAGAATAAAGAAGAGGGGGAAAAGCGAAACAATCGGAGGGTAACTCGAGCGTTGAACATAACTTATAAAACCGTTTGGAACATTCGCGTTGTCACTTTGAACAAGTTTGCAGTCGCTCGAATCTTCGTCCCGTTGAAAATTTTCTTTGCCCGAACTTTGTAAACCTATCAATTGAAACCGTTGGGATATGCCTGCGAAATAATCGTTCCGTTTCAACATGGTGGCAGATTCTTTTCCAAAGTGGAAAATAATTGCGTAGTTTCGTGTAGATCGAACGTTTTGGCAAGTATATGCGGCGCTGTCTGTCCCCCAAAAAGGCGAGTCGCCATCTTTTGCAAAATTTTGTACAGCCATTTTGCGCTTAAAGTGATGCGCGTCGTTGCTTCTTTCTGACGATTACTTATAGCGCATTTCCCGAGATACAGAGTGTGAAAGAGCGAGGCTCATAGGACAAGAGATTGAGAATATGAGTGCACGTGTGTGACTGTGTGTTTGTGCGCGCGTGAGATCGTAAGGGCGAGAAAGAAAGAGAGAGAGAGAGAGAGAGAGAGAGAGAGGGAGAGAAAGAGATAGCAGAGGTCAGTGACCCCGCGATCTAGGTCTCGTGGTGTTTGCAGAGAAAAAGCCCAGTCTCGCGCCAAAGGCTTGAGGCAGCAAACACGGAAAGGCAGGAAAAACGACGAGAGACGATGAGGCTTTCGACTGTCCAGAGACCCAGTGCCATCGTAACAATATGTAAAAAATAAAAAAATATCGTCCTACCGAATGGAGGTTAGGAGGAGAGAGTCCGGAATACCAGCTCCCGAGTGATATTTCGTACTTTGCCAAATAGCAGCTTACGTAACACGGATTAATTCATGTTTTCGATCCACTCTTACAATTGCAAGATATTTTACGTAAATCACATCCGAGCCATTATTCTTTCGACTGTAACTATAATTATACCGGGAAAGTCCAAATTCAATTGGCCCGCAGCAATTCCTCAGGGAATTAATTTGTTTTTTTTTTTTTTTATTTTTTTTTTTTTTTTTACGAGAATTATCATTTTTTAGGTTAGATCGACGAAATTTGATACGGAAAAGAACGAGAACTTGGTGAAAATAAAAAAAAAAGAAAACAAGACGAACCAGTATTATTATTTTGAAATAAACTCGTAAAATAAAAATTCCCGAAATTGAGAATAATGGTCGCAAATTGTAAATCAGCGCTACCAAGGTAAATTGACCCGCTCCCCCCTCTCCGTCCTCGATGAGTATGATTATTTTCCAATTCGATTTTCTCGCGTATCCCTCTGGGTGAAATTTTCCCGGCAGCAGCGAGAGAAGCCACGAGAGAGAAAGAGAGTACACACGCGTATAAAAGATCCATTTGTGCTTTGAATTTTAGTACGCGACCCTACGTCTTGATTCCGAAAACAGGAAAGCGCGATCTCGTCGAGTCGCGTCATAGTATTTCTCCGCAGATTACGTTTCTCTTTCTCGCTCACCAATACTCTCGCAATAACGAACGATGTTTTAGTCGCGAGCGTCGCTTTCGACTCGCTCTGGCGCAGTGAAACGGAAAGAAGAAGAAAAAAAACAGCAAAAGTTGTGAATTTTCTATGATTTCGATGTTATTTCTTTTTAATTATAATAAAAAATATTGTCCACTCGTGGCTTCCGAACGGAATTGAGATGGCTGCGCGCAACCGAGTCGCGCGATCGAGCAAGAGAGGGGGGAGGTTGACGACAATTTCTAAAGAGAAAACTTGTTTCGAGCTTTCGTACCAACTGCGAAATATTCCAATGATAATTGACTGTGGAAAAAGTTTCGCTATTTATTCGAGACAAATGGATATCCTTATGTTTACTTATACACACGTATTTATGGATATTTCAGTACGTCAGAGAGCTTGGACCAACCGCGGTAGCAACAAGGGCTAACAAAACCCACACACCCATATATCTCTTCCTTTCTCCAAACTCGCTATCTCTCCCTCACTCATTCCCTTAGCCCTGACACGAGAGAGCGGGTGGCTCATGTAACACACGTCATTCCCTCCATCTAATCTTCTTTTATTAACCTTGTCAAGCTAGCCAGCCCCGAACCTTGAACGGCTCTCATAACTGGTCTCATATATATATATATATATATATATATATGATTAAGTTACGATTAACTCCGTAGATAAAGCGAAAGTTTTCTTTATCGTCATAAAATTCAAGATAACATTTATTTATTCTTTTTTTTTTTTTTCGCCACACGTCAAATACATTATAACTTGTTTTTCTTTTTAGTATAAAAAGTAAACTCGGTATTGACTTATTAATTATAATATTTTAAGCCTAGAACGTTAAGCTTATTTTTTTGTTACCTATTCCGGTAACCCGGGGTCACAAATGACCCCAATTTTGAAAAATTCATATCTCCGATAAAATTCAACGAAAAGAGTTCAACTTTGGGCTCGTTCTTTTCGTTTTTTAATGCAGGATCGTTAACAACACGTCGTTTGGCGTTTGGTGGAGTCGTTTTTCACCCCAAGTTACCGTTCTAGGGTTAAAAATGTATTGGACAAAAAAGGCGCACCGGCCTAGACTGAATATTGTGTATTTCGAGGAAAATTGATCGAGGCTGTGCATTAGGTTTTCGCTGTAAGCTTTTTGACAATTTAATCAAACTCATGTTTATTTTTTTTTTCTGTTTCCTCGTCTCCCTTGTGATTCCCCATCGCACACTGCGTCTCAAGGTCATGCTCTCTCAACGTGCTAGTGTGTTCGTTTCTTTTGTCCGCGTGGATTCCCACAGCTACGTTCGTCATGTTGATTCCTTTTTCTTAGCTCTCTCGTCGTATCTTCTTTTCGATACTGAATTCTTATAAATTAATTTAAGTGGAAAAAATGCAGAGTGCATATGGGAAAGCTTGAACAATGTTGAAAAATCGTGTACTGTTGACTGTGTTTTATCGTATATTTATCGTTATTCAGTTTAGCGTGTTATTACATAGCTTAGCTGTTCGGCTGTCGAGGCGATGAGAAAACTGCCGCCGTACACACTATTTCATCGACGTAATTCCGAAAACTTGAATTATTTTCAAATTTTCGTTGGTAAGTGAATAATTTTTAAAAAATATTTCGAGCTTTTTGAAAAATGAGGACGAGTCGCGGTTTGGGGGATGTTGACGCCCAGACCGATCCCGACAACCTTCGATTCTTTGTCTTGTTTTAAATCTCCACCGGTACACGTTAGAAATATATCGCTGGCAGTTTTCCATCGAATCGATGTATCTTCTGACTGATTATACAGACTGACACCGAGTGTACACGGTATGTGCATACATGTCCTAATTATATACATACGACAATACATACGTCCTTAACATTATTCCAATCCCTTGGTCACTTTCGCCACCCTGCCCATTCTCCCATCGATTCGAAACCATAGAAAAGTCCTTTCTCCTTGGCTCTCCTCTATATTTATACACCGAACGTAGTACCTTTTATTTTTGGCCCTTTATAAAACACTTTGTCGTCATTATTCCATTGTTTTTTCTTTCTTTTTTATTCCCATGAATTATTTGAATAAACGAATAGAAGAATTTACCATGATTATTGTATTATAAACAAAGTTTTCTGACACTGAGAGAAAGATAAATATTTAACGAGTCAAAAATACACTTAGATAGATGCGTATATGTGTCGTTTGTATTACGGTGAAAACACTATGGTACCTAGATAGAGTTTGAGGGATGCTGGTTTAAATAATGAGAAGGTAGACATGGAAACCGACTGCTCGGAATTCGTTTGTGACCTAAAACCGAGTATCAGCGTTTATACGTATCGATGCCAAACCAGCGGAATAACTGTGAGGTAAAGCGATGGTCTTTGAATCTGTTGGAAGCTTCGCTCTTTGTATGGAGTCTCTCGATAGCAATCGATTTACGAGCGTGAAAAAGTCATTTCATTTTCAAGTGTTTTTATTGTTTTTATTTACATATGCTTTCTTATGCTTAACCCTTCGTGGTCACACTGGCTAGAGTCCACCCAGTGAATGGGGATACAGTCGTCATCTAACGATAGTTTCAAGTGTCCTCTGTGCACATCTACTCTTAAATCAATCCACTTCCAATAATGGAATAAATATGTTTTTTTGAACGGGCGATATGCTACTATTTTTTTCACAAAAGAACCAGATCTGCTGAATATCAGGTCCAAATTTTGGGCAAAAATATTGAAAATTCACGAAGTGACGATTATTTTAGTGAAAAAAATTGTTTCCCGTTCATTTTCTTCATTCTGCATTTTGAAAAATGTGTTCGCCTTCGATTTCTTTGAGGAAAGTTTTTCGTATCTAAACTGAAATGTCTAAAGGACGTTCGTACGATTTTATGAGAATTTTCGGGTCGATAGGCTCGTCACAATGCGGATTCAAAAATAGACTGGGTAGAATCAAACCAGTGCGACCACCGAGATCGGTGGCGGAAGTGTGACCACGAACGGTTAACTAATTTGACCCTAGGGTCTCTAAACAATGATGGTTTAGGAAAATTTGTTTTTGTACGTTGGTTTGTATTTTTTTTCTCGTTGCCTTTCCGCGTATTTGAAATGTTTTCGTTCATTTTTTCAATATTTTATATTTTATGCGTATGAATATGGTGAATTTTGAATGGCTAGGTGAATATTTACAATGAGATGCGTGAAAAAGTGAAGCTTGACATTTCCCAAGTTGCACGTCGATTTCGGGCAAAATACAAAAGTATATAGTACTCGGAAAGGATTGTTAAGGAAAATCGTTTCGAAAAAAAAAACAAAATTCTACAATTTTGACTGCGTGTGAATATGTTTGTGAAGGCGTTAACTCGTTACAAGGTTTTTTTTATTTATTTTTTCTCTCGTCACGAAATTGTTTGTATCGAAAATGTCAAGATGCGGCTTCGTTGCTTAGAATCTGCTCCGCCATACAACAAATCATGAGCAACTAATAAAATTACCAACAATTGCAAAATCAAATAAACTCCCTTGATTTTTACGATTAGTTTCCCCTCAACAAAAATACAAACCCTCAACGTTCATTCTCCTATTAGATAAATAAATGATATATATATATATATGTATGGAAATGAAAATTCATTCATCACCCGATGACATACTGCGACGAACTAGTACAATGGAGTGTGGCGAAAGGAGGCCGGAATGTAAACGACGTATGATCGAAATTACATAATTGATCGATCGATCGGTGTGAACCTCCAACCGTTTGATTATGAGAGCCACGAGAGGGGGGAGTATACGAACAAGAATCAGAGACGAGAATGTATAGCGGGATGATAAATAAAATGCATATTTCCATACGTTTCACATGATAATATATCTTTCGTATATAAAAATAATGAAGATAGATAAATAAACAAAAATATATGAAATAGAGGCAAATATATGTTTCGAAATGTAGTTTATCAAATTATTGACAATTGTCATAAGAAATTATCAAAAGTTCAAAAATTACCACCTGTTTTTCGAACTTATTTCGCTTAGCCTTAAAACGAAAATCAAATTAAAAATAAGAAAGTCCCAAGGTTTCTTACGCTCGACGAACTCCTCCCGTAAAAACAGTTCGATAATCATTTTCTTCGTATTTCTCGTTCATTTTCATTTTCCGATAGAAATAAACGATCAAGTTCATATCAGAGGATGCGAACGTGATATCTGTGTCCCGGTTCACGCTAATGATCGGTTAATTGCACTATCGTCGTCAATTATTCAAAATTCGTTCACCGTTGAAAATTACGCTTTAAAAATTTTTTTTAACACCCAAAACTCTTGCAACCGGTCGGAAACGATCGCAATTTCTTTCCTGCTCTTCCGTCCGTTGTACATAAATGAAAAAGGCACGATGTACGATCGAGACTGATTATCGCAAACAAGGAACATTTCGGGCTCTGAAGCGAACGTTTTCGACAGCGTTGCCGGATTTACGCTTTAACACCGAAGAATGGTGTGGCGTTAATATAAAATGATGAATTTCATGATGTTGCTTTTCTACGTTATTTTTCATCATTTTTGCTGATTGCAAATTTGTTTTTGAATCATTTAGTAACAATATGACGTATCATGACGACGACAATAGTGACAATGCGGCCAATAACGATTTTGTCAATTGTGGTATTATGATTCCTCTCGTATTAAAAAGTACTGGCCTATAGTATTTTTTATTGTAGGATTCGTAAGCTGTTGCGAAGTCAAGAAGAGAAAAAAAGGATGAATGGAGAAGAAAAGGAATAAAATAAAAATAATGTGCTCACTGAATAACGTGCCGCAGCTATTCTCGCAATATTGCTTTTTCTTTATTCTCCTATAAGAGAACGTAAATGGATGCTTTTGCTCGTGAACAATGGAAAGAGATTTACGAAAGAGAATGAAAAGATTGGAGGCCGACGAAAGTATTGAAAGCGATCGCATAATACACGTGGACGGTCGTATTAATCAATTTCCGTTTTTTCTCCGTTCGTACGCTGACAAAAAGCCACTGAAAGAAAATAATATTTCCGTTGATAAAACGAATGAAAAAATCATAAAAATGGCCTAATGAAAATCACTTCTGCTCATTGTTCAACGTCCCACGTGTTTGTTTCGTGTTATAGGAAAACAAAATTCTACTCATTTTCCACACAGTGCCACGTTGGGACAAGTAATAAGCCAAATGCATACGCTCACCGAATGATTATTCAACGCGATGCATGGAATTGGAAAAGCCCGAGCGTTTGCAAATGAGAAATAAACATTAGTTGGCTTGATTTATTCCTTTTCGTCGACGAGCAATCGCAAAGAAAAATTAACCGAACCGTAAGCTCATTTCATTCATTTTCCAGTCTTTTTATTATTTTTATTTACATATGCTTTCTTATGCTTAACTAATTTGCCCCGGCAGTACAATGACTCTAATCTTTATAACTCTACGTCGAATATCTCTAATCTTTGACATATTCATACCGTTGAAACAACTCTAATCCGGAAATTCCATATTTCAAAACATTTATTCGCGAATAACAATTGCCGATCACAGTCAGCGATCGTATCTGTAGTTGATATAATGTCAAAGATTAGAGATATTTAAGAATAGAGATGTTTTGAATGACATTTAGGATTAGAGTTATTTCAGAGTAGAGTTATTTGATCATAGTCTTATTTAGGATTAGAGATGTTTCTCGCATAGAGTTGTGTAAGAATAGAGATATTTGGGAGTAGAGTTGTTTTAAATGAGAGATATTCGACATAGAGTTATAAAGATGAGAGTTTTTGTACTGCCATTAGCCCCTAGGCTCTCTAAACAATTATGGTATAGGAAAATTTGTTTTTTATACGTTGGTTGCCTTTTGCGGGGTATTTAAAATGCTTTCGTTTATTTTTTCAATATTTTATATTTTATGCGTAGCCGTAAGCTCGCAATACACGCCACAACAGAAAACACTAATGTCTTGACATTATATCACGTCGAATCAACAACGAGCTTATATGCCATTCTCACATTCCACTAATTCAGGAGACACCGAAAGGAACATAACACACAAACTCGCTGGCACTACATGCCGCCCGTTGACCGTTCAATCCACGAAACCGAACCTAGGACCCAGAATCGGTGGCCTATAGGGTTTTATTTCGTGTCGAAGAAAAACAATGCGAATCGTTCATATGTCCATAGTGTGCGCTTCATTTTCCAGGGAACAGAGAGGAGTCAAATTCCTAGAAAACAATATTCGAATTGAAACGTGACGTTCATTTGTGCAGGGAAACGATTTTTAAAATAAAAATCGTCGACAAAGTCTAATAGTTACGAAGGAAAACAATTGAACAAACAAAATAAGCACTAACGTAAATCCTAATGGAAAATAAATAGAGCAGACCGCGGCGTGTTATAAAAGTGAACAACGCGGATATTGAAGAAAATCCCGATGGGATTGGAAAAGGCACGATATAATGAAAACCGATATTTTAATCTCCCTGGGACATTTGAAGAGACGCGTAATAGAAACTGTATTTTTTCTAAGAAACTACGAATTGTTCAACTATTTATAAATTTATTAACTTTTCGGATGAACGCGTTACAAAGGACGGATGAGCTCGCAGTACGCCGGGGTCTCGTTGCTCGCGCGTTTGTTTACATATATACACCGATCGAGAGTGGGGAGTCCGAGCCTTTTTCGTTCGTCGTAGTTCCGAGAGAGGGGCAACAGCCCCAGGCCCGGCGAGTCTGAACCCTCGCCCGACTTCACGTCGCACATTGGGCGAGGCTCAATTCCGAGAAATAACACACTTTACCTAGAAATCTCGCTTTTTCTCTCGATGTGTCTGCATAAAACAAACGAATAGTACGTCCCAATGATTTTAAACGGATTATGAACAAAGAAGAATAAAAGTTATGAAAACAAAGATGAGAAACAAATTGAAAAACTCTCCAAAGACCTGCTGTGCGTCTATGTACCTGCTTAATCTAGATTTTTAAGAAATAATAAACCAGTCTTAACATCTCAACGTGTTTGAATGCGAGCGACTGGTCCGTTACGATGAGGAAGTCAAAAAAAGAGTGTCACAAAATAGCGAATTAACAAAAAAAAAAAAAACCAAAATCGACGAAAAAACTAGACGTTTGAAAGCTTACTTTTCTGAGATGTAATGAATAGTCACCGTGAAGAAATAACTCATTCCAAACTCATCATTTTCGTTCGTTCTCAAAAACTATTAATCAGACTTCTCGTAGCCGCGAATTTCCACACAAAAACGAACAAACGAGAAGAATACTTCGAAGCCGAGTACGAACGAAGTCAAGAGTCAGAGAGGTAGAGGAAAAAAGGAAAAGAGAGAGAGAGCCGATGACAATCTTTACCGACGAGTTTAGTTGGTGCGTGGGTGCAAGAGCGTAAAAAAAAAAAAAAAAACGAAACAGAATGTTCCCTCGTTAAATTCAAAACAAAAGATAGCAATCAGGAATGATAACCCGTGACTCGACTAACTAATTGACGTTCATTGAGAAACGCTATCGTTATAGAAAGTTTAAGGATTCGCGACCGGGGGCCACGTCTAATATCGAACCCTCCTGATAATTTCACCGCCAAATAATTCATTTTTTCATTTTCGTTATTCCATAAAAGTATAGAGTTTTTTATACCATAATTTGCAAAAATAATTCTTTCAAAAAAAAAAAAAGAAGCTACGGGCACATTAATTTGCACGTTTTTTTCTCTCATCCACAAACATATTGTTGATGCGTCTGTCATGAAAGTAATTCTTATTGTACTTAATACCATTCGACTGGACCTACAAACTCAATGGTGCGTTTTAGTGAGAAAAAGACCGAGTGATGTTTTTTTCACTTGTCGTAAAAAAAAAAAAAAAGCAAAATCTCATCCGTGGTCCCTGTACATAATTATCGAAACCAAAATTATAATACATAATACTAATCGTAGTATTAACACATAATAATAACAACAATAATAATAATAATAATAATAATACTGATACTTATATAAATATTAATAAAGATGATAATATTAATAACAATAATACTAATAATATTAATATTAATAACGACTAGATTAGGAGTAACAGAAAAAAATTCGTAACTGTTTTCACGTCCATACGTGTACAGATTGAGTATCCCTTCGCCCCTGCGCCGCTCCCAGCACCACATAATCGTTAAGGGGAAATATCGGTGTGGCAGACTGAAAAATGAGGTATTTAAAAAAAAATTTTTTTTTTTGAAACGCCTCGATCAAATTATTTGAAATTTTGTGTATTAATTATTGTTGAAGTAATGAAGCGTACAAGGAATTTTTTATTTTTAGTGCACAGAGGAGCTGTCGCAAAAAATAAAAAAATTCCTTGTATGCTTTGTTACTTCAATAATTAATACACGAAATTTCAAATAATTTGGTCGAGACGTTTTTTGAAAAAAAAAATCCCAAAAAATATCTCATTTTTCGGCCGCGGTTACACTGATGTTCCCCCTTAAGTTATATTTCCGCGTTCCATCCAAAGACTGCTCACCCGACACACAAAGGTTACAAGAAAGTCACAAGCAAGAGTGAAGAATAAAATAAAAACACACGAGAACATAAAAAAATCATGGTCTGCATGTGTACAATGAAATAATCAATTTGAATTTAATATTCCAAAAGAGTTTACAAAATCTACAGTTTTATGCGTATAATCCTTCTCTCTCTCCTTCGTTGTGTCCCTCCTCGCCCCGGCCGGAAGCGAGCCACCGATTGTACGTACTAGCGAGTGGAAAATGTGTGCAAACATTGGCAAAGGGCAAAGAAACAAAACAAGAACGACTTGAACTGAAACGAAAAGGGAAATGAGACAGAGAAAGAAATCTGCGATAGCCAGAGGCCCCTTGACTCATCGGAATACATGTTTCGTCAATTTCGCCGATTAAGGAGGTTGCCTACACACAACAATGTTGCCATGTTAATAGCATAGGAAAATTCGAAATGATTAGAATTTTAAAAAAATTTAGTGAGTATAGGGTAAACCACCCAGTACTCAGCCAGAAACCTGTAGTCGGCCTCTGCCTATTCTTTGTATGAGTGGGAAGAGTACGAAAGATATATTTTCCACTCTTCGCACTCATGTAAGGCCGACTATTGGTTTCTGGCTGACTATCGGGTGTTTTACCCTATTCTTTAGTATTAATTATGAATATACAAATTTTTTAAGATTTTTCTTCTGCATAGTTTTCGAGTAATTGAGCACTAGAGTTTCCATGAATAAGCATACGATTCAGATATATATAGATATATCTTTTGCATATTGTAAACTCGAATTATTCGACAACTATGTAGAGGAAAAATGTGAAAAAAATGGTGTCATCGTATTTGATGCTAACGAATGTTGTCGCCAAATTTTATTAAATTCTTATCATATTGTCGTATGTAGCCGACCTCCTTAACAGTCACAAACATATCCCCGCTCCTATACGTGCTCCCCGCGAGCAACGCGTATCCCTCAGTGCAAAACTTTTCCGACCATTTCGAGCGATATGTGACTTACAAATGGTCAAGTGTTTCTTCACGAATGACATTGCGCGTAGAGAGACTAAAAAAAAATAAAAATACTGAAAGCAGGTCTTGGAACGACGAGAAATAAATTTATTTATGTATCAATGACATTATCGCGGTTCGGCGTTTCATTCGTGTTCTCTCAGTGTCTCAACACACTCGTTTCTTTTTCTATTGTATAGATAAATACATAAATATATACGCGTAGTAAAACGGGACTTCCGCCGACTTATTTTTCAACCTATTTTTTATTCGTATAATTTACGTTGATATATTAAATATGTGTCAAACAATCACCGAAGAACGTGTAGAAAGAAATAAGAATCCAAAAAAAAAAAAAAAAAAAAAAAAAAAACTGGCTCCCAAAAAGGACAAAATCCGATATCGTTCAGTTTTCAGTCATTCTTCGGAGAAATCGGGGAAGCAAAGGGTCTCGGACAAAAATGGAATGATTATTTACTCTAGATAGCTCGCAATTGTTGATATATTTCAAAGAAAGAAAATTAAAAAAAAATGTGCAAACAAAAAAAAAAACAGAAGAAAAATTAATGAATCGATATGTTATATCAATACGATATTATTACGATAAATATGAATTATGTGTATATTTTACTATAATGGATGATAACGAAGTAAACAAAAAGAGAGATGAAAATCAGAAAACAACTTATTACACCTAACCCAATAACCAAATGATTATAAAACGAATAACAGCAACAAAGTGAATGATTGATGTAATGCCAATAAACAAAAAAATGCGAAAAACAACAAAAAAACATATGAAGATATAAGGAATTATGATGTTATTGTGAAATTCATTGTGGATATTGTATAATTCGACGTCTGTCCAGTTTCTGGCCAGAGCTAACCGATAACCAGAGATTCTGACATAAACGAGTATATATGTATGAAAAATGAAAAAAAAAAAAAAAAAAAAAAAAAAAAAACAATAAATGCCTCAGCCGATTCACGTCCAAAAACTACGCCTCGTAATTCGTTTTGTTATTGGCTTTTTTAATCCTACAGCTCATTGAATTTCTTATTTCAAAAATGAAGATAAATGATCGCAGTCAGTTACGTGAAAACGGAATGTAATCAAATTTAAAATGCACATACTTTGCTGGTGTCGATAAGGAAAAGCTCGCAATGGCGCCGCGGAGTGGAGTTTCTTCTTAGGACTCTTTCTAGCAAATCTTTTTGAAAGTTATCGAGGATCGGGAGCGAAGGAATCCGATCTAGCAACAGATGATTGATGTGGCGGGTCCTGCACGCTCGACGACGAGACAACTATCGAAGTAGAGCCAGAGCGTCGAGCTTAGCCGGCTTGTTGCGACAACGCGATCGGTGGCTCCATCCGACAGTTTTTTGATGCATTACGTTGATACAATTCCAAATGTATGATCGTGGGCTTTTTTGCTGTTTGGGCGAACCAAGAGCCGCGGTGCGACTGTAGCTTCCGATCGATCATCCATCCGGCAGACGTTTGTGCGCCGTTCAGTCGCCATCCATGCTCCATTGTCATTGCATCGTTTTTTGGTGAAGCACTAAAGACGGGAGGTTCTTACGACACGTCGTTGCAGTCCAAATAACATTTGAATGTACGTAAAAATGCTTGGACCAAAAGAAGCCAAAGAATGCTTGAACAATCATCGATCGTACGATACTTTTATTCTTTGTTTTTGAGAATTACGCTTTATCTCAATTCCGCAGCAAGTCTTCTTTCGACGTCTCGTGTGCCTCCCGCCTTTTTTGCTGTCATTAATCTCTCGCTTTGCCGGTAACAACAAACGCGGTTACGAGTCTCAAAAAAATGGCACTTCTTCCACCCGATCCGATTTACATCTTTCGAGGCAATAACGGTCCTGTTCACAGTCTCGCCTTCAAAATTACTCCGTACATCGAGCACCTTTACGCGGGCACCGAAAACGGAGAAATTCATATTTGGGATCTCAAGGTCAGAAAATTTATTATTTGTTTTCTTTCGTTCCAAAGTATATGTGAAAAAAAAATTAAAATGTTACGTTTGAATAGAGACCTTTATGTTCGAAACTTTACATTTTATAGAGTCACATTTTTTGATAAACGAATCGATGATTTGTAATAAATACGTGATAATCACCAAAATATTAATATTTAATTTACTTTTTTTTTGTACAAATTGACCGCAAACAGACTTTTCGTACAAAATATTAATAAATCGTTTTGCAAAGATATGTTTTTTGTTATTTTTGGCTGAAAGACGTAATTGCTCAACAGAAAAATCGTGAGACTCTGAAATTGACGGAAAGAAAAGAGCCGTGTCTGTCCTTGAGCGCTAACGACGAACGCCTCGTTACGCAGAGAAAAGGCGGCGCAATTGACATCTGGAGCGCGGATGGATCGCACTGGATACTGGACCAAACCGTTGAGACAACTTATTGCGGTTTTTGCAGGTGAGAAAATACGAGCATCTCGATATTGAATTTGCACAAGTGTTGAGAAAAAATTGAGCAAAAATGACAAATGGATTTTTCCCCTGTTTATAAAAGTGTTTGGCAGTTTCACTAATTAAGATTGCCCCGTCGCATTAGCTAGTCAAAAGACATCTTATAATTTGTAACACTCTGAATAAGCCATATATGATTAATGTAAATATTATTTTGTAAGTACAACTCAAGTCGGTAATTTTAAAAACGAGCAATGTCGTGATAATTTATGGATTACTTTTTATTACGAGGTTTTTCGATCTCAGTCTGATTTGACTTACGTTGTCCGAGCCTCACAACTCATGAAAAACTTATCTAAATCGATAATTTTTATCCCAATTGTTCGATTGCTCTCAATTTTTTTAGTTTACTAATAATCCTTAGGATTTTCTCTACGTATGAAATTTTTTTTTGAAAATATATCTAATCGGAAAAACTAAAGATTGAAGGCGTGTGTTAAAATTCTAAATTTCATGAATTATTTATCGTGATGAATAATCGATAATGCACTCTGAAATTTTGCAGGAATTTTATTGCATACTTAAATAGTCTAATAAAAAAAAATCAAATTTTCATCTAATAATGAGGCTCCGCGACAAAGCAAGCTTAATGGATTTTATTTTTCGTACAGATTTCAACATCTCGATCAAGATCTTATACTCGTACCTCTAAAAAATTCTGTCATCGGTGCTTTGTCTCTGAAGAATCTCGAAATTGTGTACGAACTGGACACTTGCTCGTCGGAGGAGCAGCCAAAATTGGGCCAAGTTATGGCGATCAAGCCGATCGATTGTTTCGAGAAAAATTATGTGCTTGCGTCGTACGAGAGCGGACACACGGGTTTGTGGGATTTGAGGGAGAGACGCGTCGTTGATTGGCTGAAAATGGACGATTGTCCGATGGCTATAAATTTCGATGACTATTGGATGAGAGGAGTGATCGGAAGTCCGAGCGACAAATTGGAGGTCTGATTTCTACTGAGATTTTTACTTGATGCTCGACTTTAACATTTGGGTCATTCTGACCCACGTAAACGTCCAATTCTCGCAAGATTTTTCAAATGACTTTGAAAAACTTTGATCGAAAGAAAAAAAATTGCTCAATTTCAGATTTTCGAGATTAGCAAAGCTCAAGTTCTCGGCTCAAGGCGACAAGTAACAATAAAAAATCCCGGCACATCGGTCATTGGTTCACGACCCGATTCCAAAGTATTTGCAGCTGGTGGCTGGGACGGACGCTTACGCATATTTTCGTGGAAGAGTCTTCGACCTTTCGTCGTCCTGGATCAGCACAGGGGAACGATTCACGACATTGCCTATTCGCACGGTAAAATCGAGGCTTACAACAGCAAAGGTCTCATGGCCGCAGCTGGCAAAGACGGAACAATTTCGCTCTGGGATCTCTACAATCAATAAATACGTAAATAGAAGTAAATCCGAGCTTCGGAATGTTAAAACAGTGAGAAAAAGAGAGATTGAGACAAGTACACAGAGAGCAAAAGAATTTTTAACGAAAGCAAAGTAAAATATATATATATTTTTCATACAAGAGAAACGACGAGCTCGACCTTTTCCCAATCGATCCTAAAAACGAATATTCAAAATATTTTCACATTGCTATATTCGATTTGAAAATTTTTTCAACAATTCCACTTTTTGCGACATAAAAATAACACAAGGAGGAAAATATTTTAGTTGAAACTCGGCCGCGAATTAATAATTTTCATACTTTATTTAATCTCGTTACGCCTCCATCGATTTTCCTTTTTTGTGCAAAAATTCGGAAAGTGCGTAGTTTTTCGTTGGCGAACCGGCGAAATTGGCAGGCAGCGATCCTGACGTCGAGTCTCGATACTGTGTCAGACTAGGAGAGAGTGCGAAGCACGCAGTCGCTCAAAATAATGTTTTCTGTGCTTCGATGATGATGACTCGGTGAAGGCTTTGTAGGGCGAAAGCCTTGGGTACTTGAAGCTTGGGATTTGGAGGATTGAAAGGTGATAAAGAAAAAAAGAGAGGAGACGACTATTTGTCTATTATTCATCGTAGAACCTCGAATAATCCTAAAAACTTAAATCGCACGTACAACTAATAAAAGACATTTGCACCCTTCGTTTCAGCGGGTTCGATCGACATTTACGACGGTTTCGATTGTTCGTCGAAGCTTAAGAATAGCGAACGAGAGAACGGAAAGAATACAATTGAAATAACAATATAGCACCATTTCAAAGAGCAACGATAAGAAAGGGTGAAAAGGAGGAGGAGAAAAATGGTCAAACGGGGACAAATTTGGTTGTCCGTTTATCGACACGAATTTCCGTTTCTTCGGTGCCGTTGTCATTGACTCGTCGGCGTTTTCTAAGGGGTCTCGACGCGTTTATCGTATCGACGTTGGATTTGTCAAGTGAATTGAGATCCTGACGATTGGTAGCGTTTCGAGACGAGCAACCAGCTTCCGGTGAATTTCTGCTCGACTCAAAGTCTCGAGATTTGCAGGTAAGAGTTGATTTATCAATTTCATCATTGACTTGCATGTTGTTACGACGTTTCGACAAATCCTCCGGTAATGTTCCAGGATCCGTTGGCCTTGTGGATGAAGGACTTTTCCCCTCGGCATTATAATCGCCAAAGAATTTACCGAAGAGGGGAATCGGTATGGGAATTGGAATGGGAATGGGGATCGGAATAGGGTAGGGAACGAGAACGGTTACTGGTGGCAGAATGCTTGACGCGACGTCCTGGCTTTGTTGGATTTTTGACGCGACGGAATGGAAGGACGTTGGATCGGCGTTGAATGCTCGATGGCCAGGATGATTATTGGTAAATGGTCGTGAGGACGCTGAGGAGAATCGCGAATGGTATCGGTCGTCGGAAAAATTAGTGGATGGAGGTGGACGCAAGTTTTCTGGTGGCTGCCAGGGCGGCGACTTGGAGACTCTTCGCTGTCGCGGATGGCCGCGACTCGCGTTACCAGTCAGCAGTTTATTCACATCTTTGAGACGCAAAACGGTTTCTTTCCGTTTGTCGGACTTTTCTAGCATCGGATCGTTGTTTTTTGAGCTGATTGGCAAATTGTCCATTTCAGACAAGTCGCGTGAGCTTGTGGCTTCCTGGCTGCTGTTCTGTTTGGACTGTTGGACCTTGAGAGCTCGACATCGATGCTCTTCCTCAAGGAGCGACTGTCTTATCGCTTCGTTGACTTGGAATCGTAATTTTTGATCGTGCTCCTCCGTCTCTTTGCTCTCTTCTGGCTCGTCTATTCTTTTCGGTACTGTCGAGCTGAACGTTGCTTCGAGAATGTCTTTCTCGAGCGGCAGTCTCGAGGTCAAAACTGATGGTGGCTCGCGACTCGAACCAACTTGAGCCTGCACGCAAGTCCGACTTTCTCCTCGATAGTTTTCTGCCTCGTCCTCATCTTCGTCCTCGTCCTCGTCGCCATCCACAATCACATTCTCCTCGTCCGGACTCGGTGGTGGCGAACGACAATCCCTCAACCATAATTCTGGGGTGATGAGCCCAACTGCACAAGTTGATGGATTACTCGAAGACGATGGCAACGTTGGAATGCCGTGGAGTGCCAAATGGGCCTGAGCCTCGCGACAAAAAATATTCATTTTGTACTGGTTCAGACACTTGTCGCTGCAAAACTGCAGTTGACTCTCGCCATCCTGGAATTGATCAAATTCATAAATTATAACGTTCCTTATCAAGATGCTTAAGATTGCTTTGCAGAGAGCAATTTGCAGTGTTTTTTGTATTTACATTTAAAATTATATAATTTGGACAACTTTTCTGGAAAGTACAGACTTATGCAAAATGTCTCACAAAATTTGCAGAAATTAGAGCGGTTGGACGATTTTTCAAAAAAACTCAGATTTTCGTAAAATTCGAAAAATCATAAAATTTAAACCGTTCAACCGATATTCCCCAAATTCAATACCAACCTCCCTATTATGATACTCTATTTATAAAAAAAAAAATTGGTAATAAATCTTAAAATTTGCGCAACTTAGAGCGTCTCCCTTTTTTTGAAAATTTAAAAATGCCGTAGAATTCGTATTTTTCTAGCAATTTCAACAAAATTACGAGAGAATGAAAAGCTCGTATAGATTAACATCTGTGCAAAACGGGAGCCCTGTAGCTCAAACCGTTCTCGAGTTATGAAGGTTTGAATTTTTCAGTGCCAGAACATTGCACACACTCATCCGGACAATTTTTCTAAATATGATTGTTTCGATGTTTTGGGACATTTTAAGCACATTGACCTTGAAAACTGAAAAAAAAAAAAAATCACCGTCACACAGCTTTCTCTATGAGGAAGCAAAAAGAAATTTTCTTACCTGGAAATCCACGTAGCTGACCGAGTGACGAACATGTTTGCACCAATCGCACGTTCGTGCTCTTTTGAAGGCAGCTCGTCTTCCTGCAGCGAAACAAGCTTCGCTGCAAAAGCGTCCTGAATTGTTGCTTGTCAAGGTGAACGAAAGGGACCCGTTCCCTGGTTCCCAAGTTCCACTGGCTCGACCACACCATGAACAGTTTGTTGCGCCGTCTAGAATCAACATCCAATTTTCATAAGACACGATCTTCATCGATACTCGTTGAGTTTTGTTTTCTCTATCAAACACACGCGGAGGGGTTCTTTGAATGGAAAGAAGCTAAAAATCCCAACACACTATTTTTGTTTGTCAATAAACAAAATTTACTGCTGGCCGTGATTAATTTATAGAAAAAACTTTCGGAACGACAACGATGAAAAATCAAGGCTATCATTTCCAGTTCCTTGAAAATCAACGGATCCAATTTTTTTCTTTGTTTTTTGTTTTTTTTTTTCAACACAGCATAATGGGGACAATGTAATAATAAGGCCTTGGAATAATTTGGAGAAACTTTTCCAGGATTTAATAAATGTTGAAATATTAAAATGAATATAGTGAAAAATGGAATGACAAAATTTTGTCGGATTTCGCTAAGCATCAAGGAAAAAGAATGGGCTCCAGAGAGCATATGATTTTCAGGCAACAGCCCTTTACCTTTTTCTTATCCGAAGCATTCCGTAACAGGAGCTTCTAAGGTTTCAAGTCCCCTTTCTCTCTATCACAGTGTAATTTTCCCTTGAATCTCAAACATATATGTATAAAGAAGGAAGAGAGGGGAGGGGGGCTTATTCGACATTGTAGTGAGTTGGTCCGTACGGTGCAACGGACATCTAGAATTTGTTAAAAGGGGCGAGATGAGGCTGGGGAAGGGGCGTTGATCCAGTCAACTGCAGCGAGGCAATGGAATTAGAGAGCTCTATCAAGGTGGCTCGAGTCTGTGTAGCCCGGCGAAATGATACACGCGCACGACCGATAGATTTTCAAAGGTGTCGTCCAGCACTTTCGTAAAAAATAAAAGAGGGCGAGTTTTGTGAAAGGGGAGAAGCGGTGGCGTTGGATTACGAGCTTTAAGGTATTACTATCGAAAAATGGGTTGATTTTGGATTTTCTTAAAATTTTGCATAAACGTCCTTGGCACCAAAACTAACAGTTTTCTCCAATGAAGAAAAATTTTCTGATGTTTAGAATTTGAACTATTTAATTTTCTTTTCTTTTCTTTTCTTCTTTCTTTATTTCTTGCAACATTCTAAGGAAACGAGGAAATTGAAAATCTCAAATTCTAGACGTCAAAAAATATTTCGTCTTATAGAAAAGTTGTTTGTTTTAATGTCAAGAAAAATAAACCTCAAAAATTGAAGAAAATCCTAAATCAACCCATTTTGCGATAGCAATGATTTAAAACAATGCATCTTTCCAAAGTTCTGTTTCTCTTTGTTTTTTCTTACGCTAACACGTGTATATATACTCTAGAGACGAGAGTGAGTGTCTCTTTCTAATCTGCTGTTGTAAGGTTGTGTACGAGCCTCGAGTATGAAGCTCGTGTGAGCACGTTTTCTAAATATAAGCGTGTGACGAACTTTGGGTGCGAATTCTCGTTTCGTATGCCGATTCTGCTTCTCGCGAAGCTCTCCCTCCACATAAAAGCTACGAATTTCATAGGCTCACGAGGTCAACATAGTACACGCAACGGACGTTGACGAGAGAGAAATAACTTTAGCCAGTTATTCACGATTCCCCAAGTTTTCCACTTGGAAACTTGGATGCTCCACAGTCTCGTTAAATTCTTGGCATTTTTACGGAGAGCCCGAGACAGCGAGGATAAGTGGAGGAGCACAAGAAAGAGGAAAATGTATATGGAGGAAAAATACTGTAAAGCTCAGCACCGATATTCACAGATCATTTATTCTCGGCATAGCAAGTTCTTCGTATCGGATTACACTGCGCTATTCCTGCTTGGCCATCTTTCTCTCTCTCTCTCTCTCTTCCCTTTGCTCGATAGAGAGAGAGAGAGAGAGAGAGAGACGTATTGCTTCTGGTTTTGCGTCTGACTTGGGTGCTCCCTACTGGAAGCCAGAGGCACGAAATTCTTTCTCTGTCTCTCTCAAGGTGCAATTTTTAATTTCAGGTTTACTTTATTGGTTTAGTTTGGTTTATTTACATTTTGTGAATATTGCCTCAGAGAATACGTTTATGGGATAGAGTTTTTCTTTGGTGACATAATGTTGCACTGTTTTGCATTTGCCTTTGGGCTCATATTTCTACATCCTTTTTTAATACTTAAGGTATTACTATCACGAAACGACTTTATTTAGGATTCTTTCAAAATTTTGTATAAACGTTCTTGGCACCAAAACTAACAGTTTTCTCCTGTGAAGTAAAAATTTTCTGACTCTTAGAATTCGAGATATTTAATATTCAATTTTTTGTTTTTTCCATCTAAAAAATTGTAAATGAAATATCTGAAATTCTAAACGTCAGAAAATTTTTCTTCACAGGAGAAAATTGTTAGTTTTGGTGCCAAGAAAGTTTATGCAAAATTTTGTTTTTTTTGAAAATTTTTTTTTTTTCCGTATTTTTCTCCATTTCTCACATTATCAAAAATCTGTGAGAGGAAAACTTTTCATCGGATACGAATTGAAGGCTGAAAGGGAAACGAGATGATGAGGGCAAATTTCGTCAACGGAGCAACAATATTTATAAATAGAAGTCAGTATAGAAGCATACGCAGGCGAATGCCTTGAAAATCTTTACGCAGTGAAAATACCGACTTCTCGTGATCTCGCCTCATTCATCGAGCGTTCATTGTTACAGCCGCATCTTGGTTTCCATAATTGTTCGGAATGTATTAAAAATAATGATACTAAAGTTTGCATCTTTGGAATTTTTCTAGTAGATTCAGTTTTCCAATAACAAAGAAGACTGTCTCATTATCGTTGACAAATGCTGTATGAAAATTTTACACTCCGGTATAAAAAATGATGAGTTTTCGTTGCATTGCCACGATGGAAATTTCGAAATGGTGAAAAATTTGCAGATTTCTTCATATATTTAAATTTCACAAGCTCACCACAATTCAAATAATAGAATTGAAAGAATGAAGAAACGATAAATTTTAAATTTTCACATTTTTTGTCAATAGTACGTGAAAATTTATGACTTGGAAGGTTAAGAATTAATTTTCTGAATACTTAGTATAAATAAAATTCGCTAAACTTGGAATCAATTGAATTCTCGATGCTGGCAATTAGGCGGGACAATATGAAATGAAAAATGCACGTTTATTACGTCGGTATGACGGTGACGAAAGTGTAATGGGCTGTTTTGAAGTTGTAGGAGGTGTGCCTCGTGTTTCAAGTTCAAAGAGAAATGCGAGGCGAGCGTAGAGCCGAAGAAGAAGAAGAAGAAGAAGAAGAAGAAGGCAAAATGACGGTTCGCAGCGATGAAGAGAGACGGAGAATGCCACTCGAATTTCAAAACCAAAAGGAAAATGGCGTTCGCGGAAGATGGCAAGTTCTAATTGAGCACTTGGAGGTTCTCAGGCTGATAAATATATGCATACGATGAAAAGAGATATAGTCGAGTAGAGAAATGTTCCAAGTTAGCCAAAAGCCATCTCGTCTTACCTCGAGCAACGTTTATGGTGAAAACCCCATATTTAAGGGCTCAGCTTCCGAGTAAAAGGAAGAAAGAAGCTGCGACTATGAAAACCGAGGCCAAAGGCGATCTCGTTGCTTATAATAATTCACAAAAACGATATCGACGTGAAAAATAAAAAAAAAAACAATTTATCGAATAATATTCGACAATTTATTTGTACATAGAAAAAAGTCTGCAAGGAGCTTTTCCTTGGGAGTGAGAACGTTATTTAAAAAAATCAACTATTCGATCATACCGATTGATGCTTTCAATAATTGCATTTGGACCAAACCGGAAACGTGATGTATATTCGAGGGCGATGGTATACGAAACCGCGAATGCTTCGATCACCGCGTTTTCATCTCTAACGAGATACTCTCTCCTCTCCATCTCTGCTGTACTAGCGGATTCTCAGGTTTCTCAATTATACTTGTGCTCACGAATACAAGGACGAACGAGATATCAATTTACATACGTATTTACAGTACACCCGAGACAGTTGAGAACAAACTTATTGTTATGCTCGCTTGTACACCGATTTCTCATTTTATTACTGCAAATTAATATTTATCGAGCTTTAACGTTAGACGATGTGACGAGAAGAAAAAAAAAAAATCAATTTCATTGTTATTTCCCATCGGTGGCAGGGAAGAAAGGAGAAAATTGACGAAAAGCTGTTTTTAAGCGAGATTATTTCTCTTCAGAAATGTTTCTCTGTTTTTATCGTCGGGAAAAATTCTTTCGACAACCTGTGACCTTGAAATATTACAATCGCAAAATGGGTTGATTTTGATTTTCTTAAAATTTGTTATAAATGTTCTTGACATTAAAACGAACAACTTTTCTATAAGACGAAACACTTTCTGACCTTTTTTCTTTTCTGATGAAAAATTGGAAATGAAATATCTCAAATTCTAAACGTCAGGAAATTTTTCTTCACAGGAGAAAACTGTTAGTTTTGGTGGCGCAAGAACGTTTATACGAAATTTTGAAAGAACCTTAAATAAAGTCGTTTCGTGATACGTTAAGGGATGCGTAAAGAGTTATCGAAAAATTGACACGAGCCCAAAAAATGAAATGATTATTTACCAGGAGTATCGGATGCGGAGTCACTGTTGTCGAGTACGCGAGGACTAGCCGGTCCGGTCTGCAAGGATGAGGAGCGTGAGGATGGCCGATGTCCTCCTCCGATGCTACTGTTATCCTTGGCCGAGCCGAGGGATAGAGCGATAGGTGAGGACCTCGATGCGCGACATGAGATCGGCGATCTCGACGAGCCTGTCGTACGATCGGTCGGCGAGATCGATGACGTTGTCGCAGCGTCGTTCAAGCTCAACGGCGTTATGATTTTTCGTGAACGGTTGTTTGTGTTATGACGACGAAGCTTGTTGACCGACGTACCGAAGTGATCCAGATTTAAGCCCCTCGTGCAACCACTGTCGACCTTTTCGTATCCGTACCAACCGAGAAGTTCGCTCATTGCAGTTGCTGCATATTCCTACAACGAAAACAAAGCGCAACCTGAACAATCGGATCCCATTGATTGACATTTAGAAAAAAATATGTAAACCGATGATTGTTAAAAATATTAATAATCTTAACCCTTCGTGGTGATGACACTGGACAGAATCCACCCAGTGACCACCTTTCGGCGTAACTCAGTTTTTTCCTTAAGACGATGGAGCAGTCACTGAAGCTCACCTCGAATTTTCGAAATAGAAATTCTTCGATGTTGTTTGACGAATCAAAAAAAGGCTCTGTCAGCGTACGCATCGTTTCTCTTTCCCAATTCTCAATGTAACTTTTACTTTTTTCTTTTATTAATACTCCACCTTTTTTCACATATAAATAAAGTGTTCCATCGTGTCCTTTTCGACATTACACAACCTGCACATGTCCATTCGGTTTTCTATTAGGTCTTTGTATGCACAGTTGTACGTCGAGTTTTGTATTTGTTCTCTTTTTTTTTCTATCGTCTTTTCCTTCAGATTTTTTAGTAATTTCGAATTCGTATTAACCCTTAAGGTGATGTGGAACGGATATGGGAGGGAGAGAGACGGCAGATTGAGAATGTGTTTCTCATCACGTTAATATATCGCACCGTGTCCGCGTATGCTGTGTTCGTCTCTCTCTCTCTCTCTCGTTCTCTTTGCCTCTCACTCTCTTTGTGCGTACACGGTGTGGATATCGGGGGTATCGAGTGACCCGTCAGATCAATCCATTAGTCGACCAGTCTCAGTTACGCTCCAGCCTCTGAATCGAGAAAGACTGAGGCTCGCCGAGGAAGATAGAGTGAAAAGGAAAGAAAAGCGATGTAGAATTTTTTATTATTTTATGTATTCATTGTACGTACGGGGATGTACGAACTAGCGATCATTTTCATACTCGGTTGCTTCGAAAACTGCGGTATCAGTATTTTGATACCAAATTCGCATTATTTGAGATTTTTTCGATAATTTTTCATTTACAGAGAAACTTTTTTTTTTCTCTTTAGAAACTAAACAAGTTGGGGATTTATTTTCTTTCCACAGGCCTATTAACGTATTACCGTCACAAAAAGAGTTTGTTTAGGATTCTTTTAAAATTTTGCATAAACGTCCTTGGCACCAAAACTAACAGTTTTCTCCTATGAATTAATTTCTGAAATTTCTGAATGAATTAATTCGAGTCGGGTTTCTTTTGTTTTTTTCTCAAATGAAAATTTTTTTAAAATCGCAAATTTAAACGTCAGAAAAAGGCGATAGGGACTCGTTGATTTCGATTGATTTTCGTGCGTTGAAGGATAATGAAAAAATGGATAAATTATAGTCGAAGAAAAGTTTGTACGGGGGGGTTGTTTTTTTTTTTCTCGTCGCGTGGTTGTTCATTCGTGCGTGTGTGTGTGCACGTTCGTAACCTAATACCGCGGGTCTATCGGCAGTGTAACGCGATATCTCTTTCATTATTATACGCATGAGAAAAAGTCAGTTATAAGCAAAGCGAGTCGGAATCATCGGTTGTTCAGTTCCGAGACGCAAATATCCTACTGCGTCTGAACAAACGTCCAATTGCCAGCAGCGACGATCAAGCTTTGACTTCCGCAGTTCCTTAACTTCGAAGGGACGATCACCTGACCAAGAGCAACGTGCTCTCAAATTCATTTTGCTTCCTATTCAGTTTTCAAGGTCAATGTGTTTAAAATGTCCGAAAACATCGAAACAATGATATTTAGAAAAATTCTCCGGATGAGTGTGTGCATGTTCTGGCACTGAAAAATTCAAACCTTCATAACTCGAGAACGGTTTGAGCTACAGGGCTCCCGTTTCGCACAGATGTTAATCTATACAAACTCTTGATTCTCTGAGAATTTTGTTGGAATAGCTAGAACAAAACGAGTTTTACGGAATTTTTAAATTTTCAAAAAAAGGCTGTCGACGCTCCAACTTGCGCAAATTTTAAGATTTGTTATTAATTTATTTTTTTATAAATAGAATATCATAATAGGAAGGTTGGTATCGAATTTGGAGAATATCGGTTGAACGGTTGAAATTTGATGATTTTTCGAATTTCACAAAAATCAGAGTTTTTTGAAAAATCGTCCAACCGCTCTAATTTCTGAAAATTTCAACTCCGCAGCTCGGGACGAAGAATAAAAAAGAAAGCAAAAAGTCTTCGCTTTTGGATTATTTATTTTCTTATGAATTAATCATCAGGTGCAATTCCGTGAATTATTTTTCCACACATTATGATCACAAAGAATGAGGCAAGTGGAAAAATGGCGCGGTGTTTGCGGAAGGTGGCCCGCGGTATAAAATTTCTTGGCGTATCAGAGACAATACGAAAAAAAAAAAAAAGTCTCTCTGTGCATATGCGTCGACGCGCTCGTGTCTGTGTGCGTGCACGTGTGCATAAATACTCGTGTGTTTGTACATAATGCAACAAGATGGGTATGGATTTCTTGCTCGAAAGCGCCGCGATCCTAAAACGACATGAATACGTTGTATCTTTCTATAATCAGTGAGCTCTCCATACATATATATACGTGATAAATAAATATATACACTCGTGTGTATAGAGCCCAAAGGATCATTTACAAGCTCTTGGATTACTGATTAACGTTTGCCGCCATTTTACAAAAACACGTCCTGTTCGCCTCGAGAAAATCATTCTTTCTCCCTCCCCTTGTTTTTCGTCTACTCCGTTATTCCTGTAATTGGGCAATTATGACAATTGAAAAATTCGTTACCATTTTGTGAAAATGTAAAAGTGAAGATTTTTCTATTTCTAACACTCGAATTGGCCGAGTACGTAATTAGCAATTTAATTATCATTAGGATGTTTAAATTCAGATGTAAACTGATTCAACGTTAAATTAATTTGTTGCTCTTCTGTGTGGTTGGGAGTTGAGAAAATAGAAACAATGCAAATGGGAGGCAGCGGCAGAGGAGTACACACGATCTACGCGGCGTCTGGCTTGCAGGTGTGCTTTCCCATAGGGGCTCGTGGCACGCATGCATAATTCGACGATTAACCTTATGCATGCTGTACAAACATACGTAACAAGTGCACCCATTGTTTTTCGTGACTATCTAAAAAATGAAATAATAAACTCAAAGATTTTTTGTTTTTTTGTATTTTCGTAATAATTTGCAGATAAAAATTAAGTTTTCCGATAAAATCCATGAAAAAATGTGGGAAAGAAAATCGTAGACTTTTGCGATCGCAGGAGAAAAATAATTGGAAAATAAATCCGGGTCAAAATGACCCGGTGTGTTGACAAAATGGAAAGAAATCGGTTGAAACGATAGAAGATTCTCGTTTCAATCCCAACACGAGTTTGCATAATTGAAATTCAACGAAAAATATATTTTTTATTCATTATTTTGACAATTAAAAAATGATGAGTTTTCGTTGCTTTGCAAAAATGCGAATTTAAAAATCGTATCACACACACATATTAACAAGAAATTATGTCTTTTTTTATGGCAAAGATTTATCAGTCTGGCTGACATAATCGTAGCCAAGCATTGGCAAAACTAAAACTGCTCTATTTTATTTCTGCAAAAGTTTAAATCCGTTGTTGGCTGCATTGCGACTGAGTTACGTTCGTATATATTGAAATTTTCTATATGGACGTTATATGGTATATAATGTACGAGAGTTAGGCGAAAAGTTTAGTTGCAGAAAGCTTGCATCTGATCCTTCGTCGGCTCTCCTCCTGGCCGCCCTCCCCTGCTGAAAAGGTAGATTATCGTGCCGCCAAATTGTCTACCTACTCAATTTTACGCTGTGCCTCGTTCCACCCTCCCTCCCTCCCTCCCTCTGGCGGTACTCGCAACAACGAACCTTGTACGACCAACAAACTTTTCGTATCTGTGTAACGCACGAAGCCACGCGCGCATGTGTATATGCAAGTTGCAATTTAAATTTACTTTTACGATGCACCAGTCAAAAAAACGTGAAAGGGGAAAAAAAGGAATTAAACAAAAAGGGTGGTGGAGGGCAGGGAGGCTGAAAAACAAATGTGCTTGCACACAAAGTTATTTGGCGGTTAACCTCGTGCAGCGCACTCGTACGAAAAGTTGGTACTTGCAGAATGACTTGTACTGTACAAGACCAAAGTTTTTTTTTTTTTTTTTTGACCGATGGATCAAACTTGCACGTACAAGTTCTTTACGAGAGTTCGTTCGAATTAATTACTTCTGAAAAAGTGTTGGCGTTCGAAATTTTGACTATTTTTCCTTTTTCATAGAGGAAGCTATGTGACGGTGAATATTTTTGTTTTTCAGTTTTCAATGTCAATGTGCTTGAAATGTCCCAAAACATCGAAACGATCATATCTAGAAAAATTGTCCGGATGAGTGTGTGCATGTTCTGGGACTGAAAAATTGAAAGCTTCATAACTCGAGAACGGTTTGAGCTACAGGGCTCCCGTTTTGCACAGACGTTAATCCATACGAGCTCTTGATTCTCTGAGAATTTTATTCGAATTGCTAGAAAAATACGAATTCTACGGCATTTTTAAATTTTCAAAAAAAGGCTGTCGACGCTCTAGCTTGCGCAAATTTTAAGATTTGTTACTAATTTGTTTTTTTATAAATAGAGTATCGTAATAGGAAGGTTGGTATTGAATTTGGGGAATATCGAATGAACGGTTTGAATTTTATGATTTTTCGAATTTTACGAAAATTTTTTTGAAAAATCGTCCAACCGCTCGAATTTCTGCAAATTTTGTTAAATATTGTGTTTAAGTCTGTACTTTCTAGTTTTTATCCCGGCGAAATAAATTATTCGAAATTTTACGCTCGACATTGTTTCATCGCGAAGGAATTAGATGGATTTTATACACCACGAAGGAATCTATTTCGAATCGCGAGAGATATTCACGGATTCGTTCCTCGCAATCTTACTATTACGCGCCATGTTTTATCCTCTTTTTTCTCTCGCTCTCTCTCTCTCTTTCTCGCGATCGTCACAAGTGTGCGTGGGTATCTGCATATTAGAAGATCGGAAATGGAGCCAGCTGGCTCAAGGCAAGTGCGTGCATATCGCGTTTAAATGCCAAAATGTACGAGACTGATTAATCGAATGATAAGAGACTCCGATATGTCAGAGATACTTGAAATGGACCAGTGCCATTAATTAGCGAATGTAACAAAAGTTATTTATCCAAGTAAACAACTTTTGATACTTCTGCGTCATGTTGTTCGTGGAATTAGTTGATTGAAATAAATAAAATGCCATTTTCATTCAGAATCGGAGTAAACAATGACTCTGAAAAAAAAAAACTGTAAATTTCATTGTCAATATTTTCCGGGTGTGTGTTTGAAATTTACGAAAAAATGAATTAAGTTTTCCAACAATTCATCAAGGATAACGAGGCTGCATCGAATGTATGAAATATTTAG
The DNA here is from genome assembly GCA_963921915.1 of Hyposoter dolosus. Classification (NCBI taxonomy): domain Eukaryota; kingdom Metazoa; phylum Arthropoda; class Insecta; order Hymenoptera; family Ichneumonidae; genus Hyposoter; species Hyposoter dolosus. The sequence goes on along the minus strand of OY998132.1, from coordinate 17,430,020 downwards.
GTAAAAGACTTGAAAAAAATTGAATGAAAAACAAAAATTAAGGACGTTGTGTGCAAAATTTTCTATCGATATAATTCCTTTAAATTTCCACCACACAAAAAGAATATCGATATCTAACAGCTCGCGAAATTTTGAGAGGCTTCACCATGTAGAAGTCGAGATATTAATTTATAAAAATCACAATTTTCAGTAGTTTCTCATAAGAGCGTGTGTTAAAAGTTGAAATTTTCAAAATTAAATATTTCCATGTCTAAATGGTGAAGCCTCTCAAAACTGTGCATACACTTTTCTACAACATCGAAGAAGCTTTATTCACTTTTTCAAAAAAAATCGGTCGTTAAATTTTTTCGTAATTTTGTTTATTATATAAAAAATACAAATTACCTCGAAAAATTTTGGATTTGGAGTACGTTGTTCTTTAGTCAATTTGTAAAAACTTTTTTTTTAATCAACTTGTGCTCGCGAAGCATTTTGTACGTAAGAAAAAGTGAAAACAAAAATTTAGATTCGAGCGTCGCCATACAACGTCCTTAAGAGAAAATTGTGAAAAGAATTTTTTTTTTTGTTTTTTTTTTTTTTTTTTTTGGGGTTCAGTATTTTAGGTTCAGTTCGAATGGAAATGCCCATGTTATAATGGACGTATCATGGATATAGTATTATGTTATAAACGCGGATAATGCATGATCCACGCGGACCAATAGCGCGAATCTTTATATATCTGTATAGACAAATATATTTATATATATCTTGCGAAACCCAGGCGGATCGCGTACACACAGAAATTGAACCCGCTCAGGTGAGCATACAAGGCAAAAGGTATAATGATGAGAGAGAGCGAGAGAGAGAGAGAGAGAGAGAGAGAGAGAGAGAGTCGAGGGTGTCGTGTTTCAGCCTATTATGATTCCGAATAAATCAGGCGAAGGAGAGTAACACGAGACCTGGGCGCTCCTTCGTCCCCCCCCCCCTTCGTTTCCACATGTATAGGATCATCCGAGCAAAATGGATTCTCACGTTTCGCGTTAATTTATCATTTTTCCATTCAAAGTTTTCTGGAGACATGAAAAAATTCATCGATTTTGTAAAATCAATTGTGAGACCATTTACACATTTAGTTTCGAGATATTATTGGGATTTTGTCGAACGATTTCCGCATTTCGTTAACGAATCCCAAATGAAAACGGATTCAGGAAATTTAATTTTTGCGGAATAAAAAAAAAAAAAAAATTTTGATTGTCTAATTATTTTTTTATTTTATTTGCTCATTTCTTGTCCGATCGAACGAGGAGAACGATACGTCAAGGAGGCTGCAAGTAGTGATGGCCAGTAACGCGTCAGGCACGAAATACAAGTCATTCCTTTTTCATATTCAAGAAAAACGAGATCGTTAGTTTTTTTTTTTGCTCGAAAATTAAATGTACGAAAAAATTTGAAGAAATTCGGTAAGTCAAGGAAATGGGGAAAATAAAAATTTGTTGGTTTTGAACGATGAAAGTTATGGAATCGTCACTTCCGGTTGTGCAGCGCATTTTTTAATTCATTATTCCAGCAAATTTTTATAATTGCATTTTGCCCAAGGGTTGATGGATGGTTGAGAAAAATGTTCGTTTCTAAAATATTAAAAAATATTTTTTTCCACGGTTGCTCGATGCAGTCCGAGGGAACAATGTCGTATGATTTGTTCCGAGTAATAATAACGTGAAAATGGAAAAGCAAAACTTTTGTCTGTTTCTGGAAAGCTTGGAATCATTGTTGTTTTGAAATTGAATGTAAATTCGCATGAATATACGAAAAACGAAAAAAAACACTGCCAATATCATACGGTGGAATATATTCGGTCTCGAATTACTTTATGAATGAAATAATATTTGTACGAGATCGAGGAAATTCAATATTTTCAACCCATCCTCCCTTTTGTTCGTTTGTTCCACCGTCTCTCTTTCCCACCGGTTAGGAAGCCAAATGAACTTCGTGGGACGATCGTTCGACACGCGAATAAAATATTATGAAAAATTTTGCGAGCCATGCCTAGAGTTTGTACTTTTTGCTTCCTCATAGAGAAAGCTATGTGGAGGTGAAATTTTTTTTTTACAGTTTTCAATGTCAATGTGCTTGAAATGTCCCAAAACATCGAAACGATCATATCTAGAAAAATTGTCCGGATGAGTGTGCGCATGTTCTGGCACTGCAAAATTGAAAGCTTCATAACTCGAGAACGGTTTGAGCTACAGGGCTCCCGTTTTGCACAGACGTTAATCCATACGAGCTCTTGATTCTCTGAGAATTTTGTTGGAATTGCTAGAAAAATACGAATTCTACGACATTTTTAAATTTTCAAAAAAAGGCTGTCGACGCTCTAGCTTGCGCAAATTTTAAGATTTGTTACTAATTTGTTTTTTCATAAATAGAGCATCATAATAGGAAGGTTGGTATTGAATTTGGGGAATATTGGTCGAACGGTTTAAATTTTATGATTTTTCGAATTTTACGAAAATCAGAGTTTTTTGAAAAATCGTCCAACCGCTCTAATTTCTGCGAATTTTGTAGAATGTTGTGTATAAGCCTGTACTTTCTCTTTGCTTTCTCGAAAAGTTGTTGAAATAATATAATTTTAAATGTAAATACAAAAATCGCTGCAAATTGAAATTTGGAAATTGCTTCCTCAAGATTGTTCGAGATGCTCAAGAGCATCGTGTTTTTTCGAGTGACGATGGGAGTGCCTCTTGTACACTATAGACGTTTCCTGCTTTCGCCTCGATCGCTAATTCGATTAGTTATCGTAGCGCGTTATTCATCGTTAGAGACTGTCCGTTACAATATAATTTTACGTATCGCGCGAAAAGGCTTTGTCGAAGAGAAACGTGGGCGGAGCTTGCCCCACCAGGGACGATTAACTGGGCCAATCGGTGGACGAGCAACTTCGAGCGCACTAACGAGGCTCGTGCCGCTGCTCGATCGGTCCCGCTCTACGAGCAGGTTATAAAGAGCCCGAAAATGTGTCACTTTTTTATTGGGATTTGTAAGTGCAAGTTTCGTAATGAATCGTAATGAATAATGTGGGAAATGAACCTTTATCTCGTCCTCGGGTCGTTCCTTCTTGATTTTAGCGTGCGCTGGATTTTTATCCGTGTTTTCGTTGCTCGCTGATCTAAGCTGTAACCTCGTTGTTGTGCTCTTACGGGCAGTGTTCCCTCGCAAATTCGTCAACGAGGACTTACTGCTCATCACGTTTTACAATGACAAACGAAACGAAAAACAACGCACCATCACTCGATCATAAAAGTAACTTTGTTTGTTGATCAATTATTACAGGGAAAGAATAATTTAAATGAAGAATTTTTCAATCACAAGACTCGATTATCGTTCGTGTAGGTTATATTTCATAATTTCACGTAGGACGCTTCGAAGAAAAGAAAACACAGCTGTTCGTTTGTCCAGTTGGTGGAATTTCGCTTCCACGAACTATCCATAACTTTTTCAATCGTTTTTTGGTCTCGTATGAAAAAAAGGACGAAAAAAACTCTTTTCGGTTTCGAAACAATGGTCCGCGTTTTACACTGACACTTTTCCGAAGTCATTTACGCCGATCCGAAGGAAAAAGAGCGAGAAAGAAACATCGAAACACCGAATATCGCGTCGCGTTGTTAAAACGTGCATCGTCTCGTCTGACCGCCGAGCCCGAAATGAGTCAAGGGTGCACCTTGCACGCGGATTTAATACATATGTTTACACGCATTCGTATACACGTTGGTGAACGCGACTGTCTGCACCGAATAGTCATCGAGCATCGCAGGCACTTTTCCCTGAAGATTCGTTGGTCCGTGCACAGCGCCGATGTTTTCCGTGAATTTTGTAATTTATTTAGTAATAAAAAAAAACTATTGCACTGGTTAACACGTCGAAAATGTGGAGCTTTGCTAATTTGATGAAATTATAACATTACGGTGTTCCCGCCAGCCCCGATGAATTACGATGTTGAACGATCGCGTCACGAACAAAGACGAGACAAAATACGAACTGCAAGAACAAGAAAATAAGGCGCACCCTCGCGCCTCCGTCATACTCGTACGAAAGCTCACTCGATACTAACTAAAGCGCGGGCTCTTCCGCGAGTAATCCGCTGCTCCTCATCCTCTTTTACTTCTCGCGTTTCGTTAGTACCGCGTGTCCGTCCCCTCGCTCTTCCACTTTTTCTCCCTGCGCCCCTTCCACGAGTTTATAGTCTCGAGAATAGCTACTTGTTACAGAGTGTACGTGTGTATATTTGTACAAAGTGTTATATAGTTAACACTTGGTCTGCAAACGTTTTTTCCGCAGCTTTCGTCTGTGAACCTAAACACACCGTTCTTTCAGCCCGTTATTACGTTCCAAAAATTCTGAAAAAATCCAGGCTACTCTTCGAAATCTTAAACTTTGAATTTCAATTATAAAATTGTGGGAAAATAAATTTTATCTTTCATTTATGATCCAATGAATGGACCGATCCGTCTTATTTGCCCGGACACGAATGACCCGGGTTTACAGACCAATTGTTAAAAGTTCTCGCGTATCCACACAAAACTTGGTATGCCGGGTGGAGAAAACCGGAGCCAACCAAGCTTCCCGCTCTGTAATGCTACGCTTTCCGTACAAAAATAACATCGCGCATGCTGCGCTTATATCCAAAACGGTTCAGCCGCCCACCGCTATGTTTACTGGTGGCGTTGCAGTCGCATTTTCTTCCCTCTCTGTATAGTTTCGCTTTTCGCTTCGCGCAGTGTGGCGCCACATGTTTACATCGAGCAGGTTTTGCGCTTGTAAACTTGAATTTTTTGCTAGTTTTCGGCTGTGTTTTCAATGTTTTATTTCATTTATAATTTACAATGATTTTTGCAGTAGTCTCTCGCGAGTTTGTGCAGTTTCAATCGGTTCTCAAAAACATAAATAACCTCGAGTTTCGCCGCGGCAGTGAATACTTGGCAGATCGCGTTTCCAATATGGCCGCCGAAGACATTTTTGCGTAATTAAGTTGACAGTGTGACTTTCGTGTGAAATTTTTCAAACGTGACGTCAACCAGGTCAGTTGAAGCAATTTTAAGGTATTCCTTTCACGAACCCGGCTACTCAACAATTAACTGGTTTTTATTTACAATAAAGTAAAAGTGCATCCAATCGTAATGCTAAAATTTCGAGCCACACGTTATCGAACATTTAACGAAGAACTTTTTAAATCGTAAAATTGATACGGGAGCTTATGGAGATTACGTGATTATCACATTTCTATTCAATTATTCAAAGACTTAATATCTCTAAATTTCTGATACAAACTGCCTCGCTCGTAGAAACAAATTATAAGGAATCCGTGACGACAATAAAAATAGGGGGTAATCGGATGTTCAACGGAAATATTAAGAATAAGAGTTGAAAAAGTATCACAAGGGTTATGCTCGGCAACACAAATTGGCAAATTGGCTGCGTTCGATGCGTAACGACTGACTGATGAATATATATACAAAGTACCGTCTTTGACACTCATAATTTTCAATATCGAACAAAATACGAGTGCCCTTCTCATGCGCCCACAAAATACGGCCCTCCGCGAAAGGATTTCTTTAGGAGATCATAAACAACGAAATTGGAGTATAAACGACAGTTTCGTCGTTTTTGCAAATACTCGTTTCGTAATTGCGACCATCGGGGGAGGGAATTTTTCATTGGAATGAAACCGAGTCTCCAAATGAGTATTTTTCTTTGAAAATAATTATATTTCAAACATATACTGATAGCTTTCCATACCGTATACAAGAATAACAAAATACATCGAGTTTGTAACCTCTGACTACTTACAATCTTTTGATTTAAGTACTTCAATGGTACACACACGAATTGCGCCTCGAATATTTTTAATTTCCTGTTTATTTATCGTTTGTTTGGCCATTCTTTCACGACACATTTATTCTTTTTTCTCACTTGGAAAATAAAATCCTTCCCTCTCCTGGATATTGATTATGCATTATTTGAACGGGTAATTGACGTTTACGACCAATACTAATTTATTGACTTTTCTATTGACGAACGTGCGTACGTATTTTGTTTTCTTCGACTCACGGAAATATATCTCTGAAAAAATATCCCGATGTCTCTATATTTTTGATCCGTCAAATTGAACGTCTAATTTTCCTATTCCTTTTTTTTCACAACTCTATGGAATGATATTGACGAGTTGCCAACAGGATAAATTCGTAAAAATAGTAAAAACAATAAATTGGACATTTGAATGAGAAAATGGCTTAAAAATTTTATCTAAATTGAAGAAAAAATGTTTTTATCATCAATTTCAGTTTTTACCCGTAAGTTAGAACTTTTAAAATGGAACTAGCGTCGCTCAATTTAAAAACTAAAAATTAATATACAAAGAAGTAATGTTGAGCTATGTTCGATAAGGAAAATGTAAATAAAAAGTAGTCAAACTGAGTTTGAACGTTTGTGAGTCTCGGTTGTAAAGCTGAGAGTGCCCAGTTCGGGCACTCTCAGAATTTGGTATAACTTTTGCGTGGAGTTAACCCTTCGTGGTCACACTGAGTAGAATCCATGCAGTGACCACCTTTCGGCGTAAATATTTACTAGTTGCCGCTAAATCTAACGCTAAAATCTCTAACATCCACTTTTAAATCGATCCACTTGCAATGATGGAATGTTTTTTTAAACGCACGCTATCCTACTATTTTTTTCACAAAAGAACCAGATCTGATGAATGTCAGGTCGAAATTTTAGGCAAAAATATTGAAAATCCACAAAGTGACGATTTTTTTTAGTAAAAAAACTTTTTTTCCCGTTTATTTTCTTCATTATGCATTTTAAAAAATATGTTTGCCTTCGATTTCTTTCAGGAAAGTTTTTCACATCTAAAGTGGAATGTCTAAAGGATGTTGAGTAATTTTTTGAGAATTTTCGGGCCGATAGGCTGGTCACAATGCGGGTGAAAAAATAGACTGGGTAGAATCAAGCCAGTGTGACCACGAAGGGTTAAAATTTTGTTTAACCGTAAAAAAATATTTGTTTCTTGCTTAATAATTTTTGATAATTTTCCCTCGAGCGAAAGACACGCTTGAATCAACAACAAATTGTTTGAAAATGCTGTTTCATCGCCAATTGTTTTTTTCCCGATCGTTTTGTTCACAGATTTCTACGCGTTTTTCGTAGCGTTGCCGTTGTTGCATAAACTGTCGAGCTCCCGTCCTTCTGAAATAACACAAGCAGAATTGCGAGAAGAATTTATAAAAAAAAGTTGCAATTTTCGTCTCGGAATAAAATTCATGCTCTACTACATTCAGTGACGAAGCTTCCCATACGAGTCTACACGGAGGAAGCAGAAAATAGAGAAAGAAAAAGAGAAACAAGAGGATCGAGATGCAGGATTATCGAAAATAAAAAGAAAGAGAGAGAGAGAGAGAGCGAGAGAGCGAGAGAGAATTAATTATTTATTTTCATTCACAGCCGAATAATAAAATAATTACGTCGCAAGCTCGTTATAAAAATTGTGCAATGTTACAAAAAGCTTCTACACGAGCATCAAAGAGTAGTTTTCATTCTTCTCGCCATTTTCATAGTTTCAGCGTAAACGAAAAATGATCAATAAGTTAAAAATATTGAGGATAGCGGAGGCTTGTCGAAATTGTGGGTTCTCGTGAATTCGGGCCTCTTATTAATTCCAACGAGGAGTGGGGCGCTCTCGGAGTAACCCTCGGATCCTTCAATTTTTGTCAACTCCTCGGCTCGAGCGTAAAAATCTGACTTGTCGTATTCCGTGCAAAAAGTATAACTCCGACGATATTTATGGCTCGAAAGTCTCGCAGGCGTGTCAAACACTCTACATCGTAATTTTTCCTTCCAAGACCTACCTTCCTGTTGTACCGATCCACCAATTTCCATCACCGATGATTTAACGCTCTGCCCGACACCATCATCCCCTGAGAAATACATTTTTCAACCACCACCCAAAAGCGTACGACCAACTTTTACAAATACTTGAAAATTACGAAACAATCGAACAGCTGAAAGCAAGAAAATCCCTCAAGGCGATCCTTCAGTTGGACGAAGATGACTAAAAAGCAGATACACGTTTTTCTCGGACATTCTCGACACGGGGAGAACAATGGAAATTACATTTTCTTTGTTGAAAAGTGTAACTGTAATTTTTCTTTAAAGAATTACTATCACAAAACGACTTTGTTTAGAGTTCTTTTAAAATTTTGTGTAAACGTTCTTGGCACCAAATTTTTTTGATGCTACGAAGAAAAATTTTGTGACGTTTATAATTTGAGATATTTAATTTCCAATATTGAAATTTTCGCCATCCAAACGCGTGTAAATTCAAGTCACGTTTCGTTAAAAAGTTGCAAAAAAAAAAATGTGTTTAGAATTTTGTTTTTGAGATTTTGGCTGTGAGTCGAAATGTTTGAATAAAGATTCTAAACACATTTTTTTGCAACTCATAAACGAAGCGCCAGGTCGATTTAAACGCGTTTAGATGGGAAAAGTTAAAAATGAAATATCTCAAATTCTTAACGTCAGAAAATTTTTCTTCATAGGAGAAAATTGTTAGTTTTGGTTTCAAGAATGTTCATACAAAATTATTATCAGTCTGGCAAGGATAAAACGTGCTGCAGCTTCTTTTCCGAGCCGAAAACTAAGAGATCACCTTAAGGGTCGGCGTGGGTGAGTTTATCGAATCGAACTTGATGTGCACAAGCATTTCGTCTCTAATTTACAGGAAAAGCATGAACGAAAAATGCTCGTCAAGTTGGACGAACCGTTTTGTCGATTTTCCTCGGGATCTTCGTGCTCTTTTTTTTCATCCTTCACACATCTGACTAGAAACATCGCTAAAGCACCAATTATCGGTGGGACTCCGGCCAGTATGAAAGGCAATTTATAAGAACCTGAAAAAAAAAATTTTCGCTTGTATAAAAAAAAACTCTTAAATCGAAAGTAAACAGTAAATATAATTTTTTTCCTTGCTCCACAGTTTATTGAGAATCTCTTTACCTATTCGGTCGAAAATCCGACCAGCTATTGGCGGTCCCACGGTCAATGGCACTGAGCACATGCCCAGCAAAAAGCCAATGGCTTGGGTAGCACCTTTTTGACCACAAATATCAAATGCTATGGGACCCAAAAGCGATATGAAACATCCATCGAAAAGACCCATACCGAGTGCTATAAGAAGCAAAACCCCAAAGTTCGGAGTCATTGGTAAAAGCATCGTTAAAATTCCGATACTGACGAACGAAATCTGCCGAAAGATGAATCGTTGTTTAAAATTCAAATTATTGCTATGCATCAGTCAATTTGATTTTCCAAGAGAAAAATTTCTTAAATCTAAGAGTTCTAAAATCTTAAGGAGTTTCGATACAGGCGACACAATGTTGCCATGCTAACACCCATGTTAAAAATATAAAAGTTTTCAAAGTGATAAGATTAAAATGTTGTCAACATATTCTTTAGTATTATGCATGACGATACAATTTTTTTCAGATTTTTCTTCTAACCAGTTCTCGAGTAATTGAACTTTCAGATTCCAGAGAATTCCTGAATTACTCGATAACTAGACGGATGAAAAATTAGAAAAAAAATTTGTCTTTTTGCACTTGATGTTGAAGAACGTTCTGACCAAATTTGATAAATGTCTTAATATTTAGATATTTGTACGGAAACTTCTTAAGAAGGCTTTTCACATTGTCCATTCGATCGGAATAAAAAAAGTTATTGAGCCGATTTTTGTCATTTTTCATCTCGAAATAAAATTCAGAAAAATATGTTGCGATTATTGTAGTTGATTATTTTTTTTTTTTAATTTCGTTATTGGTAAAATTTAATTATTGTCATAATTTACCTGCTGCAATAAAATTCGATTGACTCGTGGCAAGTCGGCTATGTAGCCAAAAACGAGCCGACCGATTCCCGAAGTGATACCGATACACATGACCGGCAATTTTTTATCGGCATCCTTAAAAGTGATTTCAACAAATTTTCCTATGTGAACGTATGGCACGAAATATCTGTAAATAATAAACAACGTTTTTCAATGATACACCGGGGAACGTTATAAATTTTTTTCGCTTTCGTTTATTATTCAAACTTGCCCGAATAGAGCGAGAGGAATGGCACTAGCCCAGACGACGTATTTCTTCTGTTTCCATATCGAAACGTTGACGACTTCTTTGAGTTTGGTGCAAAGATCGACTTTGTCCTTTTCGATTTCACGAACTTGGGCACTTTTATTTACTGTTGTGAAAAAAAAATTGGAAAAATTATTAAATGCACTTTGATGCATTCCATGCGGTGGTGGAGATTTTAAAAAGTGTAAAAAAAAAATTGCATACATTCGTTATTGATGAATATAATCGAGTTTCGTACTTTTTCGCAAAAATTTGATTTTCTACTGAATCCACGATGAGCATGAGAATGAAAATTTTTTCACAAACTCAACACACTCCCAGGAAACTAACAGAATTTTATCAAATTTTTCTGTCGAGTAGTTTTCTTTTAAAAAAATGAGAAAACAACGAATTTTGGATTTCTTGAATTTCTAGTTTAGATTTTGACAAAATGTTTACTTTTTATTGCAGGAAAATGAAGATCGTAGTGGCTGGAAATTAACTTACGAGGTACTGGTTTGAAGAGAACAGCACACGCCATTACAACCGAAGTGAGGACCGCCAAACTCCTGAGAGTACCAACGAGCCCAAAATGTTTTAGTAAAGGCTCAATGAGATAGGGCATTATAACGGTAAAAACGGAACTTCCTGCCGTAACGATGCCGTTAACCAGACCAAGATAACGTTTGAAATAATGGCCAAGAATAACTAAGCTCGGTGTATAAGCCAAGCTAGCCCCAAATCCGTACATAACGCCATAGGTCAGATACAAGATTTCGACCTGCGAATTAATTCCACAAATTAAAGAATTTTGTAACAAAAACGAGTGTTAAAAAAAAAAATTGTAAAAAATAAATGTTTTCATCGTATTTTGATGCAATAAATTGGAGCGATCCCTGGGTATGTGCCCGGACACGAATGACACAGGTTTACAGACAAAGTATTAAATCTAATTGAATAAAAATTGAAACTCACCTTGTGAGAAAATACAGACGCCAGTAACATTCCGCCAAACGCAAAAGCTCCGCCCAAAAAAGTGGTCAATTGAATTCCAAATTTGTCGGTCAAAATTCCCGCGACGGGGGACATAAAAAAAGTGGTGCCTATCGTCAAGGAACCGACCAGAGCTGTAAATGAATAATGAGACACAAATCATTACTATTGTCACTTGAATAAAATTCTCTGACCTCAAGTTGGTCATGAATTAAAAAACGAAATTCGTTTCAATTGAAAACTATTTATTCCCTCCGCCTCATAATTATTCGTCAATTGTTTATAATGAACTCTGACGTTCTTTGAATTTTTATTCCAACGTTACTTGATCCAAAGAATCCGAATAAATATTTAAAAAATCGTCCAAACATGACCAACGCTTTTTTTTGTTCAATTATTATTATTTCATTAAAATTCCAAAGGAAATTCTATCAAGTCGTAATGAGAAGAAAAAAAAAAAAATAATTTTACGCAAAATATGCGGCGTAATCGATGAATTTATTGCGCCATGCGTGCGGTGAGAGCATCGATTGCGAGCTAAACGTAATTGACCCCAGCAACTTGAGTGATTCTTGTCAACGTGAGCAATTGCTGCGATCAAAGCAAGGAAGAAGGGGAAAAGGGGTTTCTGTATGGACCTATCATATGAACATTAATACGAGAAATTTCATTGAACGCGATCAATTCGATAGATTACAAAAGAAGCGAATCAATGATGAAAATGAAAATGAAAATTCGAGCAAACGAATCGCATTGTGTAAAGAAAGTGATACGAAAGATAAGCAGTGTAAACACATGTTCGTGACATTCGTAGAGTTTTCGTTATATTTACTAAAAAATACAACTCGTGCCACAAAAGGGATTCATTTTTTTTAAGCTAGTAGCTCAGCCACAGTCGAATTTTCTACAAAGAGTAAAAAAATAATTTTTACAACTTTTGTAGAAAGTAAAGAGGAAGTACAGACTTATACACAATATTTTACAAAATTTGCAGAAATTAGAGCGGTTGGACGATTTTTCAAAAAACTCACATTTTCGTAAAATTCAAAAAATCATAAAATTTAAACCGTTCAATCGATATTCTCCAAATTCAATACCAACCTTCCTATTATGATACTCTATTCATAAAAAAAAAATTATTAATAAATTTTAAAATTTGCGCAAGTTAGAGCGTCGACACGCTTTTTTTTGAAAATTTCAAAATGACGTAGAATTCGTATTTTTCTAGCGATTCTAACAAAATTCCCAGAGAATCAAGAGCTTGTATAGATTGACATCTGTGCAAAAAGGGAGCCCTGTAGCTCAAACCGTTCTCGAGTTATGAAGTTTTCAATTTTACAGTGCCATAACACACACACATCCGGAAATTTTTTCAAGATATGAATGTTTCGATATTTTGGGATCTGTTAAGCACATTGACATTGAAAACTGGAAAAAAAAAAAAAAATTCACCGTCACATAGCTTCCTCTATGAGGAAGCAAAATGTGTAGAAAATTTTCAAAGTTATTCCGTGAAATATAAATTTTTGTGTACTCCTCGCGTTCGTAGGTTCGCTAAGCAATGAAATTCTCAGACGTAAATATCTCGAAAACAGGATATTGAATGATTTTCCAATATTGCATGTAGTCGACGTAGTCACTGCCCTGAGATTCGCTCAAAAACTAAAAGAAAAAGAAACCTTAATAGCTTTTTT